>CAWUFW010007407.1:600000-1010000 GCA_963921515.1 Calotriton arnoldi | reverse complement strand
ATGGATGAGTGGCGGTGTTTGAGTGTCTATATAGGAGTATGAGTGCATATGATAGTCCTGTACTGAGTGACCGTAAGTATGAGTGACTGTACAGGTGAGTGAGTGGATGTGTGTGTAGACCTAAGAATCAATGAGTGGGTATGTAGTTATTGGTGTTGGAGTGTCTATGGTTTTGCGAATGGCAGTCTGTAATTTAGAGTGGGTGTATCAAAGGTTATATTAGGGTGTGAGGAGGTGCATCAGATTATCACATGGATGATGTCATCAGTGATGTCATTTGAGATGTCATCAGTGATGTCATCAGTGATGTCACTGACCATGTCATGAGTGATGTAATATGTGACGTCATCAGCAGTGCATTGCGGGGGCGCGAGTTATAGTTAGTTGGACTAACTATAACGGGGGAATTTCACGGGTTTTGTACGAGTAGAATGTCCAACTAACTATAACTGTCCCTAAAACCTATGGTTTTTTCAGTGAATTTCAAAGGTTTTTTAAATGCTAATTTCTAACTATAACGTGTCTGAAACCCATGGTTTTTTCAGTGAATTTCAAAGGTTTTTTAAATGCTAATTTCTAACTATAACGTGCCTGAAACCTGTGGTTTTTTCAGTGAATTTCAAAGGTTTTTAAATGCTAATTTCTAACTATAACGCCCCTAAAACCTATGGTTTTTTCAGTGAATTACAAAGGTTTTGTAAATGACAATTTTTAAATGTATAAATTGTTATATTTATTTTTTTGACACTGATTTACTACATTTTTTAAAACTATTTATTTTTAGATATTTTATTTATTAAATTACATTGTAATTACATTATACATTACATTACAAAAAATACTTTCTCAGAATGAATTACTTTAGTTTAAATACTTTGCACATAGGCAATAGACTTTTAAGTACAGTAGTTACAGTTGTTGCAATGGGCAACACATTTTCAAACACAATGCAACATTCAGCTCAATGTGAATTTCTAGTTAAATGCAATTAGTTACTTTATGGATTACTTTTCTAACCACAGGACTGGATCCTAGATTCAGTCCTGGGACATCTCCTGTAAACAGATGAGTAAAAGCGTTTTGGTTACAGTAGTGATTTTTAAGGAATATTATTGTATTTTAAAAGTTGACACTTAGAAACTTTTTCTCATAGAATCACCAATGTTATCCTATGGAAGGAAATTCACTTAGCAGGTAAAAACTGTGATCGTTACTTTTTCTTACTCAGTGTTGGATCCTGGATCCAGCACTGGTGCATCTCCTGTAAACAGTTGAAAGAATGCGTTTAAGTCATACAGGCGATTTTAAGGAATATTTGTAGTTTGTGAAAATCGACACTTTGAAACTTTTCTGCTGAAAACCAGACAATGGATTCCTATGGAAGAAAATATAAGTTACTGGTAAGTACGGTTAAAATTACTTTTTAGGGTCAGTGCTGGGCTAAAAGATGCAGCACTGGGTTCTCTCCTGATAACAGGTGAGTAAATTGGAATTCGTACTTTGGTTGATTTTAGAGGAATATTATAAAGTTCCAAAACTCCACACTTAAAGGATTTCCAAGTGAAACCAGTCAATGTTAGCCTATGAAGGAAATTCAAGTTACCGGTAAGTACGGTTAAAATTACTTTTCAGGATCAGTACTGGGCTGAAAGATGCAGCACTGAGGTCTCTCCTGATAACAGGTGAGTAAATCGGAATTCGTATTTTGGCTGATTTTAGAGGAATATTTGTATGTTTCAAAAATCAACACTTAGAAACTTTTTCAGCAAAAAGCAGGCAATGATATCCTATGGAAGGAAATTCAAGTTACTGGTAAGTACGGTTAAAATTACTTTTGAGGATCAGTACTGGGCTGAAAGATGCAGCACTGAGGTCTCTCCTGATAACAGGTGAGTAAATCGGAATTCGTATTTCGGCTGATTTTAGAGGAATATTTTAAAGTTCCAAAACTCCACACTTAGAAGAATTTCCAAGTGAAACCAGTCAATGTTAGCCTATGGAAGGAAATTCAAGTTACTGGTAAGTACGGTTAAAATTACTTTTCAGGACCAGTACTGGGCTGAAAGATACAGCACTGAGGTCTCTCCTGATAACAGGTGAGTAAATCGGAATTCGTATTTCGGCTGATTTTAGAGGAATATTTGTATGTTTCAAAAATCAACACTTAGAAACTTTTTCAGCAAAAAGCAGGCAATGATATCCTATGGAAGGAAATTCAAGTTACTGGTAAGTACGGTTAAAATTACTTTTCAGGATTAGTACTGGGCTGAAAGATGCAGCACTGAGGTCTCTCCTGATAACAGGTGAGTAAATCAGAATTCGTAGTTCGGCAGATTTTAGAGGAATATTTGCACAATGGTGAAGGGAGGGGCGGGGCCTGAGGTGACATCTGTGCAAACGCGCACCGTGGCGCGTTTTAAGTTGGGGGATTAAGTCCCCTTGAATCATGAGGGTCCCTAGGGGCCAACTAGCCCACCCGGAACCTCCAGTATGCGCCAGGGGCTGCGTTGCAGAGACGTGTAGAGAGGCCACACCCTTTTACACCTCTCTGCAACGCAGCTCTGTGGCGCTTTCTGGATGTACCTGTTGGGCTAGTTGGCCCTCAGGGACCCTCAGGATTGAAGGGGATTTAATTCCCCATCTTAAAACGCGCCACGGCGCCTGTTTGCACACATGTCACCTCAGGCCCCGCCCTCCCTTCACCCCTGTGCAAACGCGCCCGTGGCGCGTTTTAAGTCGGGGATTAACTCCCTTGAATCCTGAGGGTCCCTGGGGTGCAACTAGCCCACCAGCTACCTCCATTAAGGCCACAGAGCTGCGTTGCAGAGAGGTGTAAAAAGGGGCGTGGCCTCTGTACACCTCTCTGCAAGGCAGCCCCCTGGCGCATACTGGAGGTTCCTGGTGGGCTAGTTGGCCCCCAGGGACAACCAGTATTCAAGGGGAATTACTTCCCCTTCTTAAAACGCGCCAGGGGGCGCGTTGCAGAGTACTGCAGGGAGGGGGCGGGGCCTCCGGCACGATGCCGTTTTTTTTTTTTTTATGGGAGGGGGCTGCGTGGCCCCCTTCCCTTGGCCACTTTTGGCCCCGGGGACCCCATCCCCGGAGCCTGAGCATTTTTTTGTTTTATTTAAAAAAAAAAAAAACGGGAAGGGGCCGCGTGGCCCCCCTTCCCTGGGCCTCTATTGGCCCCGGGGACCCCATCCCCCGGGGCATGCCCTCTTTTTTAAATAAAAAATATGGAGGGGGGCTGCGTGGCCCCCCTCCTCAGGCCATTTAAGGCCCTGGGGACCCCATCCCCCGGGGCCGGCCTTGCCCTTATTTTTTTTATTTTATTTATTTTTTAAATTTGGGGAGGGGGGCTGCGTGGCCTCCCTCCTGGGCCACTTATGGCCCCGGGGACCCCATCCCCCGGGGCCTGGCCTCTGGTTGGGGACTGTGGGGGGGTCCCGCGAGGCTCCCGTCCTGTCATAGCAAACAGCAGTGTCCTGGGGGTAGGCACCCCGGGACACTGCAGGAGCCGGCCCTGGGGGTGGCGGTCCCCAGTGCCATCAAGGGCTCCAGGAGGGGGCCGCGCGGCCCCCTCCCTACATTTTGAAAGCCCCGGGAGGTGGTGGTCCAAAACGGACCCCCATTTTCAATTTTCTTAGTGCCCCGGGAGGTGGTGGTCCTCAGGGCGTGTGGGGGGCTGGAGCCCCCCAAACAGGTTTAAAAAAAAAAAAGCCCCGGGGAGGTGGCGGTCCCGGGGCTGCGGGAGGGCTCAGAGCCCTCCCGCACCATTTATGATAAAGCCCCGGGGGGTGGTGGTCCCTGGGGCTTGGGGGGCCCTTAGAGGCCCCCCATACATAAAATAAACCCCCCCCCAGCATGCCCCCGGGACTTGGCCCACCCGGGGGCAAATTTACATCGAAGCGCGGGAGACCGCGCTTCGATTTTTTTTTTTTTTTTTCGGCAGGATTCGCGCTCCCTGAGCGCATCCTGCCGATTTAAAAAAATAAAAAAATGCTTTTCTGCCCAGGGGGTCCTTGTGGGACCCCTGAGCAGACCTAGGGGGTCAGGGTGTTTCTATCCTGCCCCCTTTGTGCGTTTTGCGCACTTTTTTACTGCTTTCTTGTTCCTCGGTTCTACCGAGGAACAAGATGGCTGCCAACACTTCCTGGTTTGGAGTGTTGACAGCCAATTAGCAGACAGCTCGTGATCGGGAGGGTGCGCGAATCCGACGCGGCCATAGATATATATGTACTTTTACTTTTGATTTTCTCAGCAACTACTGAACGGATTTACACCATTTAACAAAAAGGGTTCTTTCTGAACCAAGAACTACCTCTTTGCCAAATTTGGTGTAATTCCGTTCAGCAGTTCGGGCTGTAGCCGTGTCTAAAGTTTCCTATGGAAAAATGAATGGGGAAAACGCGTTTTGGGACCCCCCTTTTTTCTCAGCCCCCGCTTGAGGAATCCCCCCGAGACTTTCAGGGTAGGAGCGGACAGGAGCGCCCCACAAAGTTTGAAAATTTCGCAAAGATACGTCAACCGGCAAGAGAGTTATTTCAAATAGAATGTCGCGGATTTCCTATGGAAAATAGGTCCTAACTATAACTATCTACTGGCGACCGCCAGTAGATAATATATATATATATATATATATATATATATATATATATATATACACTAGGTCCTAATTATAACTACCAACTAGCGACCGCCAGATGGGGATATATATATATATATCTCTATATATATATATATATATATATATATATATATGTATATATATATATATATATATATATCCCCATCTGGCGGTCGCTAGTTGGTAGTTATAATTAGGACCTAGTTTTCATAGGCAAAGCATTTTTCGTTTTATCAATAATCTTTGGGAGGATCCCAAAACACGTTTCCCGCATGCAATTTCTCATAGGTATTTTAGACTACAGCCCGAACAGCTGAACGGAATTACACAATATTTAGCAGAAAGATAGCTCTTGACCCCAGATTTTTGTGAATTGGTGTAAATACATTTAGCAGTTTTTGAGTTATTACAATTAGACCAAATTTGTATATATAGGGACGCCGATCCTCCGAGGATCTGACAGTCCCCGTGCTGATATTTGATTGACCGCCAACACTTCAACCAGGAAGAGTTGGCAGCCATTTAAGCCGAGTCACACAAAAAAGTGAAAAATAAAGAAAAGGGGGTAGGATAGGAATGCCCTGACCCCCTAGCTCTGGTCGCCGACAGGGCAAAAAAGCATTTTTTTTATTTTTGACAATAATCGTGGCTGATTCGCGAACCCAACAAAAATAATTAAAAAATAAGCACAGGCTCCTGCGTTTGTTCTGAAATGAGCCCCCGGATGGACCAGGTCCCGGGGGCATTTAAAAAAAAGGCGGGGGAGGAACAGGGCTCCACTCCTGAGGCTCATTGAGCCCAGGGACCACAAACTCCCCAGGGCTTTATTTTCAATAATGGAGGTGGGCTGCGCTGACCCCCCGGGCTACTAAATGCCCCAGGGACCACCACCTCCCCGGGGTTGTGTTTTTAATAATGTAGGGGGGCCATGCGGACCCCCCTTCCTGGGCTTATAGAAACCCTGGGGATCACCACCTCGCTGGGCAATAAACACAATTTGTGGGGGGCCACTCTGACTCCCCGGACCCTGGGGACAAATACCTCCCTGGGGCATAAAAATAAATACTACTGGGAGGGGGGCCGCAGGGCCCCACTCCCGGGCAAAATATGGCCCCAGGAAGCACCACCTGCCTGGAGCCGGCTTGTGCCAAAGAAAGGAGGGAGCCACGTGGCCCACATCCTGTGGCCAATAAAGGCCCTGGGGAGCCCCATTCCCCAGGGTTGGCTCCTGCTATGTCCCACCCCAGGGGACATAGCTGTTTGCTCTGGCTTGGCGGGAGCTTTGACAGCTCCTGCCAAGTCAGAGCAAACACGAACTCTGCTCTCAGCAAGCGAGAGCTTTGAAACCACTCCTGCTTGCTGAGAGCTTTTTGTCTGTTTCCCTGCCCACTCAAAACAGATGAAAAGATTTCTCTCACAGACAGGGAGCTGCATGTTTGCAGCTCCTTGCCTGTGAAAGCAATGCCGGCTCCCGCAGGACTGCAGGGGCCTGGAGGCTCCCCCCATGGGCCCCATGCTGCACGCTGGGTGCGCTGGGGGCATCAGTGATGTCATCAGTAATGTCACTGACCATGTCATCGAGTGATGTAATATGTGAGGTCATACACATGCTGAATTTCACTGGTTTTGTAAGAGTGAAATCTGAGCCTAACTATGACGTCAGTTCAGTGACTATATGTATATGTATATATGTTACATGTTGCAGAATAATAGACAACCCTGCCTAGGTAGTCTAATAAGAGTTAACACTATTCTAGTACACCAAAGGTTTTTCAGAGTGGGTGACCAATACCAAAACCCCTGCCTATTATTTCAATCTATGAAATATGCAAAAACATAATTCTTGTCTACAGGCTTTGCCAAATAATACTTACCATGTGACCTAAAGTGCAACAAAAAAAATGGATTTACATCCAATCTGCCCCTTATATAGTCCGCTGAACTAATCAGACCCGCTTATCAGTACCATACCTCATCAAAATGCATCACTGCAGCTTTATAAACAAGAATAAGTCACATCAGGTACTCTCACAGATAAATCTCCAAACTTCTAAATTTTCATGCAAAACACTCAGGCACTTGCTTGTAAAACACTGAATATGTGTACAGTTATAGATACCATCACATCGGCAGCACTCCACGCCATCCTAGCTACACTGTCACACACCACATATCAACCAGAAGGGTAAGGAATAGACATTCTACTCAATAAATCACTCAACATTTCTGCTGCTCCCAAAGCAACAACCACCTTTCATCATCTGAATATCATCGGTTATCTGCACCTTCATCTTCCAAACTAACCGTTGTGACTATATACCACGCCTGTGGGCAACAGACCGCTGCTGTGAAGAGCTCAATACTATTGTTGACCTACTGGTGACCTCCACACTGATCATCCCCCTTGACAAATTCAACGTACTATTCTGTAACCATAAACAATGCACAAAAATGTTTTCATATCTTCTTTCCGACCAATACACATAACGCTCCAACTCAGTCTCAAGGCAAGTTCCTTGACCTGATATGCATATTTAATCCATTATGCCACCCAAAACACAACCATGACCCAATAGCATCCTATCCCAATCTCTTGCGTAACCAAATCAACATGCCTCCACCACTGTTTCCCCCAACCAAATTCCCCATATCTAGGAGTAAACACATTCCCAACACCCTCCTGGTATTCCTACACCAGCTTCCCATCTCACTCCAGTACCATACAACCCATGTTTTGACATCTTCAAAACACAATCATGTCAACTATGCACCTTCATCTCCACTGTCCAATGTCTACAATCATGGATAACAAAAAGCATCAGTGCCCTTCAGACAAGGTTGTATGTCAAAACCAAGCAGGTGTTAATCACTCCTGCCTTCATAACGCGATCCAAACAATGAATGCATCTTTACAACACATTCAGTTCCCATGCAAGCTGTTACCACAACTTGCCTTATGGAAAGCGCTGGAGTTGGAATAGTATAATTTACTAATCCAACTCTAGTCTGTGCTACAGTAGGGAAAGTGTTGGACTTAAAGTCCAACATCAATCTAACAATGCTCTCCCTAAGGCAGGTTGTTGTAACAACTTGCATGGTAAAGGAATGTATTGTGCTTTCCACTCCAAACAAGACGGAAACGTTGAGTGGTTTTCTTCTTTAAGTTTATTCTGGGTACAAAGAGCCACCGCTCCCCCCACACGACTGGAGAGCTCCAACTGTCAAAGGTGGAACTCTCCTGCTCGTGAGCAGCTATGGCAACAACACAGGGATTCCAAAGGTTGGAATGAACAAACCTTGCTAGCCACAACATATTACCTCTTTTTTTTTTTAAACAAACAAATTCTTCCCCAAGTAAACAAAATAAAACAAAACCCCACCCCCAAAACAGAAGCGTCAAGCAAAACTGGAAACTAAGGAGAAAGAAAGAACTAAGCGCACCACCAAAGAGAAAAGATAACGTGCATCATCTTAGCTTCCAGGGTACGTGTTTCACACAACTCGACCTACGTGGAACAACACAAGTACTTTGTTCACCAGAAGATGGCAGGGCCAAATTCAGATTGTGTCCCAATTGGTTAGACACACCTGACACTTTCACCACCTTGCAAGCATTCCAACAATGACCACCACAGACCATAACAGCACCACCACAAACGTTCTCGACACGCACAGGATCACCATACACCGCACTTCCTTTTTTAACAAAGTCTGTATTCTTCACACGAACCATGTCACCAGGGCACAGCAGAACAGGTCTCACAGACTTCTTAAGACCATACCTATTTCTCATTTTCTCTTGGCCCACTTCCACCCTGGACTCCAAAACCCCTTGATCCACCCAGCATGAAATTTAGTCATGAACGGTCTTGAGTAACCAGGCAGGATATAAAGCGGACGTGGGCTTGCGACCTCTGAGAGACACGAATGGTGCAACTTTGGTAAGAGAATGTGGTGTGGTGCGATAAAACCAAAACATTGACCTGACCGCAGCCTCCACATCAAAACCGTTGTTCCTAGCCCACTTGATACATTCCACAATCACCCTATTCATCCTTTCCACCAAACCATTGGTTTGTGGATGACAAACAGAACTCCTCAAATGTTTAATTCCCGAATCATCCAGAAACGTGCTCATCTCTTGGTTCACAAATTGCACTCCATTGTCAGGCACAATCACTTCTGGGAACCCTTCTCTCATAAAAATCTCCTTTAGGAAATTTACAGCATTCAACGAGTGGGTGATGCACAAAAACGAACTTCTGGCCATTTACTATGGTAATCCATCAAGACAAACGCAAAACGTAAATGATGAGGAAGAAAATTGAAAGGTCCCACCAAATCTATTCCAACCTTCAACCAAGGCTTCTCCGGAAAAGGAATGGGTTGTAACAGTGGTGTAACAACTTGGTACCCCTTTTCAGCCCCAGCACAAACAACACACTCTTTAACGACTGACTCAATGTCTCTATCCATTGATGGCCACCAGTAGTGTAATCTGACAAGCCTCTTGGTCATTGTAGACCCTAAATGCCCATCATGGGCAGAGCCCACCAGTAGAGAACGAACTCCAGCAGGAGGTACGCACCTGTCATCTCTCATAATCACCCCATCTTCAATGGACAAATCCCCAGAAATTTTACAATACGGTTGGACTTCAGGAGACACACACCTTCCTCTGGGCCAACCCTTCACAATGTATTCCTGCACTTTGCACAGCACAGTATTCTCAATCTCCGCCTTCTTCCACTAACTCTTGCTACACGCTTTGTTTACCACAGCATCAACATATGCAATGAAACAATCCTCTTTGTCCTCCTCCACATCAATCCCCTCCTCTTCGCGGATAGGAAGTCTGGAAAGGAGATCTGCCCTGACATTATCCTTTCCCGGAATGTGTTTGACAGCAAAATCGTATTGGAATAATTTCGTAGTCAGGCGTGCTATGCGTGGCGCAGCGTACTTAAGTCTGTCACCCCCAAGAATGTAGACAAGGGGCTTATGATCCATTTGTATCACACATTTTCTGGCCCAAACATAACTCCTGAATTTCTCACACGCCCAATAGCATGCAAATAGCTCTTTTTCGATCACTGAGTAATTTAGCTCAGGATCACGCAACACCCTGGATGCATAACTAATGGTCACTTCTCCTTCCTCCAGACGCTGAGTCAAAACAGCGCCTAACCCATAATTACTGGCATCTACCGTTATGGTGCAAGGTACACACAGGTCATAGGCACTAAGGGTTTTGGCTTTAATCATCTCCGACTTGACCAGCATGAACGTGTCTTGACAGTTATCGTTCCATTCAAACAGGACATTAGCTCTTAACATGCTCGACAGAGCCTTCATCTTAGTAGCATACTCTGGTATAAAACGTGCATAAAAATAGCTCATCTTTGTTCCTAGGACTCGGGCAATCAACTACAGCCTTCACCAAACCAGGCCTAGGGCTAACACCTTTGTATGAGACCATATATCCCAAAAACTCAATTTCTCTCTTCAAGAATTCACACTTTTCTTTTTTTACAACAACACCCTTTTCTTCAAAGGTCCGAGCACTGCCTTCAACGATTCCTCCTGTTCCTGTAAATGTTTAAAGAAGATAAGTGCATCATCTTGAAAGATGACAACACCTTTATCACCACATAGAATCTGTTGCATTATACGTTGAAACACCGATGCAGCCGATGCCAGGCCAAACGGCATCCTGCAAAACTGGTAAGACCAAATGGGGAATTAAATGCCGTGTAATGGCGAGAGTCATCATCCAACACAACTTGGTGTTAAGCTGAAGCCTGGTTGATCTTAGAGAACCACTCTGCACCTCTGAATTCCTCCAAAATGTGGTCGCTGATCTTGGTAAGAGGGTGGGAATCGACCCAAATTTCTTTATTCAAACTTTTTAAATCAATGCACAAATGCATATCCCCATGTTTGCGAGCAACCACCAAAGGGCTCAACCATAAGCTTGATTCTATGGGTTTAATGACCCCACTATTTTGTAATCTATCCAATTCTTTCTTAAGCTCTTCGCAGAGACTGTAAGGCACAGATCTAACCTTATTCTTAATAGGGATAGCCTCTTTCTTTACCTTAATTCTGTGTTTGAATCCCACAATTTTACCGAGATTGTTAGAAAACACCTGCGGAAAATAATCTTCCAAACACACAGTGGTTGGCATGTCTTTGATTACCAGTACTTGTTCGCTAGTACCAGGTCTCAAAACCATACCGAAAAGTCCCTGGTGGTACCACCCAAGAATATTCAGACCTCGTACAGCAACATAGATTTTCCCTTGGATCTTACGCCTCCTGAACTCAAGCACATCTTCAATTAATCCTTCCAACTTAATTCTTCTCCCCTCGTAGGATACAGGCCCTCTGTCCGGAGGAAAAAGTGGCCAATCACCCCATGTGTTTTTGAATAATTCGTAGGTGATCATAGAAATCCGTGCACCAGAATCCACCAATAAATTGATGCTCTTGCCTCCCACAAGCACATCACCATAAGGATCCACACAATTATTTTGATCCCCAGAGACAATCTCACCATCAGTAACAACCACAATCATGTCTTGCAAATCCTTCACAATTTCATGTTCACTCACACAATCTTCTTCCATCACACAACTGTCCTTGGCTGGCTTAGCCAGGCCAGACTGACACACTTTTGCAAAGTGACCAATTTTGCTGCATTTACGACAACTCACACTCCTGGCTGGACAAGCTCTATTGTCTCTTCCATGTAGGGCATAACCACAACTGTAACAAATATTGGATCTTTTAAAGAAAATTTTCTCATGCACCTTGTTATTTTTACGTGATACACTGCTAGCTGCAGCTGCATTTACAGACTCCTTGTTCAAACAGATCACATTGAGTTCTTTGATGGACAACTGTGCCAATTTGACACTTTTCGCAACCCTAACAACATCTTCCAGACCAGTAATTCCCATTGTTAGCAGCTTTTGTTGAATGTGCTTGTCCCAACAGTAAGCGATAAACTGGTCCCTTACTAAATGGTCATGATAATCCCCAAATTGACATTCAGCACAAAGTTTCCTTAAAGCACTTAAGCATGTGTTCACATTTTCACCCTGTGATTGTGCACGTTTAAAAGAGTTATGCCTTAGCACGACTAAACTAGGCTTGACATCAAATTTTACAATTAACTTTCTAACTGCTTCCTGGTACTCATCAATCACCTCCCCGTCACCCAACACCACATCAGGAAGATGTTTGAAAACGTCTCTGCCTTCAAATCCCAAGGAATGTAGCAGCAGGCACTTTTTCCTTTCAGCCCTGAAACGTGACGCACCAATTGCTCCAAGGTAAGTCCTGAAAGCATCAAACCACTGTCTCCACTGAATCTGTGGACTTCCTGGATTCTCTAAGAAAGGTGGAGGTGGATTAACAGATTGCATAATCCCCAAGAAGCTCTACTATGTAGAATGCAAAGAAAATAGTGCTACCCACAGCTATGTGCTCTTACCAGATTTACACAGGGTACATGTTGCCACATATAGAGGAGAGAAAAAAAACAAAAAAAAACGCTGCAACACAACAGAGAGCTTACATAGCTATAAATGTAACTTAAATGATATACAAACACAGAGTTCAGACTGGTGTGCGCATCACCACAATAAAGAGATGCGCAAGAAGGTAGGTTGTGAAATCCAAAGTTTTACGACTTAGGTGAGCGTGTCACCGATCTTGATCTGTGGCACACCAAACACTCATCTGGTGCGCGTGTCACCGCTGTGCATGCTGCTGGTGTAAATTGCTTGTGAATCGATGCATCAACAAACCTTGCTGATTGGAACTACCAGGGAAAATCGGCGTTCGCACCACACGTGGAGCTCATCCAGAGCAACTGTTACGCTGAAACAGCTCCACGATGCTTATCCCAGGAATCCGAGTGATATAGACATATGCACCAATGCTTAAGCAAATGCCGGAAACTGGTGCGCTAACTCACCTTCTATGCAAGGCACCCACCATACACTCCACCTTTAAACTCCGGACACCACCCTCTACCGTGTTGCACTTTACCATGAGCCGCTGACATACACGTACAACTGCCACAGTGTGCTTGCGAGTGACCTACACGTACAACTGGCACAGTGTCTGCTTGCGATTGTAATCAGCTGCGCAAGATGTCTGCGGCACTGCTCCGGCACTAAAATCACTTGTGCCGCACCAGACACTTTCCGACACTTCTAATATTGTGAAGGAAACATCCGACTACACATCCAACGGCTCGGTCACGTCTTGAATGACAGCGTCTTTTCAGCTTCGTGCCTCATCAAAGTAAATTTTGTGAAGGATACTTCACTCTAAGCATCCAACGGGTCGCTCACGTCTTGAATGACAGCGTCTTTTCTGCTTCGTGCCTCATCCAAGCCAAATAATGTTGCGGTGGCTCGCCCCAGTCGTCACCAAAACTATGTTGTGCTTTCCACTCCAAACAAGACAGGAAACGTTGAGTGGTTTTCTTCTTTAAGTTTATTCTGTGTTCAACGAGCCACTGCTGCCCCCACATGACTGGAGAGCTCCAACTGTCAAAGGTGGAACTCTCCTGCTCGTGAGCAGCTATGGCAACAACACAGGAATTCCAAAGGTCGGAATGAACAAACATTGCTAGCCACAACAGAATGCATTGTAAAGACGCATCGGTGTTTCGGACTGTGCTGTTAAGGCACAGCATGGTTCAAGCCACGGAATAAAGGCTGTTTCCCTTCAGACAAAAATGAGAGCTCTACTACAGAAATGGTGCAAAAACACAAACACATAAAACCTGGAGGCCTACAAAAAAAGCCTGAATCCTTTTTCTAATGCGCTTAACAACTCCTAATCTTCAGACTATCAAACACTCATCGACTGTCGTCAAACCCATTCTCAACTACTTGCTTGCACTATTAACACCCTGCTCTCTTCCCCACATCCCCTCAACAATGTCCAATTCTTATCCTTTAATGACTTCACCTCTTTCAGGGACACCCTGAGCACACAACACCCTACTGCACCATCTCCCCTGTGCACATCACATCATAATGTTACTAAGCCATCCTCTCACACTTAAACATCACATCTCCAATTAACATAATTCCTAAAGCTGTAATCCTATCCTATGTGCCCTTCGATCCCTTCAGCCCTTAAACCATCAAACCCCTTGCATTAACATCAAATGCCCAACTCTGCCTGAGCTCACTCTTTAACCAGTCCTTTAGTACTTTAGACTTTTCTTGCATGCTTCAAATCAACAGTTGTCCTACTCCTCTGAAACCCCTGCACTAAACTGCACTGGTCCTGCGACCAGTGTGGGGTCCTTGCGGACCGGATCCTCCTGACCCTGTTGTGCTTATTTTCCGCTTCTGCCTCTGTCTCCCCACCTCTGTTTCTGTTTATAACTCTTACTGTCTATGCTCTCTGATTTCTCCTGCTCTGTTTTTGCTCTTTGATCTCTTTCGCTCTGTTTACTAGCTTCTCTGACGTCTCTCACCATGTTTATATCTGCTGATCTCTCTCATCTTTGTTTTTGCTCTTGATATCTCTCACTCTGGTCTCTGTGTCTGCTCCCTCTTGCTCTGCTTTTACTTCTTCTCTCATTCTCTCCATTTTGTCTCTGTTCTCTCGCTATGTTTGGCTCTTTTGCACTCTGTTCACTCATTTTCACCCCTTTCACTTTTTCTCTGCTAGCACGTATGTTTTTGCTGTGCCTTTTCAAACTTTCACTCTCTCTTCTTGTGCCCATTTTTTACTCTCATTTCTCTCTCTTTCCTTGTGCTGCTTCCTGCTTGCCCACTCATTCTATTCTTCCCGCTCTCCCACTTCATGACTACCATTCTCCTGCCTCTGTGCTCCTTCCCACTGCCAAGATCTATTAAATGAGGGCCATAGTGTGGACCACAGCAGGTGAACCACTGTCATTCCAAAGGCAAGTCCGTTTGAGCCCGATCCAAACCCAGCAGCAGAAACATTGGTCCTCCCCCAACCTACCGCTGCCTCATGGCGCTCCTCCATGCCTTCAACCTGGGCTCGCCCTCTGCATGCTGCCACCACGCTGCACTGCACAAACCAGAAGGAGCCTTCACGTGCTCTTGCTGCCACCACACCTACACCCCACCACCCACCATGCAAACACACTATACACTGCAACCCACCCACCTCTAACCACCTGAACAGACCCACAGGAACACCATGCACCACAATCTCAGGCCTCCTTCTCAACACTCGCTCAGGACTTCATCACCAGACTTCCAATTTCAGATGGAAACATGGTTCACCCCAGCGTCAGCCCTGGACTTTTCCGCTGCCATCCCCGCCTGCTAGAAGATCATCAAACAAGACTGACAACACAATCTCAATGGAGGGATTGCCATTTTATACAAGGACTCATAAAGATGGACAGCCTCAACAGACTCAGATACTAACTACATGGAGCACCTCACCTTCCAACTCCAGGTCAATACTAGCTTAACACCCCACGATACCCTGATCCACCAGTACCTCTTGGCAACATTGTGGGCCCTGTTAATGCCTGCCAGAGGGGTCATGTGCATGTTGAAGAGCATAGGGCTGACAGTGGAGCCCTGTGGAACCCCACAGGTGAGTTCTCAGGTTTCCGATAAGTATGGAGTAAGGTTGACTGTCTCGGGTCTTCCGGTGATGAAAGTCCAGAGCCACTGGAGGGCTTGTTCTTGGATGCCGGACTCATGCAGATGTTGGATTAGGACTGAGTGTGAAACTGTATCGAATGCTGCTAGGAGGGCCAGGGGGGTGAGGGCTGTGGTTCCTTCTCTGTCCGAGATTTTCTTGATATCATCGGTTTCTGTGATGAGGGCCATCTTGATGCTGTGGTTAGGTCTAAATCCTGATTGCGTGATGTAGAGAAGTAGGTGATCCACGAGGTGTTTTGTGAGGCGTCTGTTGATGGCTTTTTCCATGATTATGGCTTGGTAGGGAAGGAGAGATATGGGATGGTAATTGGCGAGTGTTTTGGGGTCTCCTGAGGGTTTGTTAAGGAGGGGGTTGACGGCTGCATGCTTCCAGGTCTCCGGAACAGTGGCTGTGTTGTTGGAGGTGTTCAGAATCCTGGTGAGGACTATGCTTATGGGTGTGAGTCCTTTCTTGAAGATGTGGTGGGGGCAGTGGTCTGATGGGGCCGCTGAGTAGATTATCTTCATTATTTCAACTGTTTCCTCACTGGTGATATGGTTCCAGGTGGTCAGGGTGTGCGCACTTTCTACATGACAGCATAGACTAATTTCATGAGGTGGTCATTTGTGAACAGATGAAAAATTGGCAAAACTTCGAAAAAAACGCTGCGCCAATTACTTGATCAAAGTACAAAAAGATGCATGTACTATGGGGTGTAAACAAATATCTCTAGGAGGCAGACAGGCAATCGTCCGCTGTGGTCGTCCGCTGGCACCTAATGGTCCATCGATGCTCCATGATCCTGATCTTCACTTTGCAAAGTGGCTGTATGCAAAGTGAAGATCAGGATCATGGAGCATCGATGGACCATTAGGTGCCAGCGGACGATCCACACGTCTCACTGCGCACTTTTGGAGAAGAATCATACAGCCAATGAACTCTCCTGGACAGTGCTGGACAAACCATTCATCCCCCAGCTGTCCGGAATGCAGAGAACTTCCTTCTCCAGCGGGAACAGAAATGGATCTACAGGGTGCGCAATCACATCGGTGGGCTCAATGATGATATCCCATCGACCACCCGTAACAACCTGTAACAAGGTCAATTCCCTCGTTATTGATAAAACACTTGCTGTATCCCCCTTGTATTCCCCCTATGCGTAATCCATAGCAGTGTAGCTAAATTAGCTCGATAGGTCCATTCTGTTCTCCTCATATGAGACAATTTGTATTGACCTTTCCAGTCCTACCCGTTATTAGATCGGATCGCAATGAGATGCCACTAACATGTGCCTCTATTACACTCGGGGCAACATGTGTTTCATTTTGCATGGTCTATGAACTTCATACATTAGTCATCTCTTTTGATACCCTAGGGATACAACTTGATTACTTAATCAGCATCAAGATAGCTGTCCCTAGACAATGGGTCTACTAAAGGTACAGGGACCCCTCTACACACATACACACATGTATAGGTTTTTATCCCCATATATATATATATGTGTATTATTTTGATGATGCACTCTAGTAAGTTCACGGGTCTGAGTCCATTTGGGCAAGAGTACTGGCTCCACAAAGGCCTGTTTTATTAATATGAGCGGGTGTCTCATACACGGGGACACATGTGGATAAACCAATAGTCCGTCCTCTCTGCTGTATTAATTGTCCATCTAATATGGCCCCGATAGTTAGCGGTCTAGCTGTTCCTGTAGGTCCCGGTCCTCTGATTGGCTGTACTTGCGCCCACCATCATCAGCGTGATGACACGGACGCAGGCAGCCGGTGTTTTTCTCTCCTCGCGGCCCTAGTCAGCTGCGCGGCGTCTGGGGAGAGACAACTTGTCGGAGTACGGCTTACCTTAATGAAGTAAGTGGTGGGGGGTTACGTTGGGCCTTTCCCGGTCACCTTTTCTACCGGGGACGTGGACGGCCTTTACAACTCATTGTTTTATACCGGGCCAGGCATAACCAACGCCTACAGAGGTAGGGATACACCGATATCTCCTCAAAGGGGTTATTTACTGGTCCCGGGCATACGGCAATTACATTCTGCAACTGCCCCTTTTTCCCACATTATAGCGCTAAGTGAGCATTACTTAGGACAATGATATTCACATGTCTTATTGTTTTATTTTCTCTCATTGTCTCTGATATTACTTGAAGAGTGTGACAATAGGGAGCTATCCTCACTCCCCGCCAGTTCAAGCTCTGTGACGATAAACTCGGTAAGACACGCCGAGTTTCCCTGTGTGCTGTGGTACTTCATCGAGTGATGACGGGCAGGCACTTTTAATGCATGAGCGCTACATTACGCTTGTTCTGGGGTATAAGACCACACAATTTTTGGAGTGTGTCCTAGATCTTAAATTGGAGAACCCTAATGGTCGCATTCATTAAGTAGAGGGGCACAACCACTTTTCCTTGCACTAATGTTTGTATGTGTGTTTTTTAGTTTCTATACCATGGGCACTTGAGAAAGCAGTGTTCATATCTGTATATTTTTCCATTATTTACAGGTTACTCAGTGTGAGTAAGTTCCTCCACCCACAGACCTGAGCATTATATCAGGGTCAGACTACGCTCTACTCTACAAAGAAGGAGGTAGGGATAGCTCTGAAAGGGATCTTTCTTATAGTCCTGATGAAAGCCGTGAACTTCTTTTTTATCTGGCAGAAACATGTCGACATCTAGCAGAGTGGAGGGGTAGGTGGGTCATTATTTACCACCATACCACCGTCCACTGGTCTTGGATTGACCTTTTAATTAGACCAGTGAATCCAACATTAAAAAGGATTAATTAGGAGATCCTATGGTCTATTTTTAATCTTGTTCTGCACTCCTTTTTGATCCGGCACATTGTACCTTTATTTTGTGTCGTGTATGTCTTCCCCCTCCCTATTGCTCCACCTCCAACATTGGCTTGCGCAGAGGTGTAGCAGCCCTATGATGAAGCATGCCACAGATTTCTGTGGGTGAGGGCAGTATTAACACACCCGTAGTGTGCCCCCCTCTCCTTTTTTCTTTGCGACCGTAAGTTTTTTAGCCCCACTTCTCTTTGTGAGTTAACCCATGTTTTTATCTCCTGCCTAAAATACATAGGGGCATATTATCAACGGCCAGCGATAATTATCGCTGGCCGTTCACAGCGTGAGAATAGTTATCGCCGGCTACCGCAGATAATTATCGCCATGCTAGCGCTGTATTAACAACCCATAGCGCAATGGCGATAATTATTCCTGCGATAGCTTGTTTTCCATGGAACATCGCTGGTTTTCCAGCGATGTTCCATGGAAAACGGCGATAACCTTGCTGATACGACCCTGTGGTCGTATCAGCAGAATCCATTTCCCATGTAAAGTATGCTTAAGTCAGGAATTTAACAGACGTTAAATTCCTGAGTTAAAGCTGAGGTAGCGCGATTTCTTTTATCGCTGCATCTCCTTGTTAATATCGCGAGCTGCCTTCGCGATATTAACTTGTGTTGTTTTCACAGCCACGCCTTCTTTGCATCTCATTAGCGATGCAAGGCGAGGCTGTGAAAAAACGGGCTCTACATCAAGGAAACACGTGTCCTTGATGATATTGCGATATAATTATCGCCGCTTTTCGCCCGAAAACGGACGCTAAAGCGGCGATAATTATATCGCCAGCCCTTGATAATATGCCCCATAGTGTCAAGGTAAACGTTCTGGGTAGACCAATTATCTCAGAAAATGACAGCTTGTTGGTAAATGCCTCCAAATATTATTTTTTTTGTTGTGCATATATTAAAACTGCCATCTTATTGTAGGGACAGCACAGAATTTCTTAACAATGTGAATGATATACCTTGGAGGGACAGCTATACTTTGAGGACCATAGATGTAGTGTGCTTAAATACTTGCATATAACACGAATAGGGAATTAAAGCATGTAGACATTACCTTAGCGATAAACCAATCTATATGTATGCTCACTCAATGATATTACTTGAGATGTTATAATTTTCCTGGAAAATAACTTCTTTACCTTTGATGATCAGTGTATTAAGCAACTCATTAGCGCTGCAATGGGCTGTGGCTTGCCAACTAGTTATGCAGAAATCTTTATGGTTTTGTGCGAGGAACAACACGTATGGACTGCTGATAATGAACATTTTACTAAGCTACATTAATGATATTATTAGGTCTGGCGTTAACCAAGACCTATTGATCTTTTAAAAAAATATATGTATCATTAACTTCTTTAAAGGTGCTTTCAGCCATCTGTCTTGATCTATTGGTCAGTTGGTGTGTCATTAATATTTTGTTTCCAACCACTACAGCATACAGCATGGGGTGGTAAGTGGATCCCACTTCAGACCACTGGATAACTTCACTTTGACTAACTGCATTTTGCTCTTTCAAAAGGAGCACATTCGCTCACAATATAGTTCTCTTCTGTGCCAGTGTTTATTTTTACTTTATTACTTAGGTGTTGCCTTTGTGTTTAGAGTCTGTTGGAATAGCAGGATGCTTTCTACCAACTCTACGTGTTACACAGAGGGCACATTCCAGTGTTATCAGTTCCTATCTATTGCTGTTGGTGTTGTAAATTCCTTCTGGAGTGGCCGTTTTATTATTTATCTGACTGCTGCTATTCCACAACATTTCAAAAATGTGTTAATTTAAAACCGCTCTTCATGAAGTTGCCATCCATTTTTGTTAGTATGCACGCAATGAAGGGCATTTCTATCTGCACCCCTGTATGCCATGTGTGTATGTATTTAAGTTGAGGACTGGAGTTATATATCTAAATCAATGTAGTCTTTATGTCAATCTTGTATAGACTTCTAGTTTGCCTTCTGTGTTTTTGTATGTCATTATATTTGAAAATCAATTTAGGCTTTATGTCCTGCTTACATGCCTTTCTAGATTCCTTTCAGTGCTCTTGTATGTCGTGCTTACATAGACATGTAACTTTTAAATGACAAATTTAACCTCTGTTGTTCATTCAAATTTCCTGTACTATCTATCTACTTATCTATCTCTCTGTCTACCTATTTGTCTGTCTGTTTACCCAATTACCTGTCTGTTTGTCTACCTGTCTGTCTCTCTAGCTATCTGTCTTTCTATTGATATCCCTGTCAGTCTTTCTGTTTGTTTGTCTGGCTACATGTGTATCTACCTTCCATTCTGTCTATCTACCTGTCTATCTATCTACCTGTCTGTCTGTCAGCCGGCCTATCTGCCTGTCTATCTGTCTACCTGGCTGTCCATATCTATCTATCTATCTATCTATCTATACATTCATCTATATATAGGGATGTGGATCCTCCGAGGATCCAACAGTCCTGTGCTGATATTTGATTGGCTGCCAACACTTCAACCAGGAAGTGTTGACAGCAATTTTGTGACTCGGCTGAAGCCAAGTCACACAAAAAAGGGAAAAATAACGAAAAGAAGGTGGAATAGGAGTGCTCAGACCCCCAAGCTCTGGTCGCCAACAGGGCAAAAGAAGTATTTTTTTTGCCGAAAATCATGGCTGATCCACGACTCCGACAAAAACAAAACAAAATAAGCGCAGACTGCTGCGCTTGTTTTGAAATGAGCCCCTGGGTAGGCCAGGTCTTGGGGGCATTTTTTAAAAAGGCAGGGGAGCGAACAGGGCTCCCCTTCTGAGGCACTTTGAGCCCAGGGACCACCAACTCCCCGGGGCTTTATTTTCAATAATGGAGGGGGGCTGCGAGGAACACCCCCTCCAGGCTACTAGAAGCCCCAGGGACCACCACCTCCCCGGGGCTTTGTTTTTATTAAAGGGGGACGACCGTGCGGACCCCTCCTTCTTGGGCTTGTAGAAGCCCTAGGGACCACCACCTCCCTGGGCAATAAACACAATTTGTGGGGGGGGGCTCGGACCCCCTGGGGACCAATACCTCCCTGGGGCATAAAAATAAATACTACTAGGAGGGGGACTGTGGGGCCTCCTCCGGGGCCATATATGGCTCCGGGGACCACCACCTGCCTGGAGCCGGCTTGTACCGAAGAAATGAGGGGATGAGGGGGCCACGAGGCCCCCTTCATGTAGCCAATAATAGCCCTGGGGAGCACCATCCCCCAGGGTCGGGTTCTGCTGTGTCCCACCCCAAGAGACATAGCTGTTTGCTCTGACTTGGTGAGAGGTTTGACAGCTCCCGCCAAGTCAGAGCAAACACAAACTTCACTCTCAGCAAGCGAAAGCTGTGAAACCACTCCTGCTTGCTGAGAGCAGAGTTTTCATCTGTTTCCCTGCCCGCTCTCAAGCGGTAAGCGAAACAGACTAAAAGATTGCTCTCACAGGTGGGGAGCTGCATGTTTAGCAGTTCCCTGCCTATGAAAGCAATGCAGGCTCTCAAAGGAGGCAGGGAGCCGGCTGGGACCTCTGGGCCTGGAGGCTCCCCCCACTGTCCCCATGCTGCACACTAGGTGCCCTGGGGGCATCAGTGATGTCATCAGTGATGTCACTTGCCATGTCATCCAGTGATGTAATATTAGAGGTCAATAGCATGCTAAATTTCACTGATTTTTGTAAGAGTGAAATCTGAGCCTAACTATAGTGTCAGTTCAGTGAAAATATATATATGTTACATGTTGCAGAATAGCAGAGAACCCTGCCTGGGTCGTCTAATAAGAGTTAACACTATTCTTGTACACCAAAGGTTTTTCAGAGTGGGTGACCAACACCAAAACCTGTGCCTACTATTTCAATCTATGAAATATGCAAAAACAGAATTCTTGTCTACAGGCTTTGCCAACTAATACTTACCATGTGACCTAAAGTGCAACAAATAAAATGCATTTACATCCAGTCTGTCCCTTATATATTCTGCTGCACTATTCAGACCCTCTTATCAGTATCATACCTCATCTAAATGCTATCACACCCTTATGCATCACTGCAGCTTTATAAACAAGAATAAGTCAATTCAGGTTCTCTAATAGATTAATCTCCAAACCTCTAAATTATCATGCAAAACACCCAGGCATTCGCTTGTAAAACACTTAATATGTCTACAGATATAGACTCCATCACATTTGCAGCACTCCGCGCTAACCTAGCTACACTGTCACACAGCACATATCAACCAGAAGGGTAAGGAGTAGACATTCTACTCCACAAATCACTCACCATTTCTGCTGCTCCCAATTCAACAACCACTTTTTATCATTCGAATAACATTGGATATCTGCACCTTCATCTTCCCAACTAACCGTAGTGACCATATACCACCCCTGTGGGCAACAGACTGCTGCTGTGAAGAGCTCCATACTATTGTTGACCTACTGGTGACCTCCACACTGATCAGCCCCCTTGACAAACTCAAACTTCCAATCAGTAACCATAACCAATGCACAATGTTTTCATATCTTCTTTCTGACCAAAACATATAACGCTCCAACTCAGTCTCAAGGTAAGTTCCTTGACCTGAAATGCATATTTAATACATTATGCCACCCAAAACACAGCCATGACCCAATAGCATCCTATCCCAATATCTTGCGTAACCAAATCAGAATTCCTCCACCACTGCTTCCCCCAACCAAAATCCCCATATCTAGGAATAAACATATTCCCAACACTCTCCCTTTATTCCTACACCAGCTACCCATTGACCTCACTCCAGTACTGTACCGCCCATGTTTTGACATCTTCACAACACACTCAATCATGTCTTCATTGCACACTTCCAGCTATGCACCTTCATCTCCACTGTCCAAGGTCCACAATCATGGATAACAAAAAGCATCAGTGCCCTTCAGACAAGGTTGTATGTCGGAACATGCAGGAGTTAATCAGCCTGCCTTAATAACGTGGTTCGAACAATGAATTCATCTTTATAACACATTCCGTTGCCAGGCAAGCCGTTATAACGACTTGCCTTAGGGAAAGCGCTGGAGTTGGAAAGGTATAATTTACTATTTCAACTCCATCTGTGCAACAGTAGGGAAAGTGCTGGACTTAAAGTCCAACATCAATCCAACAATGCTCTCCCTAAGGAAAGTTGTTGTAACGACTTGCGTGGTAAAGGAATGCATTGAAAAGACTCATCCGTGATTCTGACTGCGCTGTTCAGGCACGGCATTGTTCGAGCCACAGTGTCAAGGCTGTTTCCCTTCAGACAAAAATGAGAGCTCTACTACACAAAATGGTGCAAAAACACAAACACAGAAAACCTGGAGGCATACAAACAAATCATGAATCCTTTTTTTGTAATGCGCTCAACAACACCTAATCTTCAGACTGTCAAACCCTCATCGACTGTAATCAAACCCATTCTCAACTACTTGCTTGCACTATTAACACCATGCTGTCTTCCCCACAACCTCTCAACAATGTCTAATTCTTATCCATTAATGACTTTACCTCTTTCAGGGATACCCTGAGCACACAACGCCCTACTACTCCACCTCCCTTATGCACATCACATCACAATGTTACTAAGTCATCCTCTCACACTTAAACATCACATTTCCAATTAACCTCATTCCCAAAGCTGAAAACCTATCCTATGTGCCCTTCGATCCCTTCAGCCCTTAAACCATCAAACCGCTTGCACTAACATCAAATGCCATAATCTGCCTGACCTCACTCTTTAACCAATCCTTTAGTACATTGACTTATCATGCGTTCCTCAAATCAACAGTAGTCCCACTCCTCTGAAACCCCTGCACTTAACTGCACTGGTCCTCCAACCAGTGTGGGGTCCGTGCAGACTGGATCCTCCTGATCCTCTTGTGCTTATTTTCCACTTCCGCTTCTGCCTCTGTCTCGCTAGCTCTGTTTCTATTTATCTCTCTCACTCATTCTCCCCGTTTTATTTCTGTTCTCTAACTATGCTTGGCTCTTTTGCATTCTGTTCACCCATTTTCACCCCTATCACTTTTTCCCTGCTCACACGTATCTTTTTGCTGTGCCTTTTCAAACTTTCTCTCTCTCTTCGTGTGCCCATTTTTCTCTCTCATTTCTCCTAATTTCCTCATTCTGCTTCCTGCTTGCCCACTCATTCTATTTTTTCCGCTCTCCCACTTTCAGCCTCCTGCCTCTCTGCTCCTTCCCACTTCCAAGACCTATTAAATGAGGGCCATAGTGTGGACCACAGCAGGTGAATCACTGTCACACCAAAGTCAAGTCCGTCTACTCCTGATCCAAACCCAGCACCAGGAACATTGGTCCTCCCCAACCTACCGCTACCTCACGGTGCTCCTCCATGCCCTCAACCCGGGCTCGTCCTCTGCACACTGCCACCACGCTGCACTGCACAACACAGAAGGAGCCTTCACTTGCTCTTGCTGCCACCACACCTACACCACCCCAGCTGCCATACAAACACACTATACACTGCAACCCACCCACCTCTAGCCACCTGAACCGACCCACAGGAACACCATGCACCACAATCTCAGGCCTCCTTCTCAACACTCGCTCAGGACTGTGGCACGGGACCTCCTATTGCTGACAGAAACATGGCTCACCCCAGTGTCAGCCTTGGACTTTTCCGCTGTCATCCCTGCCGGCTACAAGATCATCAAACAAGACTGACAACACAAACTCGAAAGAGGGGTTGACATTTTATACAAGGAATCATAAAGATGGACAGCCTCCACAGACACAGATACTAACTACATGGGGCACCTCACCTTCCATCTCCAGGTCAACACTAACTTCACCCACCATGATACCCTGATCCACCATCCACCAACACCTCGCTGCAACATTGTGAGCCCTGTTAATGCCTGCCAGAGGGGTCATGTACATGTTGAAGAGTATGGGGCTGACAGTGGAGCCCTGTGGAACCCCACATGTGAGTTCTCAGGTTTCCGATAAGTATTTAGTAAGGTTGACTCTCTGGGTTCTGCCGGTGAGGAAAGTCCAGAGCCACTGGAGTGCTTGTTCTTGGATGCCAGACTCATGCAGAGGTTGGATTAGGACTGAGTGTGAAACTGTATTGAATGCTGCTGAGAGGTCCTGGGGGATGAGGGCTGTGGTTCTTTCTCTGTCCAAGATTTTCCTGATATCATCGGTTGCTCTGATGAGGGCCATCTTGATGCTGTGGTTAGGTCTAAATCCTAATTGCGTGATGTAGAGACGTAGGTGATCCACGAGGTGTTTTGTGAGGCATCTGTTGATGGCTTTTTCCATGATTTTGGCTGGGTAGGGAAGGAGAGATATTGTTGTAATTTGGCAGCACTTAAGTTAAGCATTGGCTGAAGACAGCCTGTATTTAGAGGCTAAATTGTCCGCTTTGTGGAATCCATTTTGTATTTCTGGCAGCCATTTTGGCTGCCATGTGCTACCATGTGCTCACCATGTGCTCTGTCCTACCTTCCTGTCAACTGCTCTTGAAATCTGCCTAGAGACAAGTTAACTTTAGTTCCTCTTGCTTTGCACATGCTCAGTTGAGCTTGCAGCTGTTTCAAGTTTATAAATGTCAGGATGTGTCTACTAAAAGTAGAAACTGTTAGCTCCACCCACTTGTCGACTATGCATTCTCTGTATGACCTTATATGTACCTACAACCAGCATTTGTGTTTGTACCGCCTTCATTTGAGCCCCTGTGTGGGTATAAAAGGACCAGGATCCTTCCATTCAGTGTGCTACTTCATGCATTACTGAAGGGTGATGTGTGAATGTTAGCTCCACCTTATAAGGTTTAATAAACTCTGTCTTTTATATTTCAGTTTCTGTGCCAACTTCTTCCTAAGTGTCTGAGGACTCTGTGCAGAGAAGGGAGAACCCCTAAGCACTGGTAGGCCTTGCTGAGGCTCACTATTACAAATTGGCGCTTCCAACGTGGGACTCATCAAAAGACTTGGATGCCCGAAGGACTGGTCGCGACGAAGGATTGGAATCTCGCTTTTGGACGCGATCGCTGCCTGAGGAGACCTGAGTCTTGGCACCCATGGCGTTTTTCCTTTCTTTCTGATCTGACCATCCCGGCGGCGCCGGTCCTTGACTGAGATCTCTTCTGTTGATTTGCCGTGCAGTGACCATTTGGTCAATTTGAGAACTTGGCAGTTGGAACCTGGACACCATTTGATTGGTAAGAGCCGTTTTGCGGCACTTGCTGTTGGTTTGATGCCTTTGATTGGTAAGGTAGTTTTAGTAAACACTTACTGTGGCTTTGTTTGTATGATTGGCCAATTTTGGAATTTGTTTTGTAATTATATATGCATTGCAATACATATAGGCAGGTAATGAGGAGATTTTTCTCTATTTGAAATTGTTTGAACAGCGCAACGTACAAAGAGTACCTTAAGCGCTACTTTGATTATAATACTGCATATTCTGCACTATTTTTGGCATGCCTGTTTCCAGTACACTTCGCAGAAAGTGTTGCTGTTTTGGAGGTACCGATATGGATTTAGTAAGTACTTAGTTGACTCCCTCAGAGGGGATACCTAAATAGGTTTACGTATAGTAAAAAGATATTTCTTCCTTGGTGACTAAGTACCCCATGGACTTAAATATGTACATAAAACGGATCCGGATCTGCGCACTTAGTAACATTCATAAGTGGTGATATGCAGAGCGCTTTTTGAGTGTTCTACCAGCCAAAACTGGCGAATTTGGTGTATTTTGGCTTCTTGAACATGGAACAGTCTTTTGGGCTACTTTTGAGAGCTCTTCTTGTAAATATGACTTACAATTAGTATTTACAAATAGTTTGGTTTTTGCGTACAGTTTGTAAGCTGTCTTAAAGTCCTAAGTGTTGATTTGTGGGTTAAATGTGTGTTTAAATGTCTATGTGGTTTGACATTGGTGATACTTGTGTGAGTAAATAGCGATTGCGCTCTTTGTGTAAGAATGGCTAGCTTTAAGCGCGCTGTATTGTGTGCTCTGAGTATATGACCCCCTTTGTAAAAGTCTGGAATGAGCTCAATGAGTTTGTTTATATTTTTTTGCTGTCATCATTCTGTTATGCAAACTGTCATTTAGTTACTTATATATTAAATAAAAATCCAGAAATGAATTATATAACATACGCTAAACAGCTGCATGTTACTATTAAATTGACAGAGTAAGACACTATACATGTGTGCAAATTGCCACAATGCTAAAGATAAAATTAGAATTCGTATTCAATAGGATTAAAATAGGCCTCATACAGAGGAAGAAAAACGAAATTGTGTGTTTTGTAATCAATAGACTAAAATACACAATGTTTCAGCATTTTCCTTAAATACATTGTATTAGACATTAAAAGGCATGCACATCACCTGAGTGAATTTGGTCGTTGCTGAACTAAATACACATTATAGAAAGATAGATTTGACTGCATTGAAATGCCTCAGTTTTTAAATAGACTGTGACATGCTTTCTTTCAGCACCCGAGAAAAAAGCTTTCCAACAGCTGTGTTTAAACTGACTAACTGAAAAGAAACTGTTTGACACAGCAAATGGGGATTTAACTCTGTCAGGGTATTTCAAATAATAAAGGGGTTTTTTCCTGAGAAAGGCGTGAAAATTCGACGCCTGCTGACAAACAACAGCTGCATAAATAGCATATGGCTATTCCTGCTCACGGCCACAGACAGGAATGCTGAGTCAGCACAATTTTAAGTCAGTGTAAAACTGGTATACAGGCCTGCCTTATTTTAAAAGTTTCAAAACACCAGTTTCATTATTTTAGATAACAGAGAACAAAATTGAAAGTAGGGATTTCCTTTCTTAATGCCTTTTTTACATAAGTACATCTGTGGTTCTGATGTTAAATGATAACTGTCCATTAAAAGTGGCGCAGACTTTTCATGTTTCAAGTAAGGCTTCTGTGCTTAGGGTTATGAATGAATGCGTTTAAATATGATAGGCTACGAATGAAGCTTGCTTTTCCAATGTGGAATCATCAAAATGGTTGGTTTTGATAAAAAAAAAAAAATAATAATTATATGAAAACAATATATTATTAAAAATAAATGCTTTAAATTCGTTTTTTAATCTTTATAAAGCCTAATCATCATACTGTGAATTCCTAGCATCAAAGTTGAATTTAAGCAGTGCTGTACCGGAAAAAAGGGAACTTAAATGTGAAATGTCACTTTACCCAGCCGTACAAAACTCATTTTTTATAAGGGTATACCTTATACATTTCTGATTTCCCCTTCCTGGGCTATCTAGAGAACACTCTGGGGGTTCCTATTATGCAAAAATATTGTAGGATATTCATTTTTAAGTGCCCCTACCACCAAAGTCGAAATTGAGCTAAAGTCACTATTTTACAAGCAGTTCTACCACTCAGGGCAGGTTTCAAACTGATTCTCAAGCTAGAGCTAGTACATATGCAAATATAGAACAAACAGCTGACCTCTGTCTTACTAGACTGCACACCACACACTGTACACAAATGAAAATAAGTATACAGAAACCAGCAGACGTTATTATCCTACCTTTAAATTACTGGCAAACGGATCGGACAGGACTGCCTTTTAGCTGTGATTCTCCAGAGTTGCTTTGCATTACAAAACCGCATGGCAAGCCTTGCACACACAAACGAGCAGCTGCTGAACGGGTCAAAGGTCGGAGTTCTGCATTTAGCAACTTAGCAGGGTGAAGGGTAATGTTTGCTGGGACACTTCGACCTCCGAAAGGTTTTTGAAAGACGAGATGATAGCGCAAAGAGAGGAAGAGAAGCTTTGCTTCCTATTTTTGGCAAACACGCGCAGTCATATGAAACGAAGGAAAAACAATCCTCAGTTGAGCATTGATCTGCCATGTATATAAAAATAATGGTTTTAGTTTAAAGAATACTGTGTAGGGGCTAAGATAAGGAGGAAATGGATTTTAGTTTGCATTCATGCGCCCTCATGTTAATCTAGTACAATTGCTGTAGGAATTGGTTTAAAGTTAACTCAATTTGCTTGTGTTAGGCTGAATCAGAGAACAGCCACTTTCTAAGATATCTCCTACAAGTTTGTTTGTGCCCAGTTGCTACAAATAGGGGTTGAAAGTGTTGACAGAAGTAAAACCTGTTTCAGGTTTTCCTACTGTCAAAATGGGGGAAGGAGGCTAGCTCCTCTACAAATTAAGGGTAGGCAAAATTATGTTTTCTCTCTTCTTTTTCTCACTTTTTTTTGAGTCTGTCTAAAGCTGTCTAGGAAATGGCCATGTGACAGTTATTGGCTATTCTGTAATACTGTTTTAAAATTGTTAGCATTAATAAAATGATACAATCTAAGCTATGTTACTGCCCATCCTGTATGAAAGAATGAGTAGAACAGATTGATGTTCCCTTATTTGATCTTTAAGGAGAACTGTATAGTGGCGGTTTCTGTTCAAAAATCTCAGGTGGCAACACTATTATTGTTTATGTTATTCTCATGTTCTATACAGTTTTGCAAGGGCATTGCTAGTTTTTTATTAGCTAGTCTCTGTCAATAAGCTGACAGCCCTTATTAGAGCTGGAGATAGGGGTTTTTTTCCTTTTGAAAATGATGTTACATAGTCCAGATCGTGAAAAGTACAATGCAGGAAAGACGCTCATGTGATCCTTAGCAAACATTTTGAAGGAAAATATTGTTTTATAGGAGTTTGTTTGTCATAACATGTTCTGCTGAAGAAAATGTACCCACTATGTTGAAGTTTAGTTCTTTTTGCAATAAGAATCCCTGTTAAATTAGCAGTTTTAGATTTTCCTGCTGCGCCTATAACATGAGAGCATGGTCCTAAGCATAACATGTAAGAGAAATTATTTTACAAGTGTCTGCAGTCCTGTATAAGTAATGTAAAATCTATGAGTAAAAGTGTAGAACATTTCCTTTTTCTTGAGGGTTCTTCAGATTAGTAATATAGGAATACACCAATGTAAGTATTTGGAGTATGTCTGTATTGTTTTTCTCTTTTCCTCAGAATTTAGTAAATGAACACAGACTTCCTTGGCTGTTTGGGATTGGGTGATGTATTACTCTTGTCAGTTCACCAAAACGTTCCTTTTATACTTGCCAATAGGTCCAGGGTTTTCTACTCTTAGATAGATGAAGTGGTTCTTGGGTGCCTTGCTAATGTATGGGGTGCCCCAGGACTAAGAAAGTATTCTGAGACTATCCTCTCTGTTGATAGATTATTTCTGTGCCTTGTCTAAAGACCTCTTGTTCTGTCCACCAATAGATATTTGCTGCCTTACAACCATTGCCAGAGGGGCCCGGACATCAGATCCAGCCTGGGGAGTCAGCGCCACTGCAGCTTGAAGCCAAAGTGAAGGTAACCAGCACAGGCGTTGCTGGCAACTAGGACCTCAGTGAAGGCGGAAGCCCTGGGATGTGAATTGTGTACCCCTGCCACTGTCTTGGGCGAAAGACGGGGTCACAAATCAGAAAGGAGAAATCATGGATCAAGTTTTTGATGCCCAGCTGAGAGAGTCACAGACCGACCAGAACGGCAAGGAGGCTTTGCTTGAGGTGACCCCTTTTGAAACAAGGGTTGCTTCAGAGATCCTAGCATCAGGCCTCTTAATCCTGGTCCCAAAGTGAATGCAAGTTTGCACCTTTGTTTGTTGATCAAGAGATACCTGGGCACACTGGATGCAATTTGTGGCCCTAACAAAAGAGCAGTGCGCCAGCAGAGCAATATAGGAGTTAGGGAAGGACTTGAGTTTAGGGTACAGGTGCTGTGCCTCTGGTGCCTGTTAGATTAAAGTGAAGAGAACTTGTGCACTGCTTGAGACACTGGACAGGATCGTTGAAAGACTTTTTCTTCTCAAACTGGGCCGTGATTCTTGAGTTGCGAGTTGTGCAGCTCCACCGTGGGAACAACAAGAGCCTGCCTGTGAGGCTCAAACGGACACAGGGAGAAGACTCCCCTCTGGCTGGTTCCACAGCAGCTAAAATTTCCCAAGGACTCTTTTTTTTGTTAGTAATGTACCCCTTTGGTCGTCCCATTTTTGAGGAGGAGCAGCCCTTTGCGGCTCCTTGTCCTAATTCCTATGGCCCTGTGTGGTCCTCCTGGTCCTTTGGAGCCAGGATGGTTTTTGTAATAATCTGTCTGACTTCTTTAATATTTGCATTACTTATAATGCTTATTCTACACGAAAAATGTTTTCCTGAGCAGTTGACAAATATTACTTTGCCCTCCTCCTAAAAATATATTAAATTGATATTTTAGCCCTCACAAAAGAAATACTGGAAAAGTCTATTGAAAATGTTTTTATTAAGTATGTGCTGTTGGCTATTAATTGAAATAGATAGTCACTGAAATACATCAGAGCCCTGAAACTTAGAATTAGACTAGATGATTTTGGACTCTTGTTTCTGCTTGGGGCTGGAAGCTACTGACTATCCTGTGTGTAATGATTAATACTTTTTACATGCTGTGTATGTATCCAATGTGGTCCAATGCTTTGCTCCATTTGCATCTCTGCTTGTATACCTGGGAAGAGGGAACGTTGCTGAAACAAAGGCCCAACAAATGTTGAATAAAGAGGTGGCCGAAATAATGTTAATAGATGTACGGGATGAATATCTAGATTACCCCAGATAAACGAATGTCTTCAGCCAATGCTGAAAGGGCCGTCTGTTGTAATTTGGCAGCACTTAAGTTAAGCATTGGCTGAAGACAGCCTGTATTTAGAGGCTAAATTGTCCGCTTTGTGGAATCCATTTTGTATTTCTGGCAGCCATTTTGGCTGCCATGTGCTACCATGTGCTCACCATGTGCTCTGTCCTACCTTCCTGTCAACTGCTCTTGAAATCTGCCTAGAGACAAGTTAACTTTAGTTCCTCTTGCTTTGCACATGCTCAGTTGAGCTTGCAGCTGTTTCAAGTTTATAAATGTCAGGATGTGTCTACTAAAAGTAGAAACTGTTAGCTCCACCCACTTGTCGACTGTGCATTCTCTGTATGACCTTATATGTACCTACAACCAGCATTTGTGTTTGTACCGCCTTCATTTGAGCCCCTGTGTGGGTATAAAAGGACCAGGATCCTTCCATTCAGTGTGCTACTTCATGCATTACTGAAGGGTGATGTGTGAATGTTAGCTCCACCTTATAAGGTTTAATAAACTCTGTCTTTTATATTTCAGTTTCTGTGCCAACTTCTTCCTAAGTGTCTGAGGACTCTGTGCAGAGAAGGGAGAACCCCTAAGCACTGGTAGGCCTTGCTGAGGCTCACTATTACAATATGGGATGGTAGTTGGCAAGTGTTTTGGGGTCTCCTGAGGGTTTTGTAAGCAGGGTGTTGATGGCTGCATGCTTCCAGGTCTCCAGAACAGTGGCTGTGTTGTTGGAGGTGTTCAGAATCCTGGTGAGGACTATGCTTATGGGTGTGAGTCCTTTGTTGAAGATGTGGAGGGAGCAGGGGTCTGGCAGGGCCCGTGAGTAGATTATCTTTCATGATTTCAACTGTTTCCTGGGCAGTGATATGGTTCCTGGTGGTCAGGGTGTGTGCGCTTTCTACATGACAGCATACCGCTACGCCACTAACTTGATCAAAGTACAAAAACATGCATGTAATATAGGATATAAACAAATATCTCCAGGAGGCAGACAGGCAATTACCTGTCAGGAAATTACCAAAGGGTGACATACCTTGAATACAAGAATAAACTTGAAAACAGTCTATTCTTGGAAATCACACTCTATTAAACAATTGGAGGGAAAAGGGGTTGTTAACCGGTTTGCTGCTTCGAACGTTCCGCGCCAGTGCGGAACGTTCTATTAAACGGGCGGGGCCGCGTCGGCCAACGTACGTGCGCAGCACTACTGAGGTAGTGCTCGCGACGGCCTTTGGCCAACAGCAGCAGCAAACGGGTTAAACATAGAGGAATATCAATTCTTGCATGTAAACAAACATGTGGCCCCATGTTTTTATCTCCTGCCTAAAATACATAAAGACAAGATAAATCTACTGGGTAGACCAATCATCTTAGCAAATGACAGCTTGTTGGAACATACCTCCAAATATTTTGATTTTTTTTCTTCTTGTGCATATATTAAAACTGTCATCTTATTGTAGGGACAGTACAGAATTTCTTAACAATGTGAATGATATACCTTGGAGGGACAGTTATACTTTAGGGACCATAGATGTAGTGTGCTTAAATACTTGCGTACAACACAAATAGGGAATTAAAGCATGTAGACATTGCCTTAGAGATAAATCAATCTATATGTATGAACACTCCATGAGGTTACTTGAGATGTTATAATTTTCCTGGAAAATAACTTATCTTTGATGATCAGTGTATTAAGCAACTCATTAGTGCTGCAATGGGCAGTTGCTTTCCATCTAGTTATGCAGGAATCTTTAGGGGTTGGTGGGAGGAACAACATGTATGGACTGAAGATAATGAACGTTTTACTTAGCTACATTAATGATATGTTTAGGTCTGGTGTTAACCAAGACCTATTGATCTTTTTTAAAAATATGTGTATAATTAGCTTCTTTAAATCTGCTTTCAGCCATCTCTCTTGATCCATTGGTCAGTTGGTGTGTCATTCATATTTTGTTTCAAACCACTACAGCATACAGCATGGGGTGGTAAGTGGATTCCACTTCAGCCACTGGATAACTTCACTTTGACTAACTGCATTTTCGCCTTTCAAAAGGAGCACATTCACTCACAATGTAGTTCTCTTCTGTGCCAGTGTTTATTTTTACTATATTATTTATGTGTTGCCTTTGTGTTTAGAGCCTGTTGAAATAGCAGGATGCTTTCTACCAACTCTCCATGTTAAACAGAGGGCACATTCCAGCTTTATCAGTTCCTGTCTCTTGCTGATGGTTTTGTAAATTCCTTTTGGAATGGCCGTTTTATTATTTATCTGACTGCTGCTATTTCACAACATATCAAAAATATGTTATTTTAAAACTGTTTTTCATGAAGTTGTCATCCATTTTTGTTAGTATGCATGCAATGAAGTGCATTTCTATCTGCACCCCTGTATGCATTTTTGCGCAGTTATATTTCTAAACTAATTATGGAGCTGATTATGATGGCGGTCAGACGAGCGTCTGACTGCCATCGTTGAGGGAAGGGGGCCAGACCGACAGGTAGTTGGCGGTCCTACCCGCCAAATTATTATTCGACATGCCTAATAGCATTGAGGCTTGTGCTGCGGCCCGGAAATGGGCTTCAGCACAAGCCTCAATGCTAAGAGGCATGTTTGTAAACATCCCTGCACCCTGTGGCAGACACCATATGGTGCCTGCCACACGATGCAGGGATGTTTAGGTGGGCACCACAGGTGCCTCCCAGGGCCCAAGGCAGAGGGCCACGGGAGACAGGGGCCCTGCTAGAGGCCCAAAAAATCCTTTCCGCCAGCCTTTTTATGTCAGAAGAGCCGACGTGAAATGGCTGGAGGAAAGGTGGATCATATTCCCCATGCGGTGCCTGAAAAGGCACCGCCTCCACTGTGGGGAATGCGACCCGACCGTCCCGTCTGAAGCTGGTGGTCGGTCCCTGGAACAATGCGGTCTGACCAACCGCATCCTAATGTGGCAGTCTGACCACAGTTGTAGATGTCGGTTGGACCGACAGCACGCCGTTGTCGTTCCCCCCGACATCGTAATCAGCCCCTTAGTCTTTATGTCAATCTTGTATAGACTTCTAGTTTGCCTTCTGTGTTTTTGTATGTCATTATATTTGTAAATCAATTTAGGCTTTATGTCCTGCTTATATGACTTTCTAGATTACCTTCAGTGTTCTTGTATGTCGTGCTTATATAAACATTTAACTTTTATATTACTAATTTTAGCTCTGTTGTTTATTCAGATTTCCTGTACTATCTATCTACCTATCTATCTCTCTATCTACCTACTTGTCTGTCTGTTTACCCAAACACCTGTCTGTTTGTCTAGCTGTCTGTCTGTCTAGCTATCTGTCTGTCTATCTATCGATCTCCCTGTCAGTCTTTCTGTTTGTTTGTCTAGCTACCTGTCTATATACCTTCCTTTCTGTCTATCTACCTGTTTATCTAGTTACCTGTCTGTCTGTCAGCCAGCCTATCTGCCTGTCTATCTGTCTACCTGGCTGTCCATATCTATCTATCTATCTATCTATCTACCTACCTACCTATCTATCTATCTATCTGTCTATCTACTTATCTATACAACTCTATTTGTCTTTGTGAGCCTCCCTTTTTACCTGTCTTTTCAATGCTTCGTATCTATTTGTAATAAATAATTACAAAAACATTACAAATAAAGCATTAGCAAAGAGGCTACCAGTAAACAGGGCATCAATTAGCGTTTTTTAGGCCTGGTATTATCCAGGAACTGTTGATTTTACTAAAATTATGTGTGTAACATAGTTAGTTATTGGGCTGTTCAGCAGTCTTCCTCCATTAGTCTGTTATGTCACCCAGATTTTTCTTCCACCCACTGCACCATGCATCATGTGGCAATGAGCCAGTCCACTTCAACCATTGGCTGACTTCACTATGAGTCGCAGCATGCTCTCCTTTCACAAGGAGTACATCCACACACAAAGTAGTTCTCCTCAGCGCCAGGGACTACCACAGTAATGTGTTCTTTTTGCAGACTAAAAAATACTTTTGCTTTCAAATATTTTTTTTAGATTGATGGGGGCCCAGCAGTTTCCTAAAAATTTTTTTTTGCTAAAACCATGAAAGAAGAAAACAGAAAATTGCTGAAGCCGAAAGGCTGGCAGCCAGCACCAGACCTTTTGACTTTGCCAGCGCTTTTTTTGGTATTGGATGGCCCGCGTGTAAAGTTACAGGAGTTTTTGACATTTATTTCTGAATACATATTTGAACCTTAGGTTCACACATACCATTCACAAGACCAAGGTGGATTTCCTAGATGTCACTATTGCCATTAAGGACAACACAGTATACACTAATTTGCACTGCAAAAGTAATCAGGAAATAGTATTTTACATGCAGCAAGTCATCATTCTACAAGCTTGAAGTAGAGTATAACATTTGGTGAGCTCCTTACAGCCACACACAATTGCAGCACATCACTGACATATCGGGAGGAAGAAAACGGCATGATGGAAAGGTTTTAAATCGGGGATACCCCATCAGGGTCCTTAAGGCCACTAGTGAGAGGGTAAATAAACTTTAAAGGGACAGTCTCTTGGTACAACGAGACAGAACTAAGAAAGCACATCAGATCGGACTAGTAACCACTTATAATAGTGAATCTACATGCTTTAAACAGATGATCACGAAACATTGGAATCTGATCAGGGCTCACCCACTATTTGGGGAATTGGTTACACCACATCCACAGGTGACATACCGTAGACCGAGATCAATCAGGGATACTCTAGTACACAGTTACTTTAGGGCACCGTCTGTGGGTGGTCAGATGAAAAACCAAAAGTTTTTTTTAAATCTGGGAAGTGTAAAAGGTGCAGAAGTAGCTCCAACAGAAAGGATTATACATTACCGACTGGTAGAACCAACATGATCAGGAAGTTTATCAAATGTAGCAGTGACTGCTACAGTTATGTACTGGAGTGCCCTTGTGGTCCACTATATACGAAAAGTATAATCTTTCCAGTTAAAAAAAGGATTGTGGAACATCTAAGGGCTATCAGACACCCTGACCAAAATTATCTAGTGGCCAGACACTGGCAAATGAAGCATGGCAGTAATCCTGATGGTATTTGCTTTTTCAGCATCAACTGGATTGAAGCTGGCCCGAGAGGTGGAAATAGAGAATGGAAGTTGGAGCTAGAATATATTATTCATCTGAACACAAAATTCCCAAGAGGTCTGACCGTGAACAAAGAACTCTGTGTTCACATGGTTTAATTGAGACATATGTGCACTGTTTCTTATTGTTGGATTTTGATATATTGAATTGTGGCAGGATCCAATGTTGTTAAATTTCCACTTTTTAATCATATTCACTGAATTATTTCTCTTTAATGATTGGATGTGAAACTGATTAGCAGTCGTTTTCTCTCTTTTGGATGTATTAATTGAGGTTATCACTATTGGGGATATAATGTAACACAAGAATAATGTTTTTTTCCACAAGGGGTTTTTATATACCACATGACCAAGAAAATCCTACAATTGACATAAGACTAATTGTTCCTTTTTACATGAATTGGCCACTTGGCATAAAAGTTCTTTGCAATGCTGATTTCTTTCTCTTTTTAAATCTGCATATATGATCATTACTTTGAGCTACACGGATTACTCGTTGCACGTGTTCTTTCTTATTTGCATGCATGGTCATACAAGTAAAATTGATGCAGTTTGATTTGGGTTAATATAAATGTCTTGTTGCATTGTTTCATGTTTTAAAAGAAACTAATTTGTGCTGGAAATAAGCCATTGAATTATACGGATTATGCACTGTGATTTGGTTTACTTGTAGTCTTTCCTCTATGATCCATAGCATTATAGTAGGTCTTCTATGCCTATGGTTTCTTCTTATTTTCTAAGGGTAATTGTGCACTGGTTACGTAAGCTGTGACGAAGACCGTCAGGTCAAAACACATTGACTTTTGAAATAAAGCTTCTAAACACATCGTGGAGCGTATCCGTGTGTTTTCTAAGTGTGGGAGATAGGCACAAGCTTCTGAATGGAAAATGGGACTTGCACTGGTTGGACGCACCAACGCTATGGGTGGAAGCGACTGGTGCTCTGCAAGAGTCTGATTTTTTTCTCTTTTTCGGTTTATTAATTTAGATATCACTATGGGTTATATAATGTAGCACATGAACAACTTTTTTTCACAAGAGGTGTTTATATACCACATGACTCGGACAGACTAGGACAACGCTACAATAGACATGAGACCAATTGCTCATTTTCCATATGTTTGAGTCACTTCTCTCAGATAGATAGATAGATATATAGATATATAGATAGATAGATAGATAGATAGATAGATAGATAGATAGATAGATAGATAGATAGATAGATAGATATGCTCACTTGCCAAAGGGCAGTTATAGATTATTTTGGTGTGTTAGTATCCTTGGCGCCGTTGGACAAATCTCCACAACATGTTCCCAAAAAAAAGTCTTATTAACCTCAGCTTCTTCCTGGAAAGTTTCAGGATCATACATCAAGCGGGGCCAAGAGAAACAGGGGTCCCAAAACACAATTTCCCCATGCAATTTTCCACAGGAAAATTAAACAGCGATACCGCAAAATGGCTGAACAGAGTTATACCAAATTAGGCAAAAAACCTAGATTATGATCCAGAAAGAGCGTTTTTTGTGATTTGCTGTAAATCCGTTCAGTAGTTTTTGGGGAATTAGAGTTGAAAATGTATGTTTATGTCAAGCCATGGAGGATCCACGGAAGCAACAAATCTCAAAATAAGATCTGATTGGTTGACACAAAATCAACAAAGATATTGTGGCAACCATTTTTGGAATCGGTACCTAGTCTCCTGTCCTGTAAAAAGATAAAATAAAACATATAGGGGGCAGGGTGGGATACCCTGGCCCCTTAGGCCTGGTGGGGATAGTTCCAAATTGAACAGTACTGCAGATCCGCTATAAAATTAAAAATAAAATGGTGATCTCTGGCCCTTTTTAAATAAATGCCAGCCCTGGGGTGAGCCTTGGGGGGGCTATTAAATTTGGGGAGGGGGGCATGTGGCCTACCTTCCTGAGTCACTAGAAAGTCCCAGGGACGCTATCTCCTCAGGCTGATGTGCATTTTAAGGGAAGGGGGGGTCCGAGCCATCCAGTGGTTCTGGGTACCCAATCACATGAGGCCGAAGACATTTTGATGGGGGGGGGCAAGTGTGAAGGAAGCTGGCTCTGTATATACTATACCAGAGTGAGGTATAGTGTGCACAGAGTCCAGTGGAACCCAAAAGGTAGGCAGAGGTAAAGTAGATAGCACCTCACTCTCTATTTGTGGTAGTGTGGTCGAGCAGTAAGGCTTTATCAGAGGTCAGTTTTAAGCATTTGTTGTACCCACTCAGTCAGCAAATGAATTCACACACTCAAAGACTGAACTTCAGACCAATTGTTTTTGTATAAAAATATTGTTTTAGTTATTTTATTTCCTAGAACCAGGCAAGCCTGGCACAGGTAAGTGGTAAGTACTTTGCAGTAAATATAGTTTGTAACACAGTTTGGATTGCAATTGTAAATGCACTTTGTTTTGACTTACAGTATTGTTTCTGAGAAATGCAATGCTTTGTAAATACAGTACATATACTTTGTATAGGATTTTCAGTAAGATTACAAGTAAGTTACTTTTGAGATTACTTTTCTTACTCAGTGTAGAATACCTGGATACTACACTGGGACATTTCCTGTAAACAGGTAAGTAAAATCGTTTTTGTTAGTTAGTACAATTTTAAAGAATTTCTTTAGCTTTTCAAACTCCACACTTAGAAACTTTTCCAAGAAAAACAGTCAATGTTATCCTATGGAGGAAAATAGTGTTATCGGTTTTAGGGTAAGTATTCGGTAGTGGGAGTTGAGGTTCTGGGGTTAGACTCAGGGGTCCCCCAGGGTCAGGGATGCACACTCGTTACACCCTCAGCGGCACTAGGGTGGCCGGGTGCAGAGTGCTGAGGCCCATTGTTATCCAATGGGGGTTAGGGGGCCTCCGGTTGGTGGCTGCTGACGAGCAGGCCACTTGGTTGTGGGAGCAAAGCTCCTGGACTTTAGCTCGGGGCAAAAGGGGAAACAAAGTAGCACCAAAGGTGCACCCTCAGCGGCACTAGGGCGGCCGGGTGCAGGGTGATGTTTTGACGTCGGGCGCCCTGTTGTTTGCAATGGGGAACCTCCGGTTTGCAAAGGCACTGCAGGCTTGGAGACTAAGGTCTTCTGGGTGCGATCACCACTTCGAGAGGTAAGTTGGGAAGTTGGGGGTTGGTTAGGCACCATCAGTTGGGCCACCCAAGTCCGTGGGGCGTCGGGTGCAGGGGTGCCTTTTAAGCGTTGGATCTTCTTACCAGCTCCTGGTCGCGGTTGGGGGGACCTTCCGGATTTAGGATGCAGGTGTCGGCTGGAGGTTTGAGGCAGGTCAGGGGTCGCCGGATCTTGGGTTAGGATAGCAGGGGAGACCTCCTCGCGGTGTTTGCCCACTCGAGCTCGGGCCGTGGACAGCGGGTGCAGAGTGGGGTGGATTCGCAGTGTCCGGCTGGAGCCAGAGGTTGGAGAGGAACAAATCCGGTGTTCACAGGAGACACAGTCTATGTGGTTGAAGGCAGACGGGTCCTCTGGGGTTTTTGAGGTTGCTGGCTGCAGGACACACCGGGATTTTGTAGGAGCAGGTTCGAGGTGGAGACAGGCCTGTAGGGCTGGGGCCAAGTCAGTGGGCGTCTTCCTCTTGTTAGTTTCGGCACGGATGTTCGGTCCCTCTTCTTCTTTTCTCGTAGTTTCTTCTGGTCTGAGGAAGCAAGGTTCAGGGGTGCCCCTAAATACTAGATTTAGGGGCATTACATGTAGGTAAAAGGTTGGGACCAATGGGTCCCTTCCCTGGGGTGGGTACACCCCCTATTATGCCACCCTCCAGTGGGAGGGGGGCATGAGCCTTTTCCTGGTTGGCTGAGTCCCCCCATCTGCAAGATGGCAGGGACTGAGAGTTGTGCTTCACCTCGCCTCCCCCACCTGAGGGGTGGAGTTGGCAGAGGTGGGCACACCTCTCTTCCTCACTTGTTTTTCCTGCCGGTTCTCCCACCCAAAGTGGGGGTGAGAACCAGTGGGGACCAGTTGCTGAAAGCAGCAAGTGGCCTGGGGAAGCTCACAGAGCAGGAAAAGCACAGAAAGCAGAAAAGTACAAAAACGATTTAAAAAGGGTAAAAAAACTAGTGAAACAAGCATTGGCATAGCCAATAGGTCTCGTCTTTGGGACCTTATGTGTTTAGCCAGAACTTTTGGCTATTTTGTAGAGCATTGTGGCTGCTGTGCATCATGTTGAAAAATTATAATAAAAAGTGTTAAGCATTTTTGTTACCTTTATACAAACCAAGATGACATTATATACAACTGAACAACCTGATTAAAAAAAGATTTTAACATAAAAAATGTCTTCTAGTTTTTTTGTACTTGCACTGCTGGCAACTTCTTCCTGCCTGTTCTCATGCTTGTTTGTTATAATTTTGTTTGTTATGGGGGAGCGGGACATAAATAACGGGGGAGTGGAGGTTGGAAAACAGTAATTTAATTAGAACACAAGCAGCGGACGGACACTAGGGGATAATGAACAGATGCCAGATTCCGAGGGCAGACTGATGTGATGCTTAGGTGATGCTTAGGTGATGCTTAGTTGGTGCGCTGATGCAAAATGGTAGTGGTGAGTGATGTTTGGTGCTCAGGTGGTGCCACTATATGGTGTGGATTGGAGGTACGTTGTGGATTGTGGAGTTGAAATATGTTGTTTGGTGTGTAATTATGTGGTGTGTATTGGAAATGTGTGGAGGTGAATTGTGTGGCCTGGAACTGTGGTGTTGAGTGAAATTATGCTTAGTGAAATTGTGTCATGGTGTGGAGTGCATTTATGTTGATTGGTGGTATAATAATACCGACATTTGTTGAGCGCGAACAGCTACCTCCAAGGAGGTGTCCCGGCGCTAATGTGACAAGTAGCACGCGCGCGGCAAGCAGCGATCAGGACAGCAAAAGATTAAGCCAGGTTAAAAGCCATGTTTTAACTGCCTTCTTGAATAGTGACTCAGACGGGATCTGACGCAAGGAATTTGGAAGAGAATTCCATAATTTGGACGCCCCCAACATGAAGGATCTGCCACCCAGTCGGGATTTCTTCACACGCGGAGTGCAAAGTAATTTCTGGGTGTTAGATCTCAGAGCACGTGTCTGCGTGTAAACACCCAGTCTCTGTTTTAGATACGAAGGACACGTACCATGGAAGGCCCGAAAGGCAAGGGTCAAGGTCTTGAATTTAATTCTGTTGGCTACCGGAAGCCAATGTAATTCTCGAATATGCGGAGAGATGTGTTGCCGAAAAGGAACACGTTTGATTAATCTCGCAGCCGCATTTTGGACCATTTGGAGTTTCCTGACAAGGTAAGCCGGTAAGCCAATATAGAGGCCATTCGCATAGTCCAGGCGGGCAGTTACTGTGGCGTGGACTACGGTCCGACGGCAGCTCTCCGGCAGCAGGTGTATAAACTTACGCAAATTTCTCAAACTGCTAAAACAAGCAGAAGTAACCTGCTGAATTTGGGCAGAGAAAGAGAGATCAGCCTGCCATTTTACACCCAAATTTTTAACGCATTCTACCGGAGCAGGTGGCAAGCCCATTTCCACAGGCCACCACAGGTCAGCCACCGGAGGCTGAATTTTGCCGAAGAACAAAACTTCAGTTTTATCTGCATTCAATTTAAGTTTATTATTATTCATCCAGCTTGCAATATCTTTTAAGCAGCCTTTAAAGTTCTTAAAAGAATCTTCAGATTGATCTTTAAAAGGAAAAACCAACTGGGTGTCATCGGCATAAGAAATTGCCTTAACTCCCCAGTTGGCTATCAGAGTAAATAAAGGGGCCAGATATATATTGAACAGCAGTGGGCTTAGGGCCGATCCCTGTGGGACCCCACACCATAAATGCTTTCGGGTGGACTGATATGGTTGTAAAGCCACCCTTTGCGTCCGTAAGTGGAGAAAGGACTTCAACCAAGCCAGGGCTGTGCCATTCACCCCGCTGTCAAAAAGCCGTTGAATCAGTATAGAATGGTCAACGGTGTCGAATGCAGCTGAAAGATCCAGGAGCACCAGCATAGCTGATGCCCCTGAGTCCAATGCCATTCTAATTGAGTCTGCTACCTCTAGTAGAGCTGTCTCTGTGCTAAGCCCCGCTCGAAAACCGGATTGGGTGTCGTGCAGGATATTGTGGCTCTCGATAAAATTGGCCAATTGCCGCTGTATTACCTTTTCCAGCATTTTTGCAGGGGCTGCCAGCAGAGAGATAGGTCTGTAGTTGTTCAAGTCCCCAGAATCCACACTGGATTTTTTCTTAAGTGGAAGTAAAGTGGCGTGCTTCCATAAATCAGGGAAGATGCCCAAAGAGAGTGAATTGTTCCATATTATGGACATTACTTCGCTGGTGGAGTCTGCCAACTCTTTCCATAGTTTAGGAGGGCATGGGTCGTCCGGCGAGCCTGACTTACAACTCTGTATTGCAGACAATACTTCCTTCTGAGAGATAGGATTAAATTCAGAAAGGAGAGGCAGGGGTACAGTTCTGGCTACCACATCAGATTTAACCATAGCCATCGTGGCAGAAAAAGAGTTGTAGACCTTGCTTATTTTTCCATCGAAAAAGGTAGAGATTTTCTCACAGAGTGCCAGGGAGGGTCGGACGTCAATTAGCAGTTCACGGGGTTTGAGAAAAGAGTTAACCACCTTAAAGACAGCCTTGTCCGGTCTAACGGAGTTATCAATACTCTTGGCGATATAATCTCTCCTGGCCTCCTTCATGGATTTGTGCAATACCTTCAAAGATTTTTTATATGTCATTTTGACAGAGGCATCATAATCCACCCTCCACTGCCGTTCCAAGCGCTTACACTTGCTTTTCGTAGCCCTAAGTTCCTCAGAGAACCATGGAGCAGAGGGCGATTTCCTCATGGATTTGGTCATTCTGGCTGGTGCCGTAGCTTCTACTGCGGCAGCAATCCAGTTATGAAGAGCCATCGTATTAACATTAAGGTCTAAAGATATAGGTGGGCGGCTGGCTAACAGATTTGGACTTAGGCATTCAGCTGTCAGTTTTTTCCAATTTCTTTTTAGGTAGTATCTGGCACTCTCAGGCAAATCAGGTTTTGCCAGATTGAAAATAAAAGAAATAAGAAAATGGTCCGACCACACCACCTGGATTGGCACTTCAATTTCCATAGACGAGATATTAGAGAATATCAGGTCAAGAGTATGCCCTGCTTTGTGGGTAGGGAATTTAACAAGTTGAGGCAGATTTGCGCCTTCCAGTGAAGAGACCATCTGCATGGCCTGCGCACAAGTGGGATCATTTACATGAAGATTGAAGTCCCCTAAAACAGTATAATTGGCAAATAGGAGGGATTTCTGTGCAATATAGTTGCATAGTTCCATATGTATGGTGGGTAAGCAATCTGGAGGCCTATAGACCAACAGCCCTGAGAACGAGGTTGTGGGGCTAGTCTTGTATGTGGCATAGAGTGTATTTATGTGGAGTGTATTTATGTTGCATTGAGTAGAGTGCAATTATGTGGTGTGTTATTATGTGGCACTGAGTGGTATTATGTGAAGTGTATTTATGTTGCATTGAGTAGAGTGTAATTATGTGGCGTGTAATTATGTGGTACTGAGTGGTATGTGGAGTGTATTTATGTTGCATTGAGTAGAGTGTAATTATGTGGTGTGTAACTATGTCGCACTGAGAGGTATTTTGTGCAGTGTATTTATGTTGCATTGAGCAGAGTGTAATTATGTGGCGTGTAATTATGTGGCACAGTGGTATTATGCGGAGTGTATTTATGTTGCATTGAATAGAGTGTAATTATGTGGCTTGTAATTATCTGGTACTGAGTGGTATGTGGGGTGTATTTATGTTGCATTGAGTAGAGTGTAATTATGTGGCGTGTAACTATGTCACACTGAGTGGTATTATGTGGAGTGTATTTATGTTGCATTGAGTAGAGTGTAATTATGTGGCGTGTTATTACGTGGCACTGAGTGGTATTATGTGGAGTGTACTTGTGTTGCATTGAGTATAGTGTAATTATGTGGCATGTAATTATGTGGCACTGAGTGGTATTATGTGGAGTGTATGTTGCATTCAGTAGAGTGTAATTATGTGGCGTGTAATTATGTGGCACTGAGTGGTATTATTTGGAGTGTATGTTGCATTAAGTGCAGTGTAATTATGTAGCATATAATTATGTGGCACTGAGTGGTATTATGTGGAGTGTATTTATGTTGCATTGAGTAGAGTGTATACATGTGGCATGTAATTATGTGGCACTGAGTGGTATTATGTGGAGTGTATTTATGTTGCATTGAGTAGAGTGTAATTATGTAGCGTGTAATTATGTGGTACTGAGTGGTATGTGGAGTGTATTTATGTTGCATTGAGTAGAGTGTAATTATGTGGCATGTAACTATGTCGCACTGAGTGGTATTTTGTGGAGTGTATTTATGTTGCATTGAGTAGAGTGTAATTATGTGGCGTGTTATTACGTGGCACTGAGTGGTATTATGTGGAGTGTATTTATGTTGCATTGAGTTGAGTGTAATTATGTGGCATGTAATTATGTGGCACTGAGTGGTATTATGTGGAGAGTATGTTGCATTCAGTAGAGTGTAATTATGTGGTGTGTAATTTGTGGTACTGAGTGGTATTTGGAGTGTATGTTGCATTGAGTGCAGTGTAATTATGTAGCATATAATTATGTGGCACTGAGTGGTATTATGTGGAGTGTATTTATGTTGCATTGAGTAGAGTGTAATCATGTGGCGTGTAATTATGTGGCACTGAGTGGTATTATGTGGAGTGTATTTATGTTGCATTGAGTAGAGTGTAATTATGTGATGTATAATTATGTGGTACTGAGTGGTATGTGGAGTGTATTTATGTTGCATTGAGTAGAGTGTCATTATGTGGTGTGTAACTATGTCGCACTGAGTGGTATTTTGTGGAGTGTATTTATGTTGCATTGAGTAGAGTGTAATTATGTGGCATGTAATTATGTGGTACAGTGGTATCATGTGGAGTGTATTTATGTTGCATTGAATAGAGTGTAATTATGTGACGTGTAATATTTGTTTATAAAATAATGGAATAAAGTACACATATTTTATATCACACGGTAAGCAAAATAATATGTGTCTCATGGTTTAACATTAGTTGAAAATTGTAATGTAAAGAAATGGTCTAATGTTTGTGAATTCTGGAAGCAAAATCATAGATGAACCTTCCCAATAATTTGTCGTCTTTAAAACCACAGCTGCGGTACAGTTATAACAAGCATTAAACATAGGTTGATTCATCTATGCTTAGATAGATCAATAAACCCTAAATGTATCCATACCCAGTGACAAACGGTTTCTACTTGATCTAGTTGGTGATAATTGGTGTCTTGGAAGTGGACGTAACTGATCCAGAGAAAATACAAATTTATTCTAGTTGCATGTCCCTGATATCTAATAAAACTGTGGGTTCTGTAGGAGAGAACACACCTCAAATGGTGTCCTATATATACGGACTAGAATTATGGGTCCATGAATGTCTCTGCATAAATAAATAGGAGGGTAATAGTTAGTAAAAGGAGCATACATAAAATGTATTTATTGTGGTAGGTGCGATTCTTTGTACCCCTTGAACTATATATCAATGCAAGAGTCAAGATTATTTAAAATACACATGCTGCTATTTTTTTCTTCATAACATTAGAAGAACTAGTATGTTGTCTGGAAGAATAACAACAACATTAAATGGCGCACCAATCATAATTTGCAAAATGAAAAGTGATCACGTTCAAGATAAAACGATCGTTTGTCTAATTAGTATTTTAAAAGGAGCACACAATTCCGTGGATAGGTTCAAATTTAACACACAAGAAATGTGCGTGTGCATGTTTGTTTACGGATTTTACACAGCCTTTGTTTAAGTTGATATACAGAAGGGTTCACACCTTGATAGTAGTTTATAACATATATAGCTTCTTTTTTTAACTGATTAAGCACTTTGGATTTGGGTGTTTGGAGACATGTAGCTCCTCTTACATCTGTCTGAGAGAGGAGTCTGGACAGCGCCCGCTTTGCCAGGCAGCATAGAAGCAAAGGTGTCGTCAAAGGTCGGCTCCCTGTCATGTGTCTATCCGCACCATCCTATGCTGAACCTCCGCAGCGTTTTGCTTCTGAAAATAGTTCCTGCGGTGCAAACAGAGGCCTGAAACCGCGCTTAAGTCCTGACCTGCAATGAAATACAGTCCTCTGAACTGGCCTGTAGCTTGCTGCATCTTAGCGCTTTGTTTTTATTGCTAGAGGGAGGGCGGGAGGCAACATGGAAGGAGGGCAGAAATGTAGGGCGGATGGCAGGAGCAACACGGTCAACGGAGGAAGGGGGGTGGCAGAGGAATACAGACAACAGGGGATGGGGCGGGAGCCGCAAAATGGGTGCAAGGGTTAACATGGACAACAGAGGGAGGGCACGAGAGGCAACACGGACAACAGGAGAGGGAGAGTGGAAACATTGGGGCAAAGCATGTGCAAAAGGCAACACTAATAGCTGAAGGAGAGAGTGTACGAGAGACCACTTGGGCAAGGGAGGGAGAGCATGTTGTGGGGCAATATGGAAGGACGATGGATGTGGACAACACAACAGATGGCAGGGGCTTGGCCGGAGGGAGGAACACAAGGGGGGGAGACATCCACAAGGGAGACATATAAAAAAGATGCACTCTGGTAGACTCCTGAAAAACAAAGAAAAAAGTAGCATCTGAAACAAGCGCGCGCGCTCTAAAAGTAAAAAGAAAGTGTCGGCAAAAGTGAAAGCGTTTCACTTGCGGGAGCGAGCAGCGCCAGGAGCGATAATTGCTACCATATGGCGCTGCTCGCTCCCGCAAGTGAATCGCCAAACGTGCACGCGTTGCCATTGAAGGCAATGGAACGCGTGCACGTTTTTGGCTGAAAAGCCGAAGCGATTGCTAAAGGTCTTTTGCCTATGCAGCGCAAGCGCGCTGCGTAGGCGAGACCTAAAAACGGAGCGGACAGCGGAGCAAGACAAAGAACAGAGGTCCACTGGACCACCAGGGAGGCTAAGGGAAATAAGGAAATAGGTGGAAAAATGAGAAAAAGGCAGAAAAAGTGCAGAACAGAAAAAGACAGAGGGAGAGGCAAAACGAGTGGAAAAAAAACGGAGCGGAGCGAGGCAAAGGAGAACAGGGGTCCACTGGACCACCAGGGATGAGGCGCAGGTGATCCTGCCGGTGGAGGAGGGCCTCGAACACCAGCAACACTCAAGAGTTCCGGGGCTCGGGGAGGGCCTCACTCAATGGTGGAGCTGCGAGGGTGGGGGAGCAAGTTCACTGACAATTAGTCAGTGTTCTATACATAATAAATAAGCAGCAGGAGCTTTAAGAACAATGGAGGCAAAGTGAAGGTGCAGCCAAAGCTGTGAGAACAATTTTGTGGGATGAGAGTCACTAACGTCATCCGTGTCCTCCCTGGTGCATAAAGATTTCATTCTACAGACGATTTCTAGGCAGGTCCAGTATATGGCATCACCTAGTGGTGGCTGACAATTCCTACATGTTTATGAACTACATGTAGCAGTTGCAGTCCAGGGCCCTATTAACAGCAGGGCCTGGGGCCAAGAGCTCTAGCTGTCTCCCAGGTGACGGCCTTTGATGTGCCCCAATTCTACCCCTGTCAGGTAGCTCTGTCACAGGCAAACCATATGCTCCCAAATACCACCGGAAATTTCTAACTTCTTTGTCAATTGGACGTAAATCACTTTTATCATAGACATACTTTGAAAAACATATATACGATTTATTTAATTTCAAGACCAGTTTTCATTTAATTTGCAACTGTTTTACTTTTTATCTGTTTAACTTTTTTGTTTACATAGCTTGCGCCCTTACGCTTTTAACACATGAAAGGTAACAATGTATTACATGTTCTGTCTGTTACAGTTCCTCAGCTGTGATCATCAGCCCAACTGTTCACTAAATCAGTCTTTTAAAATAGATGCTTTAATGTTACAAATGCGTGCTCTCTGTTTTTTGGTGGGGAAAGAGGTTTTAAAATAATCCTTTCGTGATGACATGAGATCCTTCTTTTAGCTAGCCTGGTTTAAAAGATCAGACGCAGCGCTAGCCGCATACAAAGCGGATGTGCTGAGCACGAGACAAACATGGCGGCCGACATCTGGCGGGTACTCTGTGGGGAATAGCGCAAGCGACAGTTTGAGCGCCGTAAAAGCTGGCCGTGAAACAGGTATTGCTGTTGTTCTGTAAAGGCTCCCTGTGCCTAAGCCCATTTTAATGAGGAGCAGAGTTGCTTGCTTATTCAGCTGTTGTGCCTGGGAGCATATTGTAATTAACTGCTTGAGCAGCTGCGGAATGCCTTGTGACGGCATTAAAATATGTGGCTCTATTGACGTTACTGGTGGTAAAATGTTTCCTCCATTGGCAAGCGGGCCTTTTCTTGCTATTTATGACAGGAGATAAAGTTTAAACCAGATCTGACGTGACGTAAAGCCGTGGTTTACCTCAGCAGGCTTTAAATGGCAACTGAAATCTCCAAGGCGTAATCGAAGAGCTCAGTCCCAACGGTTATAATAACTCACTTGTTATGGCATGCATGTCAGGGAGATAACTTATTTCTAAATGTCATTTCTACTTTCTAGATGTCAGGGAACTCTGGAAAGCATCACATGCCCTTTTCCATTAGTTTTAACGTTAAAGGTGGAAAATAGTCAATCGATCATTCCAACAAATAACTCATATTTATGTTTCACTTTGAACGTTTTCATATTCTAGCATCGTGCAGACCATGAATATATTATTTAACTGCTGAATGGATTCATTCCCACAATGCAACAGATCCTCAGAGCAGAAAAAGCTGCTGGCTAACAAACAGCTTCATACAGGAATAACCAATGCATGATGAGGAGCAGTATGAAAATGGAGAGTAAAATTACAGCAGATTAATTCATTTGAAGACACGCGAGAGGATATGTGGACTTTGTCATATTTCTAATCAGGTTACAAAGACTCAGTCACCATTTTCTGAATGAGCATCAATCCCTTTTAAGCGCACTGACTATAGAGGAAAGTGCCGGACTCCACCGTCATTGTTTATAAAGTGGAGCACTATTTCTTACCATCAGTCAAGAGTGCTCAGTGGAGAGAGAAAATCTGTGACAATGCAGCTGTTGCTCTTCAGGTGCAGAGGTAACATTCCTTCCTCTGATAGTGCGGAACACAATGCTGAGTTACTCAGAGGCATTGCGGGGGACGACGAGGGAGGGAACTGTGGAACCCACAAAGTCTGGTCACACACACAGTTAAGGCACTATTGCTCCAAAATTTGCTTCCCTCCCATATCAGAGCTATATGCTTTTGGGTCTAGCTGAGGACAGCTTTAAGTGTCTGGGAATACCTCTTCCAAGCACACTGAGCACACATTGTAATTGCATTGTTTGTAATTGCAGTTATAGAGCACTAACTACTCTAACTACTCTAATGAGATGCTGAAGCACTCCGGAACCCAAGGTCAGTAATCAATCAACCAGTAGATTTGTAGATTGATTCAAGTCACCCATGAGGGTATCCAGGCACTGCAGGGTCCAGTTGGTTAGCCGAATAGTCAGGTCTCAGGAACTTTCGGAACACTGAAAGAGATGGGGAGGTCCATAGATAAAAGCGTAGCTCATTGCATGTCTTTGCTGCTAGGTAGGAGAAGGAGCGACCTCTGCATCTGCTACGAGGGGGGCAAAGGTTAGAGAGAGTAACGCAGAGCTGAGGTGTCTGGTGGGCTGGTGTGCTGATGTAAGTTCAGGCAGTGGTTCAAGTAGGCAAGTCTGCAGTTATATTGGGCATTGTATGCATGAGTCAGGAACTAAATTGGCATCTTTTCTCTACAGGGAGCCAGAGGAGTTCCCTGAGGTGGGGTGATGTGGGTTTGTCTAGGGAGATCCAAGACAAGTCTGGCTGTGGCTTTCTGTATGGTTTGTGTTTTGAGAAGGAGGAGATGAGCTGCCATCCCTGTGTAGAGAGCGTTAGCGTAATCCATTCGGCTGGAGATGAAGGCCTGGAGGATTGTGCGCCTTCAGCTTTGGGGTAGCCGTTTGAATATCTTATGAAGCATGGAGAGGATGAAGAAGCAGGAGGAGGAGACAGAGTTGACCTGAGTCATGATGGTTAACTTGTTGTCCAGAATGATGCATAGGTTCCTAGCATGGTTAGAGGGGGTAGGAGGAAGTCCAAGTTCTGAGGGCTACAAGGATGAGTCTTATGAGGAACTTCTGTTTCCGAAAATCAGTACCTCTGTCTTGTCCGCATTGAATTTTAGGCAGTTGTCTTTCATCCAATTGGCGACATTGTCATGCAGTTGTGGAAGTTGGTCTTGTTGTTGGTGGTGTCTTCGGAGAGGGAAAGGATGAGTTGTGTGTCGCCGACATAGGATATGATGTTGAGTCCGTGGGTTTTGGAAATGCTGGCCAGTGGTATCATATAAGTGTTGAAGGGGGTGGGGCTTAGTGAGGATCCTTGCGGTACTGCATAGATGATTTCCTAGGGTTAGGAGGTGAAGGGGGGAAGGCAGACTTTTTGCGTTCTCCTGGTGAGGAAAGAACAATTTATCTAAGATGCCTATGTTGTGCAGCCTTGTGAGGAGTGTGTAGTGGCAGACCATATCAAAGGCTGCAGAGAGGTCTAGGAGGATTAGAGCCACACTCTCTCCTCAGTCGAGTAGGGCTTGGATGTCGTTGGTAGCCCCAATGAGGGCTGTCTCTGTGCTGTGGTTGCTGTGGAATCAGGATTAGGAGGAGTCGAGTAGGAGGCTCCATTCCAGATGTGAGGAGAGTTGTTGGTTGATGGCATTTTCTAATACTTAGGCTGGGAGCAGGGAGACTGGTGGGTAGTTGTTGAGTTTACTGGGGTATGCCAATGGTTTCTTTAGTAGGGTGTTGACTCTGTTTGTCTCCAGTCCTCGTGGATGGTGGCCGTGGCACTTGAGGTGTTGAACAAGGTGGTGAGTACATGTCTGATTCTGGCTTAGCCTAGGTTGAAGATTGTTATGTTTCATAGGGTACCCCAATATAGGCCCGAGTATTCTCCCACTCTTTCACCTACATTTACCGTACGATCACACTACATAACGGGTTTTGGTATTGACTTTTACCTAGTGAAGCACTGCATAAGATGTCGTGTGGTTTTCCCTGAAAACTAGCCTCATTAATTATGAAGATTCTCAGAATCACAGCAGGATTACCATCCTCTGCATAATAACTATGTATAAGGGTCATCCCTTCCGTCATCCATGACTGACATGACACAGCAAGGTAGAATCACCTGAGGGTACCTTTTGGGTATATATATACCACATCTTTACCCAGGCAGGCAGAGGAGAAAGACTTCCATGCTGACACACTGATGCAAGACATTGAGGTTCTTGCACGCAGACACTACAGCTCGCAGTGGTCTGACATCCCTCGCGGGGTGTCCATCTCGAGACCAAGAAGGGGTCCCACAGTCTCTCACTTCAGGTAATGGGGTTGGCTTCAGCCTACAGGGATTCTTGGCTCTACACCTACATACATGCTAGGTACACTTAGGTACATCTAGTTAGGGTTGCATCATAGGAGTACGCATTATTACTGTCATGTATTTTTATACCTGCCTGTATTCATTGTTTTAGCACTATGGTAGGAATCTACCATCCATTTACTCTATTGAGGCTTATAATCATTTATATCTGTTTCTGTCTTAGGGTTGTTTCAGCACACCTATTTTACACTAGAATGACGCTGGTAAAATAAATGCTTATTGAAAACGTCCCACCGTGTATTCTGTGTATCTCTCTGAGACAAAGTGAGCACGAGTGACTGAGCAAAAAGTACTGTACTGTTTCTACGATCCCTGATGGGACAGGGTTGTCATGTTCGATAGTTGCCAAGAACTATTCTCTCTTTGGTAAGAGGAGTTTACATTGGCACTGTGAGCTAACTGGTATGCAGGCGAACGTACCCGGTGGGGGTGTCTGGAATCAGTCTGGACACCAATCCCACAGTCTATGTTGTCTAAACGTGCAGATCCTTTATAGGTTTATCGGGACTACACAACAAGATGTGGTGAGGACATGGATCGGTTGGGGCCTCTGAGTGGACAGAGTTCATGATGGAGGCGGTGTCCTGTGGGACGAGTTGGCTCCATTTGGCAAGTCTGATATTTGTGGTGGTAGGGGGGTCATTGTGATTGTTTGAAGAAGTCGGTGGCTGTGGGCTGGGGTTTGAAGTTTCTGGTGATGTTGGTCATCTTGTCATGGAAGAAGTTTGCAAGGTTTTAACAGAGTTCCTGTGAGGGGGTAATGTTGCTGCAGCTGAGTGGTTGGAGAATTTTTTGACGATGTTGCAGAGTTCTTTGCTGTTATTGGAGCTTGATTCGATGGATGAGGATAAGGCCTTTTTCTTCAATTCTCTCAACTGTCTGTAATAGAGGTTGAGGGCTGTCTTGAAGGTGGTCTTGTCAGTCATGTCCTTTCTAGTGCATCATCTCCTTTCCAGTTGGCCACTGTTATTGATTATTGTTGGTTGTTGGGATTAGTCTTGTGTGCTCAAGCAAACCCTTTCATCCATTTACTACAGTGTCTTTGTGGTGGATTACATTAATAGGAGTTAGTTGTGATCATCAGTAGGAAGTATGTCAGCTCATACAGGTGGCAGAGTTGGATATTCTCAGAGAGAGAGAAGGCATGCAGAGGATAGAAGGGAAGGAGAGTGCCATTTGAGAGAAAAAAGAAGAGGTGACAATCAGAAGTTTAAATTAAAGGTCAGTTTTTCGTGCCATCTTCTAGGAATATAGAGGATATTTTTTGAGATAGTGTGCAGTTTGAGGATGCAAGACTGTAGAAAGAAACACCATTATTTGCATGTGAAGATTGTGCTATATTAGATATTTGTGATAGGCACTAGAATCAGGCAAACAGTATTTCAACAGTTAGGTTACTGCTATTCTACAATTCCAACCAGGTCACCTGATCAGCTGAACGGTTGGAAGTAAAATGTAATGTTTAGACACATATATAGGGAAATATCGAGAGCTTTAGGCTTTTCTCAAAGGAAGCAGTAACCTCAAGATCATAGCAATGTAAGAAAATATATGAGTAACAAATGCAAACATTAAAAATACAGGACAGATATTGGTAACCAGGGAACCATGCACTGCACCACCCGATGTACTCACTGTGCTTTCACACCACACTGATTGCCATCTCCAACGACTAGCCATTATTTAGTCGAACATTAGATATATTTACACATTAACAAGCGGCACCAAAAAAGTAATTTTAAGAGTAATTACAGAGTAACATTGAAAATACAGGAGAAGATGTCTTCTGATGTTCATCCTCCTGTTTGGTTCACAGTATTATTACAAAGAGTAAGGTAGGATGTGGACAGCTACACCAGAGAGTGGAAGTGTATTGCCTGCATTTCTGTGGCTGGAGAGTGGAGATATAGGAACTGAGGTGAGGTGAATGGTGACTTGGCTCCCTGTAGATGTTCAGTGAAGCTCTAATTAGCAAGGGACTGCTGATTAGATGCCCTAAAGCACGGGATGAGGGCCCAGCCATTTGCCTTCTTTGATCACACTGTCAGTTGGATTGCCGGCAGACAAGTGCAGAATGCTCACATCTCTTTGTGCATTTGTTTTGGGTGCTCCAGGTGGAGACTACTCTGCTGTGAGGGACATCACTTGTTAAACTGTGTTTGGAGAGCAGTCTGGAAAGGACATTTGAAAGGAGGACCACTACAAGTTTAATACTAATCTCATGAGCAGGATGTGCTTTCTTATGTCTACAGTATGTAGCGTATGAATGTACATGACAGTATCAATTATTGACCTAACGTTGCGTTCTTGGCAAACCCTGAAAACGTTCTATGAGCTTGCAAAATCCCATTAGAAATGGGCGTGAAATCCTTCTACTGCCATCTTCTGGCATTAAAAAGAGACATTATCGTAACTGATATCTGCCACGTCCCCCTCCCCTTTATGCACTGCTAATCCAGTTTACAAATCCCTCTCTAAGTCTCCAGAGTGTTTTTTGTGGTATTTGGCATCAGGAGTGAAACAGAGGTGTATGAAAGGAGAGCCACAGAGAAGCAGAAAAAAATAGGGCTCTTTGCTCCTGAGTGTACAGTCTACTTCAACCATTAATTCACAACCTGTACAGGAGGAAATTTATGTCTGGACTCTCCACAAATATTTAGCAGAGTCCAGCAGGCAAATGCACTATATTGCTGCTGGTTTATTACATCCTATAGGTTCAGGAGCAGAACAAAAATATCAGAAACATTTTAGGGTAGATGTAGCCCATGCATCTGTGCCCAGATGGTAGTGTGCACAGAAAAGTAGGCCTGGGAGAGGCGAAGGGAACTCATGGGCTGCAGAGGGTCTTTTTTAAAACCATCTGACCAAAGACTGACCTGTGTCTTCCTCCAGGCAGGCAGGTGTGATAGGATGTCTGCATTTCTCAAAGTATCAGATATTCTGTAAAGTGAGTTTCTTACACTAAAACCGATTGGGACTGCCCTTCACTAGCTGTCATGAAAGAGGTTTATGCTGCACACATTACAACGACATAGAAAGAGGACAAATCTACTTAGGACAAACTGGCACTTTAGTTTGAGACACACTGATAAAAAGTCTCTGTCAATGTTTTTTATCCATTTCCCTTAAAATTATTCTTTGCTTGCATATGAGGTTTACTGGCAGGTAATGCATATAAGTCTGTGCAGAAAACTCCAGCTTTTGGGCTGGTCCCGAATAGACGCAGAATGCTAAGTATATTAGGGACAGCCCGCCGCCCCTGCCGGCTTTCTAAAGCTGGGTGATAAATGGCCCATTACTGTTACAAACCATCAGTAAAATTGATGTGGGCATGCCCACTTAATCTACCCTGGTTTTACTCTCAGGAAAGGTGGATAAGACAATAAGCATCTTGGCTGACTGCATGTGGTACCAGCTGCACACCTAGGTGCTCTGGAAGCCAACCCTCTTCCTGGCTCCCAGAGGCCCAAATCAGCATCACTGCACCCAGCAGTGGGGTAGGCAGCCTCAGGGCTTCCAGTGCCATTCCTGCAGTACCGCTGGGACTTGAGAGCCCTCAGCAAGGAGGTCATCTCTCAAGTGAAAAATAGGGCCCGCGAGACCCCAGTAAGAAACTTAGCATTTATCCATTTCACCTCCACCTTGTGTAATGTCACTGGAGGAGCAGCTCTCAGGCAAGATGGAGACCCAGCAGAAAGCGCAGAGGTATCATAACATGTGTCTGCATGTCTACGACAAAGGCTAGTGCATGACACATCACAGACTCTCACACACCCTGGACACTAAAATCAGTATTGCTAGAGACACTGTGACATTTTATGTATGTCAAATCCAAATCAATCTTACAGGCCACTAATTGTGTTGTTACTTGTCAAAAAAACTATCTTGCCCTGCCAATTAAGTACCTAATATTTCATATTCAAGTGACCCTGCATCTGCACTGTAACTTCATCACATATGCACACACCCTGGAATAACGTCAACATTTTTGTTCAATGTAATTTTTTTTGATCAATTCCCAAAATAAATCACACCACTGAAAATCCTGCAGCAATAATCTCAGTGCGTCCTAACAAGCTGCAGGAGACACTCCAGGCCCTGCTGAAGAGCCAATAACAAGGGTGAAACCGGTCCTGGGTTGCTTATGTTCCGTTTCAGGGAGGACCTGACCTGGCGGTTCAGGCTGGACTGTTCCCATGAGGAACAGAGTCAAGACTGATTTATATATGGCTGGGTCCAAACTGAGGTGGTGTGGTGGGTGAAAACTGATGGATTGGGATGCGGCCCAAATGATTGCCAGTGGATGAGATTAATTCAAGCATTCCATTCATCACCTTGTTGTTTTTCCAATGTGGCTGGTGCCATGGCCCACTCTGACCTCACAGTCAGGGCTCACAATTTCTAAGGCCTCCATCCGTTATCATGTCCACCGGAGAGTGAGTGCCCCCCTTCACGGTCAGTGCTCTAAGGCACGAACCTCCAGTGTCAGCACAACCGGGCTGCCAGTAGCCTTGTTTAAGTTTGTCAGAGCGCTTTGAATTCCACTGGTGTCAGGTAAACAGCATTGGCTAAACCATGCCATTGTCAGCCATCACTTCAGCGAGGAGCTGGGCAGACATGGCTCAGTTCGGTATAGAATGTCTGTGTAGTGTACCCCATCATCCCACGGAAGTGGCGTCTGTGGTGGAACTCGTGGTGTCCTCTACACAGACTGATAACACTTAACTTAGAGAAGAGGGCTTTGGGGCAGTGCTCTTAATCTACTGGCTTGTTTGGCCAACCAGATTTAGGAATTAGCATGCTGGGTTGTCCTTCCAATTTGAGGCCCTGTAACATTTTGAGGATGTAAATATTCTTCTTGGTTATGGGGACAGCAAAGTAGCCCCTCACAGATTCACAGCCTGCTCTGTCACTTACGAGCGGCAGTTGTATTTGTAACCTGCTGAGTGATATTTACAAGCACACGCATAGCCACCCTGCGTGGCTTTACCTGTGCTTGTAAATATCGATCCTTTTTACGAAACACTTTGCGTGTTAGGGGCGTGACATGGTGCAAGGGTGTCTGCACCGGCGCATGGCAGCAATGTGTGCGTCAGCGCAGGGGGAAGCACAGAGATGCGACATATTGTTGTAAATATGTTGCATCCCTGAGCTTCCAAACTAACACAGCGCGGCGCAGCAAAATGACTTGCGGCACCGTGCTGCGTTAGTTTCTTGTAAATCTGTCCCTTTATTTTCTGTGCATCTTACACTATACTAATAGGGATTAATATTTTATTATTCACTAATAGTGTAAAAGAAATGGAGGACAATTACCTGAAATGGACCTTTGATCGCAGCTATGGTAAGTACAAAATGCATTTAAATGTATATTTTGTGTGTCCTTGTGGGTGAGAGTGTATTTATGTGAGCAACAGTGTGTGTGAGTGAGTGACTTTAATTGAATGGGAGAACATGGTAAGTACAAAATGCATTTAAATGTATATTTTGTGTGTCCTTGTGGGTGAGAGTGTATTTATGTGAGCAACAGTGTGTGTGAGTGAGTGACTTTAATTGAATGGGAGAACATGGTATTATGCTTGCAAAACTGTCTTAGACCCTGGCGTACTAAAGGTAATTCCTGTCTTATAGAGACAGCCTGTGGTCAAATAATGGTGCTGGCATAGTTAAGGCAATTTGTAGCCTAACAGAAACCTGTGACAAGATACGGACAGAACATTGGAGGTTATTCTTGAAGTAAAAACCACCCATGGTAAAATACTGTTAGTGGCATACTAGAGGTATTGCCTGGGCTAGTACATCAGAGGTATTTCTTGGAGCAAAGGAGGGCAGCTTGACTTATGGGAGGAGTGCAACCATGACAAAGTGCCATCATGATATACTTTTACAATAAGGGTAACCTATGATATATAGATGGCCTAAATGGAAACATTCTGGCACTCCAATATTGTTGGCACCCATGGCATATGATGTATCCAAGCCAAAATGCTGTACCTGGTACAATGGAGCTAATTGTTGACATATGGTGGCATCCATAGCACATTTTGAAAAAAAAATGGATTTATTCCTGGGGGCATCAGGTTTCATTAGATTGGCACACCATGAAAGGTTTTGAAAATTTAGTGAGTGCCATTTCAGACCCTATGACATTTTAGCAAATTTATTTGAAAATTGTGTTTTAAAATGCATGATATGACCACATTCTTTTCACAATTTTCTTGGGCGGGAGGGAGCCTAGTTGTAGAAGCCTATCTTTTTGGCTTACTTTCGCACTACAATACATGGTGAGATTTACTTCCCACAAATTCCAAATGTCAAATCAACATAGGTGGCATCTAACATAGATGTTTGTGATGTCATCATTGTTAAGGTCATATGACATGAGCCTAATGGGAAAAAAACAGGATCAAGGGCAATATGACGTCACTTCCTGTGATGTCATTAAGTTCAAAGGGCATGTGATGTCACTTCTGCTACCCCAGGCATTTTGATGAATTGATGCCTATCTTCCTAAGATATCAAATGGCAGGTGTTAGAAATGGGGGTCTCTAGTTGGCAGAGGTAGGTACCTTTGTCCAAATAGGGACTCTTGCTTCTAGTCAGGGTAAGGGGGATACACTTCTAAAATAACCCCTCTCACCCTCTTGGTAGCTTGGCACGAGCAGACAGGCTTATCTCAGAAGTATTTGTGAACACATACAGTAATACAGTGAAAACACTACAAATGGACACCACACCAGTTTAGAAAAATAAGTAATCTTTATCTAAACCAAAACAAGACCAAACGACAAAAATCCACAATACAGTAATAAAAATATGACTTTCAGATGGTAGAAATAGTTCAGTTCAAATCAAACTGCAGATGCAACACTTTTCACACAAAGTACCTGGGATGCATCACGCAAACAAACAAACCGGGCCGCAGGGAAGGTGATGCGTAGGTTCCGTACACTCAGGTAAGGTGATGCGTCGGTTCCTTGCTCCGGGGGAGGTGATGCGTCAGTTCCTTACTGCGGCTCAGGGGAGGTGATGCGTCGGTTCATTACCGGTGAGGAGGTGATGCGTTGGTTTCTTACTGCGTGGGGAAGTGATGCGTCGGTTTCTTACTGCGTCCCCCAACGATGCGACAAACCTGGCCCCTTGATGCGATGAGACGATCTGGAACAATGCGTGGATTCTTCCAGCTCCCAGCGGAAAACAGTCTCTAGAGGTCCAAAACAATAGCAGGCACCCCTTTGCAGGTCAGAACTCCCAGCAAGGCAGAGAGTGTCTGTACCCAGCCAAAACCAGTTCTGTGGGGCACTTTGCAAGTGCACAACAACCTCCATTGTCAGTGCTGCTTCTGTGGGTGGCACAATCAGTGCTGCAAGCCCACTAGCAGCATTTGATTTACAGGCCCTGGGCACACACATTGCACTGTACTAGGGTCTGACTAGTAAATCAAATAGCCAATCATGGAAACACCAATCCATAACAACAATTTACAGGGAGAGCATATGCACTTTTACACTGATCAGCAGTGGTAAAGTGTGCAGAGTCATAAAACCACCAACAACAGGTCAGAAAAAATACAGGAGGAAGGCAAAAAGTCCTGGGATGACCCAGCAAAAAGGGCCAAGTCCAACACAACCCCCTTCCAGCCTAAAGCCAGGGTAGACTAATCAATACCTTGATGGGCTTCCCTGCTTGGGGCGATAGAACATGGACCCTGGCCCGCAACTGCAGGGGCATACTCCAGTTCTATGCCAATCTGAACCCATTTGGATCCCTCTGTCCATACTCCCAGGGCCCACTAAGCGAACCCATGGGGAACCCTTCTCCTCACCTGTGGACACCATCCGTGCAGCACCTAACCGTAGCTTCCTCACAAGTGTGTCCCAACAGACAGACAGTACCCACATGGCCAACACAGTGGTGTGGCCCAGTCCACCCCCAGGGTGTGACTCCTGGATCCCCCCCAAGGTGTGACTCCTGTCCCCCCCAGGTGCCACTCTGTCCACCAGTATAGCAAGCCACAGTGGCTACTTATGGTTGTCAGTGATGAGACCCAGGCCTTATGCCTCTCAGGGCACTCAAACCTCTGTGGCATCAGAGAGCGGAGGCAGTAGCCCCAGGTGCCTGGCACCCTTTCTCCACTCTCCCTCCTGTCAGGTGACGTTTGACATCCTGACACTGACCCACCAGCCCCGGGCCTGTACCCGGCGGCTGGACAGGAGAATGGGGTAGGCTTTCCCACACCCAGTCCTCATCCTCTGGGCTCTGCACCCTCCCACTTGGAGCGGTACCCCCTTCCAGAATTGTCAGGGCACCTGTGGCAGGGCTTCTGTGGGTCGCACAATTAGTGCTGCAAGCCCACTAGCAGCATTTGATTTACAGGCGCTGGGCACACACAGTGCACTGTACTAGGGTCTGACTAGTAAATAAAATAGCCAATCATGGAAACACCAATCCTTAACAACAATTTACAGGGAGAGCATATGCACTTTAGCACTGATCAGCAGTGGTAAAGTTCGCAGAGTTATAAAACCACCAACAACAGGTCAGAAAAAATACAGGAGGAAGGCAAAAAGTCCTGTGATGACCCTGCAAAAAGGGCCAAGTCCAACAGCAGGCATCTATATAAAATGACCGGAGGTACTCTAAAACTGAATTGTGAGTGTGGACATCTCACAAAAAGTGAAGGACTGGCCTCACACACCACCAGGTGTCATGCTTCATCATCGGCAGTCCTCGCCCTCTAGAAACTCGGTTTGGTAGAGGGCGGGCCTTCACCTGACGACAGGGAGGCACTTCTAAACTAAGTGGGGGCCCGTGAAAAGTGAGTGAAGTAAAAACCATTACAGTTACCAAATAAATTTTAATAGGACGGGTAGCTATATGGTATTAAAAAGTTGGACGGTGAGATGGGGGAATTTATTTTCCCCTCACCGTAGTGAAGGTGGTCAACATGTTTCTGCCGTTTGGCCCAGGTGGGTCCGTGGCATTCACCAGGACCAATGAGAGGGGCTCCGTTCTTACCAAATTTGTGGTGAAAAGGTACCACTTGGTGGGATGACCTTTGTCACACTCCACAGGAGAGAAGGACTCGCATTAAGCCTGTTAAACATAAACGTATACACACAAGAGTACCATCAGAAAAAATAAAACAAGATGCTCGGTCACTTTTCAGGTCATTCAAAACCACATGCACATATAATTATTACGTGAGTGGCTATATGTGTGTAACACGTGTCACTCAACTGTGCACACACTGAAATGGAGGAACAGTTTCTGTGAGAGAATTTCTCACATGTCTTACCCTAGGAACATATCCTACATGCCCCATGGGAGGAGAATGGAGGGAGACCCTGTTGTCAGACTCTAGAGGGAGGAAAAAACCAGAAAGCAATGTTTCCAAATGGAGCCTAGAAGCTCCTATACAGACTCACCCGCATTCTTTCATTCACAAATGCATTCATTCCCTTACTGCCTCAAGGTGCGTCTCCCATGTTTGCACCTAGGTGTATCCTTCTGTCCTCCCCGATGGTGACTGAGCAAGGGGGGAAGCGTGGTTTAAATAGTGCTCTTAATTGGGCATGGAAAGGTAAATTGCACCGTGATCAGCTCAAGTGCCTACAAGGCTATGGGTTCCGGTGTCCCAAAATGCGCCATTGGGGAGTTGCAGAAAATCTGCCTGACCTGCTCGTAGCATCGCTGGCAGTATCGCATGGCCGGCCCTCGAGATCCGGTGTCCGAACGGGCCGTTCTGTAAAGTGGACAGGCTAAAGCCTGGCCGTGGGTGCAGCCTCACTGATGGCCAATCAGGGGCTGACTCACGGCCGGGCGTGGCTGGGACCACGTGTGTAGGTCACAGCGCGAGGGTCAGGCCTGCCTGATCCCCGCGTATGTGGAGCGCGCCACAAATGGCATTACAGGAGGATCGTCACGTGGTCAGGACCTATAGACTAATAGGAGTTCTGTTTTAACGGCATGGCTAAAGACATGCAGCGAGTACGAGACGCGCTCACTTTTCTTGATATAAGATAAGGGATGCTTAATTACAATAAAAAGCCCATGTTATTCATGAAAATTGCATATATGGTATGCATACGTATATACTTCTGATTTAAAAAAATATATACTTTGAATAAAAGTGACATCAAAGAAAATGCATAGGGGTTATGCATACATGTATATTAAGAAAAATGAAATTTATACTTAAGGGAACATCCGTAAATGAAATCACAAATGTAGTGTGAATGTATATACATATAGATATTGTGTGTTTGTAAAAGAGTGTGCTAAGATGTGAGGCTTTCGTTGGTAGTCACATTCAATAGTGGTACCCAAAATGTACACTCTTCTTAAAACAAATGTTAGTCCAACGTGGTGGGTGTTCTACCAGTATAGACACTGGTTTTGCCTTGGGTTATGTATTGTGTAATTAATATCTATGCGCACCTTAGATGTTTTGAGTCATAGATCCCTATGCTTCAGCCCCATGATTAAGTCAGCTTATGGGTTCGGAATGTCAAGTGGCAGGTAGTTTGGTGTGGACAGACCATGATGGGGATGTTTCTACCGTCCCATCTGAAGCCACAGGATTTCATCATTAAATCATCTCAAGTTCACGCACTCTATCAGTAAAGACCAAGCAGTCTAAATGACTCAAAACATCTAAGGTGCGCATAGATATTAATTACACAATACATAACCCCGGGCAAAACCAGTGTCTATACTGGTAGAACACCCACCACGTTAGACTAACATTTGTTTTAAGAAGAGTGTACATTTTGGGTACCACTATCGAATGTGACTACCAACGAAAGCCTCACATCTTAGCACACTCTTTTACAAACACACAATATCTATATGTATATACATTCACACTACATTTGTGATTTCATTTACGGATGTTCCTTAAGTATAAATTTCATTTTTCTTAATATACATGTATGCATAACCCCTATGCATTTTCTTTGATGTCACTTTTATTCAAAGTATATATTTTTACCATCAGAAGTATATACATATGCATACCATATATGCAATTTTCATGAATAACATGGGCTTTTTTGTAATTAAGCATCCCTTATCTTATATCAAGAAAAGTGAGCGCGTCTCGTACTCGCTGCATGTCTTTAGCCATGCCGTTAAAACAGAACTCCTATTCGTCTACAGTCCCGACCACGTGACGATCCTCCTGTAATGCCATTTGTGGTGCGCTCCACATACACGGGGATCAGGCAGGCCTGACCCCCGCGCTGTGACCTACACACATGGTCCCAGCCACGCCCGGCCGTGAGTCAGCCCCTGATTGGCCATCAGTGAGGCTGCACCCACGGCCAGGCTTTAGCCTGTCCACTTTACAGAACGGCCCGTTCGGACACCGGATCTCGAGGGCCGGCCATGCGATACTGCCAGCGATGCTACGAGCAGGTCAGGCAGATTTTCTGCAACTCCCCAATGGCGCATTTTGGGACACCGGAACCCATAGCCTTGTAGGCACTTGAGCTGATCACGGTGCAATTTACCTTTCCATGCCCAATTAAGAGCACTATTTAAACCACGCTTCCCCCCTTGCTCAGTCACCATCGGGGAGGACAGAAGGATACACCTAGGTGCAAACATGGGAGACGCACCTTGAGGCAGTAAGGGAATGAATGCATTTGTGAATGAAAGAATGCGGGTGAGTCTGTATAGGAGCTTCTAGGCTCCATTTGGAAACACTGCTTTCTGTGTTTTTTTCCTCCCTCTAGAGTCTGACAACAGGGGTCTCCCCTCCATTCTCCTCCCATGGGGCATGTATGATATGTTCCTAGGGTAAGACATGTGAGAAATTCTCTCACAGAAACTGTTCCTCCATTTCAGTGTGTGCACAGTTGAGTGACACGTGTTGCACACATATAGCCACTCACGTAATAATTATATGTGCATGTGGTTTTGAATGACTCTGAAAAGTGACCGAGCATCTTGTTTTATTTTTTCTGATGGTACTCTTGTGTGTATACATTTATGTTTTACAAGCTTAATGCGAGTCCTTCTCTCCGGTGGAGTGTGACAAAGGTCATCCCATCAAGTGGTACCTTCTCACCACAAATTTGGTAAGAACGGAGCCCCTCACATTGGTCCTGATGAATGCCACCGACCCACCTGGGCCAAACGGCAGAAACATGTTGACCTCCTTCACTACGGTGAGGGGACAATAAATTCCCCCATCTCACCGTCCACCTTTTTAATGCCATATAGCTACCCGTCCTATTAAAATGTATTTGGTAACTGTAATGGTTTTTACTCCACTCACTTTTCACGGGGCCCCACTTAGTTTAGAAGTGCCTCCCTGTCGTCAGGTGAAGGCCCGCCCTCTACCAAACCGAGTTTCTAGAGGGCGAGGACTGCCGATGATGAAGCATGACACCTGGTGGTGTGTGAGGCCAGTCCTTCACTTTTTGTGAGATGTCCACACTCACAATTCAGTTTTAGAGTACCTCCGGTCACTGTACTGAGAGCGGCCCCATTTGTGTTGAACAATTCATGTTGGAGGCTGGCCTTCTCCTAGCACCCCGCGCCTCTAGTTCCCTCCCCTTGGATTCCCCTGGGGTTAGTGTGGTTTCATTGTATGTACAGCTGACGGCTGTGGGAACATATTGAGGGGCACACTTAACCAATAGTGGTCTCTGTACTGGTTATTCAGGACCACACAGTAAGGAGTACCTTGAAAATAAGGACACTCCCACACAACACTTTGAGAGCCTACCATCTCGTGGTTGAGGCTAACTTACCCATACCCTCTGTCAGAAATGGACACCGAATTGACTTTCAATGATGAAACAATTGCTGAAATCCTCAGAGCACCGTCTCTACTAGCGGAGACGGTTGTAGCACAGACAGTTAAAAATACGGACGAATGGGAAGCCCTTTTGGCCAAAAAAAGGAACAAATTTGCACGGCCCTACACGGGGCATTTATGACAGAGTACCTGCGGAAAAATACCGCACCACTGGGCCTCATTGACACGAATGAACCTAGGTTGTTCCTTAACAACAAAGAGTTCCGCACTAATTGGTCGTGCATTGCATGGAAATGCACCAAAGACTGGCTAGTATTGATTATCAATACGGCCAGGCAACTAGCAGATGCTCTCTTGATTGAGATTCAATAAAGTGAGAGCCAGTTAAAAACATCTATGCATATCTCCATCTTCAAAAAGAAACTTGAAGAAATTAATAACGACCACTCCGAATATAAGGAATACCTCACACAGTCGAAACTCACAAAACTGAAAAAAGATGTACAGAAATTCAGCCGTGAGACAGTTTATCTATACGTCACGGATGAACACTACGATAAACCACAACAATCACAGATGGGCAGAAAACAACAGCGATTCAAACCTACCCCGCAGAACTGGACATTCAGCTCTGGAGAAGAAAGGAGTGCTAGTGACAGTAGCAGTGATGAGAGCACTGGAAGCCAGTATGGGAGACAACGCCAAAACTTCCAGCAACCAATGATGCACCCCCCAATGCATCCATTTGGCTTCTGGCAACAGCCATACTATCCGCCAGGATTTGGATTCCCACAGGGCCCACAGCCTTTTTTATACAGGGGAAGAGGAAGACAAAAACCAAGACAAAATACCAGAGTACAATGGGAGGACCAGACACCCAACACAGTGGTGACCCGGAGCAAGGGGAGAGGGAACAGTCCAACAACCACCAAGGAGTAACCAATATAGTGAACCTCAGTGACCATTTACTCACTAAGGATGAGGAATCTGTCCTCTCCAAAGGATTAGGCTTTGTCCCAACACCTACAAATGATCCATTTATCCTGAATGCAGAACTAGCCCAGCTCTTCAGAAAAATAAAACTCAGAAATTATTTTGGGGACTCCAAGGAAACCAGGACGAGAAAACTAACACGGGGCTCAGGAGGAAGTCCACATTTACACCCCCAACACAAGCCGTCCCATGCCACATACAAGCCTTCGAACAGGCAGTACTTAAGGAAGTGGAGGAGATTGATTTCCAGAACAGCAAAGGTTTCCAGAATCTGAGGAAGGACGAAAGAACGGCCCTCCAGAAACTTAAAAACAATACAGAACTGGTTATTAAGCCAGCGGAAAAGGGCGGCGCAATTGTCATTATGAACCAGACGATGTACCAAGCGGAATGTAACCAATTGCTTTCTGACACACTCAGTTATGAAGTCTACCTCAGCGACCCCACCATCCGTCTCACCAACAAAATAAAGTGTATGGTGGAGGAAGGACTAACAAATGATTGGATCACCATGCATGAGGCAGAATTTCTCATGAACAATAACCCAAGTACTCCAAAGTTCTACACATTGCCTAAAATCCATAAGGACAGAATGCCCCCACCAGGAAGACCGATAGTGTCGGACATTGGATCTGTCCTGGAACTCTTATCGCAATTTTGCGACTGGTTCCTGAGACCCATCGTGCAAAAATCACCTTCTTACCTAAGGGACACGAAGGATGTCCTCTACCTCCTACGAGATCTGGAGATCAACCCCACTGAGGACCTCTTCATCACAATGGATATAGAGGCGCTCTACACCAGCATTCCTCAGAGACCCACACTAGCTGTTGTGGAACAGATCCTTCTTAATAGTAATTGGGAATTTACAACCCCCGACATTTTATTATGGAGTGCGCAGAGGTGGCACTTACAGAGAACTACTTCGAGTTCGAAGAGGTCATATACCATCAGATCAAAGGCACATCCATGGGCAGCACTTTTGCCCCCAGCATGGCGTGCCTTTACGTACACCAGTTTGAGGAGGACCATATCTTCAACCAGGACAACCCGCATGCAGCACATCTGAAAACCTGGAAGTGTTATATAGACGTTGTGTTCATCGTGTGGCGCGGGAACCAAGAGGAAGCAGCAGCATTTGTACAGTGGGTGAACACCAAGGACAAACATCTCAAGTTCACGCACTCTATCAGTAAAGTCCAAGCAGTCTTCCTGGACCTGGACATCACCATGATGACAGATGGAATCTGTACAAAAGTACACAATAAAAACACCGATAAAAACAGCTTACTTTTATACGAAAGTTTCCATCCAAGATCTCTAAGACAAAACTTCCCGGTGGGCCAATTTCTTCGTGTATGCAGAAACTGTTCAAGCACAGACACCTATAACGAACAGGCTGAACAATTAGAGAAGAAATTACTTGTCCGCCACTATCCGAAGAAAATGGTCAGAAGGGCAAAGAAGAGAGCCAGAAATAATAACCGAGAAGCTCTTTTGGAAGACACACCCAAGGAGAAAACAGATAAAGTTGTGTGTGTAACCACATACACCCCGGTGTCAAACGAAGTTCAAAAAATCATACGGAAGAACTGGCACATTTTAAACAGCACACAGAAATAGTGGGCCCCCCCACTCTTTGCGTTCAGGAGGAACAGGAGTTTACGGGACGAACTGGTTCATGCAAAAACTCAGTCGCAAGAAAGAGATGAACAGTCCACACTCTGGAACCATCAAAGACCAACAGGGCATTACCCATGTGGGGTATGTGTGGCGTGTCCACTCACTAACACAACCAAAGAGGTGGACATAGGTACCAATAACCCTTGGAAGCTGAAGAACTTCAGCAACTGCAACACGGAGAATGTGGTATATCTACTGACATGTCCTTGTGGTCTCATGTACGTGGGCATGACCACAAGACAAATTAAGGTCCGCATCAACGAACATCGGAGCACCATCCGGTGCAAAAAATCCAATACTAAACTAACAAGACACTTCCTGGAACAAAAGCACAGTGACACCGACTTAAAATGGGTGGTCCTGGAGGTCATGAAAAGGATAAAAACTGATATCACCAAGACCCTACACATCAGGGAGCAGCGGTGGGTCTACCGCCTTCGATCATGGGAAACAGGTCTTAATGATGAAATCCTGTGGCTTCAGATGGGACGGTAGAAACATCCCCATCATGGTCTGTCCACACCAAACTACCTGCCACTTGACATTCCAAACCCATGACCTGACTTAATCATGGGGCTGAAGCATAGGGATCTATGACTCAAAACATCTAAGGTGCGCATAGATATTAATTACACAATACATAACCCCGGACAAAACCAGTGTCTATACTGATAGAACACCCACCACGTTGGACTAACATTTGTTTTAAGAAGAGTGTACATTTTGGGTACTACTATCGAATGTGACTACCAACGAAAGCCTCACATCTTAGCACACTCTTTTACAAACACACAATATCTATATGTATATACATTCACACTACATTTGTGATTTCCATTGCGGATGTTCCCTTAAGTATAAATTTCATTTTTCTTAATATACATGTATGCATAACCCCTATGTATTTTCTTTGATGTCACTTTTATTCAAAGTATATATTTTTACCATCAGAAGTATATACATATGCATACCATATATGCAATTTTCATGAATAACATGGGCTTTTTATTGTAATTAAGCATCCCTTATCTTATATCAAGAAAAGTGAGCGCGTCTCGTACTCGCTGCATGTCTTTAGCCATGCCGTTAAAACAGAACTCCTATTCGTCTACAGGTCCCGACCACGTGACGATCCTCCTGTAACGCCATTTGTGGCGCGCTCCACATACACGGGGATCAGGCACGCCTGACCCCCGCGCTTTGACCTACACACATGGTCCCAGCCACACCCGGCCGTGAGTCAGCCCCTCATTGGCCATCAGTGAGGCTGCACTCACGGCCAGGCTTTAGCCTGTCCACTTTACAGAACGGCCCGTTCGGACACCGGATCTCGAGGGCCGGCCATGCGATACTGCCAGCGACGCTACGAATAGGTCAGGCAGATTTTCTGCAACTCCCCAATGGCGCATTTTGGGACACCGGAACCCATAGCCTTGTAAGCACTTGAGCTGATCATGGTGCAATTTACCTTTCCATGCCCAATTAAGAGCACTATTTAAACCACGCTTCCCCCCTTGGTCAGTCGCCATTGGGGAGGACAGAAGGATACACCTAGGTGCAAACACGGGAGACGCACCTTGAGGCAGTAAGAGAATGAATGCATTCGTGAATGAAAGATTGTGGGTGAGTCTGTATAGGAGCTTCTAGGCTCCATTTGGAATCATTGCTTTCTGTTTTTTTTCCTCCCTCTAGAGTCTGACAACAGGGGTCTCCCCTCCATTCTTCTCCCATGGGGCATGTAGGATATGTTCCTAGGGTAAGACATGTGAGAAATTCTCTCCCAGAAACTGTTCCTCCATTTCAGTGTGCACAGTTGAGTGACACATGTTACACACATATAGCCACTCACGTAATAATTATATGTGCATGTGGTTTTGAATGACTCTGAAAAGTGACCGAGCATCTTGTTTTATTTTTTCTGATGGTACTCTTGTGTGTATACATTTATGTTTTACAGGCTTAATGCAAGTCCTTCTCTCCGGTGGAGTGTGACAAAGGTCATCCCACCAAGTGGTACCTTCTCACCACAAATTTGGTAAGAACGGAGCCCCTCTCATTGGTCCTGATGAATGCCATGGACCCACCTGGGCCAAACGGCAGAAACATGTTGACCACCTTCAGTACGGTGAGGGGACAATAAATTCCCCCATCTCACCATCCACCTTTTTAATACCATATAGCTACCCGTCCTATTAAAATTTATTTGGTAACTGTAATGGTTTTTACTTCACTCACTTTTCACGTGCCCCCACTTAGTTTAGAAGTGCCTCCCTGTCGTCAGGTGAAGGCCCGCCCTCTTCCAAACCGAGTTTCTAGATGGCAAGCACTGCCGATGATGAAGCATGACACCTGGTGGTGTGTGAGGCCAGTCCTTCACTTTTTGTGAGATGTCCACACCCACAATTCAGTTTTAGGATACCTCCGGTCACTGTACTGGGAGCGACCCCATTTGTGTTGAACAATTCGTGTTGGAGGCTGGCCTGTTCCTAGTGCCCGCGCCTCTAGTTACCTCCCCCAGGATTCCCCTGGGGTTAGTGTGGTTTCATCTATATAAAATGCCATACCTTTTGAATATAGCAAAATGTGTAGTGGATGGAGGGATCTGCGCAGCTACATGGAGTCCTTTTTTATCATTATAAGTAAGAAACACAAGTGACTCAATGGACAGACAAGTTCACTGTAGATCGCTGTCAACAGACACTGCATGAAAAGAGGGGGGTAATGGAAAATGTAAACAAGCATTGGCAAAGATAATAGTTCTGACTTTATTTTGTCAACGCATGCAATCCCAGACATTCACAAATGCTGTTTACATATGTTGCATGCACAATTACTATTTATTGCACTGAAGCCAGTAAAGCATGATTGCTCTCTGTAAGAATACTCATAGGAAACAAAGGCCTGATTCATAAAATGCCTTTTGTAATACATAAAGTAATACTACTGTCGTACTACTTACTACAAACTGTATTTCGCAAACCGGTGGGCAGAAATGACCACCTCCAACTCTCCTGTATTGCTCACGGGGATACCTTCACACATGTGACTTTACTGCTTAGTAGTAAATGTGGGAGGGACCTAGGGAGCGACTAGGAAATCGGTAATACTCACTACCAAATAAGAAGTGTTTAGGTGTGGTATGGATAGGTTTATGGATGGACATGCTAATACCAACACCAACCCACAAAAGAGTAAGACCATTGCTATTCACAAACTACATTTCTAAAGTTACTATTGCCCAAAAGGCCATAAACCACTCATAAATCTACTCCAGCCCAGCCTTGCACCACACAAGGCCAGTCATGGGTACAGCAACATACTCCTAGAGAAAATAATAGCAGCAGGGACTTAGGGCCTTATAACGAGTTTGGCGGTACTCCTGTCGGCATGCCAGTGCTGCACCAACACCAGCCTGTTGAGTGCCCGCCCACCGATTACAACTGTAATCCATAGTGGGCGGTGGTGAGGTGCTGCGGCGATGTCACGGTGGCGGCTGTATAAGGCTCATAGGTGAGCCTTAACTGCCAATGCCACCATGACAGAACATGCAGCAGGTTCCTGCATGGTGTGGCTTGCATGCCACACCGTGCAGGAATTGGGGTGCAATTCCAGGGGGCACAACATGTGTGGGGGGACACATGTTGTGCATGCACCCCAGGCCCTGATCCGGCTGGGGTCCCTGTTAGGATCCCCTTAGTTGCCTCTCTGCCATCCTTTTCATGGCGGGCTCATCGCTATGAAATGGGTAGTGGAAAGCCAACTTATTATATGCTTGGCGGTGCCGGCAGCATCACTGCCTGCATATTGAGGCCGGTTTCAGACTGCTGGCACATCCCGGTGGAGCCTGCAGTCTCATGGCGGTCCCACCGCCACACTCAGAATACTGCATGTGGACCCACAGTACGGTGGTGGTCGGACCGCCACTATGAGTATGGCGGTCCTGTGGTCTGCCGTACTCGTAATAAAGCCCTTAGTAAATCTGACTCCTCCTAAATCCAGCACTGTCTCTACTGGTGCTTACGTTGGAGTGGGATTAGTAAAACTGATCACTCCAAAGTCCAGCACTTCCAACTGTTGCTTATGTTGGAGATGGAACAGTAAATCTAATCACTCCAGTGTCTAACACTGCTGTTTCTTACATTGAGAATAGTAAATCTGACAATTCCAAAGTCTAACACTTTGCTACTGATGTTCAGGTTGGAGAGGGAGTAGGGAATTTTACCCTTCAAAGTAAATTTTTAATTTGATTTTCTAAATTGTTTTAATCTATATTTTTTGGTTTAATTCTAAACGTCAGTTTGATGTAAATTATTTGATATACATTTTATAATTTATTTTTGTATTAAGTTTTTATTCATTTATTATTTATGTTTTATTGTATATTCTATGAATATCTAGTGCTAATATAAATTATTTGTATTAGTATTTTTTATTGTTTATGTTTAAATAATAATTTTATTTTTCTAAGATATTATGTTCTTATTTCTCATGATTTTGAAGTATTTATTTTTTGCTTGTAAGTTATATTTTTTTCTATTTTTTTTCTATTATACGTATATTTTTCTAAATGTCATTCTACATACAAAGTATATAAAGTTGATATTTGTGTCCTCAATGTTTTTTCATAACATTTTTATCACAGATATTTTTTTCTGTGATATTTCATTAGACAACCATTTTTAGGTCTTACCAACTGAAGCTTTTAGTTTTCTTTTTTCAAAAGACCTCTTGTGGACCATACCAAACACTTACAGTGGGCTTAGAGCCAGTTTATTGCTTGCCATTTGTTGGCTATCTTGTCATTCTCTTTTGCTTTATTTTTATTCAATGGCTTTCCTACCTCTTCTTGTGTTTGTCCCTCCTCCAGAGCATAGCTTCTTTACAATCCTTTTCACTGTCTGACTTATATTCAACCACCAGTATATTTTTAGTCTATCAACCAGGAACTGGTTTACTTTTATATGATGTATTATGGCAGTTGTGTAAGGACATAACTAGCATTAGTGCAGCAGTTGCAGTAGCACCGGGGCACACGCAGTTAAGGGCCCTCTGCGTACCAATTATGGATGATTTTCCCTACCAAACCATAATATTGAGGACTATTTAAATTGTTGCCTTAAGGCCCTTGGACGAGAAGCAAGGGGCAGTAGTGGTATAAAGTGCTGTTACAGAACAGCTTAGTGGCGGAAGAGTGCGTTCAGAAGAGAGAAGGAAGCAAGGGAATCACTAATGCAAACAATAATACAACTATCAATAGTGCAGCAGGTGCACATACGAGCTCAGCCAGAACAAAGCAAAAAACAGCATGGGAATCGTTTTTTGTGTGTGTGTGTTTAAAATTGCAGACAAGAACTATGCAGTGCCAAATACGTTTAAAAATAAGCCAAGACTCCTTGAAATACTGAAAATAAATGTTCAGTGCTAATTGTGAAAGAAGAGGCGTTTTTGTAGATTTTACCAAAATATATCAGTTGTAGAATTCTCAACATCTTCAGCAATGCTCTTATTTAACTCAGACAAGGCTTTTTGTTTCTTTCAGACTCCTCTTTACTTTTCGTAATCACTTTGCAGATGCCATATCCAGGTTTATTGGTCGGTGGTGGAGGCCCATCAAGAAGTTGTTTTGGCCGTTTTCTGCTGGGTTTCTACTTCAAGTTCCTGTACAATACATCTGCTGCATGCGGTTCTTACAAGCCATACGTTTTTAATCTAGCCTCCACTGTGATTGCATTACCTAAAATGACAAGCTTTTCAATGTATTGAAACCAAACATATGCGCCATCTTTTACAGTTCTACAGAACAACCCAATAACAGATTCATGGCTGTTGTATGTTCTTTCTTGTGTGGGATGTGCACCATCAAAATCATTTAAGTTGTCATCAGCAAAATCATGTTCCTCTTCTGCTGCTCTGACAATGTGACCTTCAATTATTTCGCTCAGGGACAGTTGCATTTCAGTGTGTTTACGGAATCACCAAGGAGGATGTTGCATATGACTGGCTGGATAATTGTTCTATGTCAATTAAATTGGCTCCAAAATGTCTTTTACGGTAGGTACTTTATGCTGTTCACAGTTTTAACACATCTCATCTCTTTGGTCACAATAAGACGGGAACACATGTACTTACACACGCTGCCCCATGCAATGGATATGACTGTCTGTCAGGCTAAGAAGGTTAATTGTGTTCATAAAATTAGATCTATTACCTGTAGTAAGGGAACATATTTTTCCCAAGGGAATACTATATTACTGACTAATTGAAGACACCTTTTTTACTAATTTATCAGCCGTGAAAGAACTCACCCACAAACAGAGATGTTTCCTTCCACTAGTACAGTAGGCTGAAGGACATGACCGGTGTAGCCCAAGTATGAATAGTGTGCTCATTATGTCCACATATCAAAAGTCAAAGTAACAGGCCTTGTCTTTGCTAACTCTAAAAATAGTTCACATTTGACTTTTTTTGTATTTTGGTAATATAGTATATGTTAAGGGTGTGCAAAATTTGCTTTATTTGCTTTCACATATTTAAAGCAAAATTGCATGCACGTATTCATAATTATGTAAAATGCAAATCCATCATTTCACTCTTTATTATAGTGTGAAATATATCTTTGCATCAATTTTATGAGCAAGGAAGCGTTTAATTAATAAGAATGGAAACAACAGCCACTTGCGTTGGTTGTTCCTGTGTGTTTACAGTGAATAGCATTCAAAGTGGCATAATGGAGTGTTTTCTAGAATTTCATGTAACAAGATCTCCACCAACAAAGTCGAGATTTCCCTATGGTGAAGAATAGAGAGCTTTTCCCCAAACTGTACACTATGGAGATCTCTGTCCTGACTGCAGAGTCTCCCTGTGGCATAGGTGAATTTAAAAACGTTATTAAAAATAGACAAACTATGTAATCATTTTAAGTTAAATATTATTGTAAATTAAAGTATCATATCTCTTTTCAATGTAGAACAAAAGAGAACATTGCTACCGCACAATTAACTTATTTTGAATTTAAAATGTAATTGCATTTGATATATTAAATAAAAATCACTTTTCTGTATTTAAATAAAACCAATCCCAACTAAAGTAAAATAAAAATGTGTTTCTTATGTATTAATAATTATTAAAAGTGATAAAAAAGAAATTAATTAAAACTAGTTTAATTATATTTTAATAAAAGAATATGATACATTCATTTTTCAGATAAAAATGTGTGCAAATATAAATAAAATGTTAGAATTTTACACTTTTTTACATTTTAATTATTTATATGTTTAACTTTTAAAATTTTATTAATTTAATTTAACAATATTTCCTCAGAGGGTCTATTTTTAAGTCCCTACCTCCACTATATTCTATGGGAGGGTTTTGCAGTACCCGTGAGTGGCCATGTGTGGTGCTAGACGTACTCCAGCACTGAGCTGGAGTACATTTACTACTGTTTTGGGTTCGGTTTGGCAGTAGTAACCATAGAAGTGTAGATTGTGAATAGGAGTGGGCTTACACTTTTGTTGGCAGGTGCATGTCCTTCCACATACCACTCCTTAACCCTCCCTTAACTCCTCCTTACTTCTCCTTAAACCCTTCCCATTTAGTTATAAATATTCCCCATGTACCAGGTCCCAGTCACTCCCCCGTCCCTCCCACTTTTACTACTAAAGCATATACCTACTGAGACAGTGCCCTCGGGCGGAGACCTCTGCACAAAAAAAAATGTGGGACAGGTAGAGGCATAGGCCTCCACATGCAGTTTAGCAATGGTATTTTGTAGCTATTCTGTAGTACGTTTATAGTACTATAATTGTATAAAAAATGTACTACCAAGTGCAGTTTATGAATAGGCCACTGATACTTATTTTTTAACTTAAACACTGCACATTTTGTCAAATGAATTCATGTTTAATTAGACTTGGAAGGATGGATGCCTGAAATGGCATTGAAGTGTAAAATTAGCTCTAGCAGATTAAATACAATCTCTGCACCAGGCACATTTTCCTATCTGTTGGACTTGGCCCTCTCTGAAGGGTCACCCTAAACTTTTTGCCTTCTCTCCCTTCCTTTGCTGAACCCATTTTTGTTGCCTTTTAGGACTATGTGCATTTTACCAGTGCTAAAGCACTTGTGCTCTCTCCTTCAAACATGGCAACATTTGCCTAAACCTAATTAGCACATTTAAATTACATGTAAGTTCCTAGTGAATGCTACTGCATATACCCAGGGACTATAAATTAAACGATATTAGTGGGCCTGCAGCACTAATTGTCCCACCCACTGAAGTAGCCTTTTAGAACATGTCTCAGGCCTGCCACTGAAGCCTGTAGTGCAGTGTTAGGTTCCCATTTCAACCTGGCAAAATAAACCTTTTGCCAGGCTTAAACCTTCCTTTTTATAGATTCACATCACACCTAAAGTAGGCGCTAAAGATTCACAGGGCAGGGTACATCCTATTAAAAAAAGTAGAAGATGTGGATTTGAGTTTTACATGTCTTAGCAGTAAAAAAAATCCTAAAGTCCTTGTTCAATGTTGTATGGCCTATTTCTCCAATTGACTAACACCGGGTTCCCTTATTTAATTTAGTAAGTGATAACTTTTGATTGGGAGCTGATGGAGATATGGTGTTTACACTCAAATGAATTGCAATTTAATATCCTCACTAGTGGTAACGTTGGATTTTAATTCACAATTCTGAAAATGCGTCTTTTAGAAAGGTAAAAGGACAGATAATGGACAGAATGCTTGTGGTAAGTCAAATGTGACAGACAGACGCGGAGTCTTTTCTCAACTTGTTGGCTTCTTTATTAGCATGTAACTTCAGCCACGGCAGGGAGCGGCGCGACCCTCAGGATCCCGATCAGAACTGACAACAGTTGATCGAATCCTCAAGGACGCACACTCCACGCACGCAGCCATCAGAACATAAAGCAAATGACATTCGAACAAACCATAAATACAAACCCACTACATCTTAGCTTGCTTAATCTCCACAACGGCCCCACCAGCGCTGGGATGCCTGGCTTCACCTTGGGGGTGCCCAGGAGTGGACATTTCACAGGGAAAAAGCCAGGAAGGGTTCCACAGCGGTATGCGTTCAGCGCCAGGATGCCTCAGGGTAGCAGTGCGCTTTACAAGTACAAATTCATTTCATTCATTCATTCATTCATTCATTTCACATCACCTCCCCCCTAACACAAAAAAATGACAATCAGTAAGTAATAAAATCCTTAAACCTGGAAGGAAGTTTTTTTTCGCGACATCCCCGAACAGTTTTATCCACATCACCATTCGACACCCCACTACCAGGATCCCTATTAGACAAACTCGCATTCACACTCCTGGAAACACTCAAATCCTGGTCCTGTAACCAATAAGTCCACTCCAAACCATGTGAACCCCTACTTGTCTTCCTATCTCTAATTAATTCTGCCTGATCCTTCCTCAACTTAACTTCCTGCCTTTTGTTCCACCAACCCTTACCTTCCAGAAATACAGCTCCTTTGCTAACTTTACAAACCAGCACCGGATCAGAAAAAAGGGACTCCCCCTTTCTAACCATAAAAGGTTTTTTAAATAACACCCAGTCCCCTTCATAAATCTCCAAATCATTAAGGGTACCTCTCCTGTCAAATCTCTTCTTCATCTCCGACTGTTTACCTTTGACTACTTTAGACAAACCGTCCGACTCAGTATTCGCGGACAACTTATTGTCCAGCCATGACGGTAATAAAACAGAATTCACTTTTCTACCCTTAAGCAAATCAAAAGGAGTAACTCCAGTAGTACAGTGTGGGGAGGTATTGTAATTCCACACTTTTTCTTCCAAAAATGTTCCGACATCAAGACCAGCCGCAATAGCCGTTTGAATACCTTCCTTAAGAACTTTATTCCCTCGCTCCACCAGTCCGTTCGAAGCAAGGGAATACCTTGCCACTTTCAAATGCTTGACATCATGGGATTCTAAAAACCTACACATTGTGTCCGAAACAAAGTGAGTACCATTATCTGTGACTAAGGATTTAGGTGCTCCTTCTACCAAAAACAGATTTCTTAAAAAAACAATAGTATTATCAGTATTGGGTGAATCCACAAATTTATAATACATCCACTTTGAATGGTAATCAACCGCCAAAATCAAATATCTAAGCTCCTGTGCTAAGATGCTATAAGGCCCCAAAAAATCAAGGCCAACTTTATCCCCAGGCTTCTCCGGAAACTCGGTGGGATGCAAAGGTAACTTAGAGAGTTTCCAGTGTTTGTCCGACAGTAAACACTCCTCACAACCATCCACTAGACTTCTAACCTGGGCTTCCAACGCGGGCCACCAGTAATGTTGCTTTATTTTCATACAAGTTTTTGTCACCCCCAAATGACCCTCATGTCCAATTCTGATAATAGCCTTTCTCAGACTAACAGGAGGTACAAATTTATCTCCTCTTAGAACAAAACCATCCTTAACCGAGAGTTCGTCAGCAACTAATGCGAAATTCCTTACATCTCCAGTTAAATTTCTTATTTCAGGCCAATTACCACTAGAAAATTCCATCACCTTGGAAAGAACCATATCTTCCAAACAAGCTTTCCTCCACTCTGTTTCAGAAATAACTAAACCACAATTTTCAACAGCATCCAGAACAGCTACACATTCTACTTCATCCTCATCAAAGTTTTCTACATCAATCATCTTTCTCCATTAACATTCTAGACAGACAGTCGGCACGAAAATTCTTTCCCCCTTGAATGTGTTTTATATCACAGTTGTATTCCTGTAATTTTGACCCAAACGAGTTAATCTAGCTGACATGGTATTATTACTGGACACCTTGCTGAATATGAATGAAAGTGGCTTGTGATCCGTGATCAATTCAAATTTCTGACCCCAAATATACATTTTGAATTTTTGGGCCGCCCATACACAGGCTAAAGTCTCCCGCTCTATGGTACTATAATTTTTTTCAAAGGATTTGAGAGCCCTTGAAGCAAACGCTACCGTTTGTTCTTTGCCATTCACTCTCTGGCTGAGAACAGCCCCTAGCCCATTCATACTTGCATCCACAGTGATTATAGAAGGACAATCGTCTTGAAAAGCATGCAACGCTTGTGCTGATATAATCAATTCTTTTACCTTCACAAACACCCCATCCAGTTCCTGAGACCATATACATTTCTGACCCTTCTTTAGCAAGATACGTAGAGGCTCCACAACTCGGGCATAGTTATCTACAAATCTAGCGTAATACTCCGCCAGCCCTAAAAAGGAGCGCAGAGCATCCTTATCGCCAGGTGGTTTAGCTTCCTTTAGAGCCCTGATGACAGAAAATTTAGGTTTGATACCTTTATCAGATATCGTATGACCCAGATAATCCAATTCTTTTGCTCCAAATTTGCACTTATCCGCTCTCACCGTCATGCCATGGACCCCAAGGGTAGATAAAACCTTCCTCAACAAATCATAATGTTCATTTTCATTTTCAGAAAAAACGAGGATATCATCTAAATAGGCTTGAACACCCACCATGCCCTTAAACATTGTTTCCATTATTCTCTGAAAAATGCTAGCCGCTGATGCTAGCCCGAAGGGAAGTCTCAGGAACTTATATGCGCCAAAAGGTGTAACAAACGTCGTTAATTCCTGAGACCCCCTATCTAGAGGGATTTGGTGGTAGGCGGACTTCAAGTCGATAAGGGAAAACCACTTAGCCCCCCCCAAATTTGCCAGAAGCTCGTGGATTTTTGGGAGGGGATGGCAATCAATCAAGATGTTTTTATTTAGACCCCTCAAGTCCGCGCAGAGCCTAATTTCCCCAGTCTTTTTGCGGGCCACGACTATCGGAGCCACCCATTGTGAAGACTCTGTGGGTTGAATGATCTTTTGAGCAGATAAATCATCTAGCATAGCTCTTAACTCTTCCCTTGCACTTAAAGGAACAGGTCTGACCTTGTGCATCACTGGCTGTGCATTAGGAATTAATCTAATTTTATGTTCAAAATTTTTTATACAGCCCACTTGATCTTTGAACATGTTCTTAAATTCATCCTGTAAGGTTTTAAAATTCACTTCAGATCCCACCACACTATGAACCAAAATTTCTTTCACCTTAATAGGGTTGTCATCCCCGGGTACTAAATACAGACCCATTTTTGCTAGATCTTTCCAACCCACTATGTTTTTCCCCTTTTTTGCTACATATACTTTAGTAACAATATTGCGACCCAACACCTCTAAATTAGACATGAAAAAACCTAACATATCAATGTCCTTTTCTCCGAATGCTTTCGGGTTCACATCTGTCTGCGATAAAGAAATCTCCTTGTCCCATTTCTCAAAAAAAAAAAGAATCACGAAGGATAGTTATCGGTGACCCAGAGTCGGCCATTACCTTTGTTTGAATTCCATCAATTAAAGCCTCACAAAAAGGGCCTTTAATTTCCAAAGGGTCATTTTCGTATTCTAAAGACAAAAGTAAATTGTCAAAAGACTCTGAGCATGAATCCACATCAGTGTTTACATTGTTCACCTGAACTGGTCTCCTCTGACCTTTACAAAGTTTCTGAAAATGGCCGATCCTTTTGCAATTGGAACATCGCTTACCCAAAGCCGGACAGCCAGGAAAGTTGCCAATGTGGTACTTCGAACCACACCTATAACAGTAATTTTGCCCTTTTTTTTGACCAGGAAGTGGTTTCTTAAATTTATCTTTCCCCCCACAGTAAATACGCTTTCCTCCATAGCGTCCTCTTGATCGTAAATTAGATTAATTTTGCTCGAAGAACTTGATTGTAAAGCTTTAGTAGAAATTGCTGATCTCTCAATACTTAAAGCTAAGTCAATCACCTCCGAGAGAGGGGATTTTTGCAACTTAAGATTCGTTCCTGTATTTTGTGTGACACACAATTGAATACAAATTGATCCCTTATGATGTCATCAGATAAAGGTCCAAATCCGCATGTTGTGGCCAAGACTCTTAGAGCAGAAATATATTCTTCAACTTTTTCATCCTCACCCTGCTTGCGTTTATAAAATGTATGTCTTTCCAACATAATATTAGGAGACTCCGCAAATTGTTTTTTAAGTCTCTCAATAGCTTCTAGATATACATTCCACTGTCTGTCACCTGACTGTCCAGTAGGTTGAGGAATAGGAGGTAAGCTTTGGAAAATGCGCTGTGCTGCTAAACCCAAACTACCAAAAAGGAGTGCAAATTTTCTTTGGGGTGAAATATTCTGTAGCATCTATAGCGACAATGTGGTTTTCAAACAGACCAAACCACTCTAACCATGGCAAGCCAGGTTTACCTGGTTTTGCTAAAAATGGTGGAGGTTGAGTGAGTTGGGTGATTTGCTGTGCCACAGCCATAGTTAAACCAAAAAAAAAAACTTGTTTTAAAATCGTTTAACAGGCTCCCTTAGCAGAAATTCAGTAAAATAATGGACTGAATTACGCCCTCCAAAACAGACTGATTATTAGAGGAAATATACTGAAGGTTAAAAACGCAATCCAATTGCAAGGTGTGCGTATCACCGTGATACGCCAGAAATATAACAAGCAATGAGCTGATTTCCCCAAATACTCAATTATATGGTGTGCGCATCACCGCGACGCGCAAACAATTGATGAAAACCATATATCTTCTATAATAAGAACAGATATAAATGACTTGACTTTTACTACTGATCAATTGTTAGGTGTGCACATCACCGTGACACGCAGACAGATGATGTTAGGTGTGCGCATCACCGTGACACGCAGACAGATGATGTTATGGCAAAAGAGCAATCCGCTGTACTGCCTCCGTAATGAATTAACAGCTGATCCACGCTGTCATAACATCTAACGCCTTTCCCCATACGAAGATGTCCGCCTAACGTTCACACGTAGCGTCAGGACGTTACTCGAAACGTCTGATGAAGAAATCAGCCTTCCAACAGAAGAGTTCCAATCACGCGCTGGCCGTGAGCGTTGGTCTCAGCGCGAGCGAGCGCTCGAGCCACAAACGGTTGCAGAAGAAACTGAGCTGGCAGCGCTTAAATTAAAATTGGATCCTACCGGACTTCCTCCAAAATATGAAGAACGATGCGCCACATCCACGGACAGAAGTACCATTCCATCTGTGACCCTGAAGCACCAAAAAGCAGTGACGAGAGGATCTTGCTTTGCTGCGTGGGCTTCTTCCTGTGGCTGAAGATGTTCTCCCAATCGTCGCCAAATGTGGTAAGCCAAAGTGAATCATCAGACAGACGCGGAGTCTTTTCTCAAAGTATTGGCTTCTTTATTAGCATGTAACTTCAGCCACGGCAGGGAGCGGCGCGACCCTCAGGATCCCGATCAGAACTGACAACAGTTGATCGAATGCTCAAGGACGCACACTCCACGCACGCAGCCACCAGAACATAAAGCAAATGACATTCGAACAAACCATAAATACAAACCCACTACAATGCTGAACAAATCAAATATTCACCCCCAGGGTTTAATCCAACGTTTTTTTGCTCACCACGCCACCCCAGTTTGGACGCAGCCATATGCAAATAAGTCTTGACCCTGTTCCCCTTGGGAACATTTCTGCTCGAACTGCCAGGCTAGGTCCTCCTTGGACTGGAAACAAGCAAGCATCCTGGGACCTGTTTCGGGGTATGCCCCCTTTGAATCCAGTGGCACATTGAGCACGGGACCCACATCTGGGCATACCCTTCCCACTTAAGGCAGCAAAAGCAAAAAGAACAGATGATGGACGGAATGCTGAACAAATCAAACATTCACCCCCAAGTCACATATGTAAGTTTAATCCATCGTTTTTTTGCTCACCACAGTACCCCAGTTTTCAACCAGCGATATGCTCTGCAGTTGGAGCCTGGCTGCGGAGTTGACCAGTTTTTTCTCTTCTCATTTCCTACGTCATGGGTTGCTCATTTTGGATTCAACTTCTGTTTTCAACTATATGTTTGCTTCAGCTCATCCGTACCCCTCTACATAATTTAGTACCAGGAGTGGGGTATCTGGGCTGAGTTACTGCCATCGTTTGCCTACAACCCACTGACAGTGCCACAAATTTTCAGAAATGAGAAAAAAAATTGTACATCGTCGACTTTGAAGCTGATGTGCGGAGCGATGTTTAGGAGAGAAAGGAGGGAAATTGGCTTCCGGCGGATTGGTGTGGTGAGAAAAATCATTGACTGTTACCTGTGTTTCCTTTTGAACTACCAATGGCTCACTCTTACAGAGTGCGTGAGTTCGTGAATCCGAGCGCAAGGATGAACAGAATCAGTGCCATGTTGAAGCCGTCGCACACTCAACTCTTACCTGGCTTGAAGTTTAATGCTGTGACGAGCATGAAGTGCTAAGCTGTTGCATCACACGCTTGCAGTTCACTGTACGTTTCTATGAGCCAAGACAGCATGTGAGCATCTGCCGTCAGACGTTGCAGTGGTCATCTTTGATCTGGTACTTTACTTCAGCCCTCGAGTTCGTTGCTGCTTTACAGGCCCACGTTTTGCGCAAAATGCTGAAGCAACCTTTTCAAGCTTTGTCCCATAGCATTTCCTTTTCGAGACGCTTCAGAAGGAGCTGTGTGGAGTAAGTTACAAAGTAAAAGATGACTTTTAAGGACATTTTATATTTCCATTTTGGCTTGAGCTTTGAGCTTTGCCTCATTAATATCTCGATTTCTTCGTTTTTTATTTATTTATTTTAGCATGGCCTCCAGCAGTAATGTTGTACAACCTCCTTTATTCTTACAATGTCCGGGTAAGCCTGAAATCAAATGGAGGCAATAGCTGCGCATCTTTGAAAATTATCTAGTGGCCATTGATGGTGCTGGGTAGGTCTCCAATTAAAAAGTGCCCTCTTGTCTAACCACCTGGGAATCGCGGGTCAAAGAGTTTTTGACAATATTCCGACAGTAGCTGCACCAAGTGATGAAAATGTGCACTGAAATGTTTACGAAGAAGCTAAAGAACAGTTACACAGTCAATATTCTGAAGAAACATTTTACTCAAGCGCACGCAAGGCAGTGATGAGGCAGTAGAGGCATAAGGCAAACACAAGCATTGTTGAGATCAATTATATGGTTATTCAAGACTGTGCTAACAAATTTGACAATGTACTGTTAACAATCGATGAAAAGGGGGCGAAGAGCTGTAAAGAATCAAAGGGCCACTGATGTAGTCTAACATTAATGACAAATCCATTCAGTTCACGGCAGATTCTGGGGCACCAGTTACCATTTTGGCAGATGACACATTTTTCAAACATTGGGCCATGGAGTATAAACTAGAGAAGCCTGATATCAAACCCAAAGCTTTTGTGGATTTTGATATCGATCATTTGGGATTCTTTAATGGCCGGTTGCAGTGTTTGGGACGACAAATTTACACTAAAGTATATGTAGCGTGTTCAGAGGACATGATATAGTGGCCTGGAAGGATTTGGTCAGGTTAAGCATCATATTGCATCCAGGGTCGAAAGCACCTTCACGGTATTAGCAATGAAAATGATGTATTCAGTAAATATTTTCATAATGCATCCATAATATTATATGTCGATGGTTTAGCACTTGCACTTTAGCTAATAACCAAAGGGATCCCTTTATTGTTGCCTGGTTTTAATCGTGTATTTAAAGACATATTTTTATTTTTGGGAAATTTGTAAAGATTTTAATTAATCATATACAATAAACTATGAATCTGAATCTGAATCATATTGCATCCAGGGTCTAAAGAGCCAATGTACTAGGATAATTACCTATATTTTTTATAGGGAGTGAAGAGAGAGTGCTACAAAACATGATCAGCAAGTTTCCCAGTGTGTTCAAAAATAAGATTAGAACAGTCAGAGGTTTTAAACATTGTGTTAAGTTAAAAAAGATGCTTGTGAAGTCATCCACAAAGTGAGACCTATTCCTTCAAGAGAACGTAAAGTCTCTACTTGATAAATTGTGCCAAGAGGGGATTATGCAATCTACAAAATCCTCAGAATGGGTCTGCCCAGTTGCTTTAAATTAAAAAAATCTGGGGAGTTGAAATTGTGTTTAGATTTGAGGTCTCTAACCAGAGTATTGTTTTTGATTGCCACCCCCCTCCCACATATTGAGGAGATGCTAGCTAAAATTAGTGAGGCAAAGTATTTTTTTACAATTGATCTACACTCTGCATATCACCAGATTGCCTTGAGTAGACAGTCTCAAGATTTGATGACTTTCGTCATGCCGCATGGGGCATTTACATTTTTGATGATGCCTTTTGGTCTGGCATCGGCCGCCAGCGTCTTTCAAAAAATGATGGATACACTTTTTAGTGAACTGGATTGCTTGCAGACATTCCAAGATGATATTCCAATTTTTACTAAGGACAAAGAAGAGCATATCATTGTCCTTAAAAAGGTGTTAAGTATTCTTAAGGAAAGAGGGATGGCAGTTAGACCAGAGAAGTGTAACTTGTTGGTATAAGAAGTGGATTATTTGGGACATACTCCTACTGCTGAAGGTATCAAACCTAAATTTGACAACTTGGATGCCATTCAGTAAGTGTCACCGTCCTATGACATGGATTTATTGTGCTCATTCCTAGGGTTATGTGAGTATTAAGCTTGTTTTGTCTCAGGATATGCCTTAATAGTTCAGCCTATGAGGAATGAGGGGGAGAAATTTGTGTGGACAAATGAAATAAATGAAGCTTTTGTTAATGTAAAGAAAAATGGAGATGAATGCTCCTGCACTTAAACCTTACAACCCTGACAGTAGGTGTTTATCTCTGTGGATGCCAGCTTGTAGGGAATTGGTGCTGTATTTGGGCAATTTGATGGTGACAATAGCATTTGCCTCTAGGGCATGCTGAATCTGGGTACAGTACAAGTAAACGTGAGGCTTTGGCCTGTGTTTGGGCTGTGTAGAAGTTTAAGGCTTATATTTGGGGCTAACTTTTTGAAGTGTTTACAGATCATAAACCTCAAGTGTATTTACTTTCAAGTAATGGTCTGGTAAAGGCTTCTGCCCATTTGGTTCGCCTTCTTTCAAAACTATAGGAATATGACCTGAAAAGAAAGTATAAACAAGGGGGTAGAAACTTTTGAGCAGACTGTTTGTCCCAATTGCCATTACCAGCAACAGAACAGGATAACATGGATCCGGATGACTCAGGATATGTTGTTGCCACTGTTGATGCTGTGTGTGGTACTAATGGACAAATCTCCGAAACTGAGTGGGAACTAGCTATGAGTCAAGATTGTACAATGAAGAAAGTTTTACAATATGTTAGGGAGGAGTGGCCACTTCCTAAACAACTTTCAAATGAATTACAACGTTTTGCACAAGTATTGTCTGAATTAACTTGTGTTTTATGTGTCACCCTAAGTGGCATGGATATGCCCAGATGTGGGTAGGTCCCATGCTTACTGTGTCACTGGTACCAAGCTGTACCCGGACAATGAGCCCATAACTAGGGTGAAACTGGTTCTGGGTTGCTTGTGTTCTGTTTCAGCGTGGGCCTGGCCTGGCAGTTAGGCTGGACTGTTCCCATGAGGAGCAGGGTCAAGACTGATTTGCATATGGCTGGGTCCATACTCAAGTGGCATGGTGAGCAAAAGAATGATGTGCTGGGATGCTACCCTGAGCAATTGCCAGTGGTTAGACAAATTGCAAGCATTCCTCCCATCTCCTTTTGTGTGTTTCATTTAACTTGTGAGAATGACATCTGCTTAGGAAACGGCCTGTTTGTACCTCCTTTAGCTCTACAAGCGGGAAGTATTAAAATAGCCCATGAGTAACACCTCGGAGTATCCGCTAGAAGCAGAAGGCCCAGGCAATTCTATTATTGGCCAATAAATCAGGTCAGATCGTTCATTGATGTCTGTCCACAATGTATTTTGTCAGACAAACATTGAAAAACTAATTTAAAGCCTTTTTTTCCTGTTCCTTTACTTGGGACAAAGTGGTTTTAGATTATTTAGGACATTTCCAACTGCTAACCTCAGATCGTTTTATGATTGTATTGATTGATTATTTTACTAAATTGATATTCTTTGCTTTTGTAGCTTCACCTTACTCAAAAATGTGATTGGATCTTTTGAAAAAAAAATCTTTCTGAAAGGTCGACCGAAAGAAATTGTTATGGACAATGGTTCACGTTTTATTTCCAGAGAGATGGAACATTTTCCGGAGTCACAGAATGTCAGACATCTCCAGGTGGCCTTGTAGAGTCCTGCAGGAAATGTTGTAGTTGAGAGAGCTAATCGCTTTCTCAAAGAGCGCATACAAACTGCATTGACTTCAGGGCTGAATATCAATGTTTATCTTAAGGAAAAAAGTATGGGCTTATCACACCACTCCCCACTCCACTACAGGTATCTCTCTGTTCAAACTTTTGAGAGGCAGTAATCCTAAATCCAAATTAGTGCCCAATTGGCTTAGTCAGTCATCACAAAATTGAGAAAGTTGCCTCTCCCTTGAAGGATATGCTTGACAGGGTCTGTCATAAGTAGTTATTACGGAAAACAATTTTGGATACCGCTCTTTGTGTCAAAGAAGTTGAGTTTTCTAGTGATGGTTGGGTGTTAATTTAAAAAACAGCCAAGACTTTAAAGGGGGGAGTCCAAATTTTCTCTCCTGTAGAAGTTTTAAGAGTTGGGAAAAGCTCAATATTATTGTCTGGAAAGGGGTGGTGGAACAAGAATCGTTTGGTTCCCATCACCAATTTGCAAACTGAAATTTACAAACAAAATGTGTGAGTGAGAACAGGAGAGACTCCATGTTACGTACTGATTTGGGTTTATCAAGTGCCATTGATTTACAAATGGATGATCATCTTCGGGATGTTGATGGTGGGTCTGATTCTGAGTCGCAACAGAATTATTTTGATGATCAGAGTGTTGGGAATGATCTTGTTGCATACACACTTTCCAGCAAAAATATGGAACCTGTGGAGTTACAGTCATCACAAGTAGAGCCTCAAGTGATTTCACATTATTCTAGGCCTACAAAGTTAGCTGTCAAATTGTTGGATTACGATCTTTCTTACTATGTTCTTTTTTTCTTTTCCTTTATAAGAGGGAAGGTGTGTAGTACCATAAGGTGTAGTATAAAAAGAATAATATTATTAAGGTTTAATGTATTTGTATATTTTATAATATGTTCCTTGGTGTATGTTACTTTTATGTTTATTACAGCATAAATCATTATATTCTAGAATATGGAATGATTGGAGGATTCTCTGGTCCCTCTGCAGTCAGAGCCTGATTGCGGAGTTGACCAGTCCTTCCTCTTATCTTCTCCTATGTCGTGGGTTGTTCTTTTTGGATTAAAGTTTGATTTTCATCAGTACGTTCGCTTCTGTTCGTCTGTACCCCTCTACAGCCAGTCAGACCATGATGGTGCAAAGACTAGCTTCCCCAGAGAAGTACACCAGATAGGTGTGTGGGGTAACTCAGGCCCATGGGCAGGGCTCCTTTTGCCATATGGCTCTGCTGTCCCTGGAATAGGGTGGGTAAGCGATCTAGAAGAAGGACATAGTTAGTCCCCAAATGACCATTTTTAGAAATTGTTTTTTTGGTTGGTAGAGGTATGCACCCTGTATACGCAGAAACCACAATCCTAGTCAGGGTAAGTCAGATACACATCATAAATTAACTTGTGGTCACTCTGTGGTAGCTTGCCACAGAGCAGGCAGGCTTAAATTAAGAGACAATGCAAAGTGTAATCTATGAGAGGGGTAGGCCTCATTGTAGCGAAAAACAAAATTGGGTGTTTTTCACTACCTGGGCATATAAAACTTAAATGTACCTGTCCTACCTTTTGATTACACAGCACCCTGCCCTATGGGCTACCTAAGGCCTACCTTAGGGTGACTTTGATTTATTAAAAGTTCAGTTTAAAGCTTGGCAAGGGTGTAAAGACTGAGGAAGCGTAGCAGGTAAGTAAAAGCAGTCTTTATTTGAAAATGGCCTGACACCGGGAAACGTGTTCTCTCATTACAGGAATTCGCCTCAACTGTTCTCCCAACCGCCACCCATGCCCAAGGTTCTATTTAGAACAGAAGGACGTCATAGAACCTTGGGCAAGAGCACGCAGCCAGGGAGACAGCGCGAGGCAGGTCCCGAGACCAACACAATATGCACAAGCCATAAGCATAACATATCTCCTTTTCATCAAAGAACAAAGAGCTGTACAACCTGGGGTGATGGGAGTGGAGGGAAGGATGGGGGAGGGGGGGAGAAGGAACGAGAGAAAGGGTACAGAGATTGAGAACCATGAAATATACAAGTGCATTACGGGTCAGGAATAGCTGTAAACAATGGAGGTAAAGAAGAAAAAGAGAGGTTATTCACACACAAAGTCACGCAACCTTTCGGGTAGTCTGACTTCTCTACGGTGTCTGCTCACAACAGGTTCCCTTACAGCTACCCCTCTTCCGTGGGTATCATGGTGAAGGGGACAACCTCGTTCAGTGACAACATCATCATTATTTTGTACATTGTTTTCTCTACTGGTGACGGGGTCACATGGTATCTCATCAACGGCCTCCTCAATGGAAGAATTACCTCCATTGTCATTCTGGAAGACGTCACCACTCAGAACACCCATTATACTTGAAAATTTGACTAGAGTATCATCAAGGTTGCAATCCCTACTGGTGTCATCATCTAGAAGCCAATCGTAATTGAGGGAGGTAGAGGGTCTGTCACACTCCGAAATGGTTTGCTGATGAGTTGTAGTCCCTTCTCCTCTGCACAAGGATAAGGACGAAAAATGCCAAACCTTTCCTTCACTTAAGAGGGCCGAATTGCAGATTTTCTTGACTACAAGTGGCTGTGAAAAGTGACTTTGACCCTTTTAACAAAACCATTTTTTTTTACTCTAACTTTGTCACCTATGCAAATGCTAACCTGTTTACAGGCATGTCTAGAGTCGTAATACTTCTTTCTGGTACATTGAGAGTGTAACATTTTTTCCTTAACCCTTTCTGTGGACCAAGCTACTTTCTTGGGTGCTAACCACCCTTCATTATCTTTGATGATAGGGGTTCTACCTCTTAACAACACAAAGGGTCTAGAGCCAGTAGACTCACATGGTGTAACTCGGAAAACCCATAGGTTGTGCACCAATTCTTTCCTCCAAGAAAGATCATTGTGGTTGGCAAGTTGTATAATGCTTTTTATGACTTGATTGAATCTCTCAACTGCACGATTACCAGCCGGATGGTACAGAGAAGTGGTTTTATGAGAAATACCATTGTCCATTACGAATCTTTTGAAATAATCAGAGACAAATTGGGGACCATTGTCGGTCACAATGCATTTGGGTAAACCTTCTCTTAAAAATAACTTCTGCAAGAAATTAATTATGGTTTTGGTATCAGCTTTGTGTACAACCTCTACTTCAGGCCATTTTGAAAAATGGTCAACCAGTACAATGAGAAATACTTGTTCACCGTTTTCCCAGATGGGGCCACAAATGTCCATACCTAATCTAGTCCAAGGCATGTTGGGGCTGGAAAGGGGTTGTAAAGGTGGTCTAAAAGTACGTTGGGATTTGTCAGAGTTCTCACAAGCTGAGCAGTTTCTTACTTTTCTTTCAATTTCGAGGTCTAACCCTGGCCACCAGTAGGAATGTTTTACTCTACTTTTAGTTTTGCCAATGCCTTAATGTCCTTCATGGCAAATGTCAAGGAGTTTGGGACGGAGGCAATTAGGAGGTATGACTTTTCCATTTCTTAGAATAAGGCCTCCTTCACATGACAATTCATGTCTTAACTCCCAGAAAGTGCGAAAATGGGTCAACCATCTTTGATATGTCTTTTCACTTCGCATAAAATGATATCAGCCTCCTGGGCTAACAACCATTCGGACTGGGACATGCAGGGTATTTCTTCTAGTATGTTTGCTACACAGAATGATTCAATATCTGAGGTAGATTCACCCACACAAGGCAACGGCAAACGACTAAGACAGTCAGCAACGATATTCTTGACACCTGGAACATATTGTACTTCATAAATGAAGCCTATCATTCTGACAGATATGCGTGCAAAGCGATGTGAGGCACTTTGTAGTCCCTTGGTAGTGAGGACCTTGACAAGGGGTTTATGATCACTTCTAAGTGTGACATGATACCCCCATATGTATTGCCTAAAGTGTTCTAAACCCCATGTGCATGCCAAAGCCTCACGCTCTATCACAGAATACCTTTCTTCAGTGGGTGTAATAGAGCGTGAGACAAATGCAATGGTTCTTTCGTTGCAAATGTCATCGGTTTGGCTCAAAACAGCTCCAAGACCTCTACCACTGGCATCTGTGGTAATAATGCTATGTAAGGAAGGGTTAAACCCCTCTAAAGGTGGAGCATCACAAATGTCATTCTTAATCCTAGTAAAGGCTTCTTCACAAGCCCTAGACCATTCAAACTTATTCTTTTGTTTTATAAGTTGTCTTAGAATGTAGAATTTAGTGGAGAAATCTTGAACAAACTTAGCATAAAATTCCGAGAGGCCTAGGAAGGCTCTAACCTCATCTTTATTTCTGGGGGAGGGGCTTCTCTAATGGCAGATAGTAGTTCTTTTTTGGTTTGATGCCCTCCCCACAAATTTCATGTCCTAAATATGTAACACTGGTCTCTGCAAATTTACATTTATGAATATCAGCAGTGAGACCATAGTCTTCAAGGATTCTTAACACTTTAGCTAGTTTGGCATCATGTTCATCTCTGTTAGCTCCCATGACCATTATGTCATCCTGAAAAATTAGAAGATTGGGTTAATCTTTAAAAAGAATTTGCATGAATCTCTGGAACATGGCCGCAGCCGAGGCCAATCCAAAGGGTACCCTTTTAATCCTAAAGCAACTGAAGGGCGTCACAAAGGTGTTGAGGCATCTACTGTCAGGGTGCAGTGCGACCTGATGGCATGCTGCAGTGAGGCCGATTGTGGAAAACCACTTGATGCCATTGGTGTGTGGCAACATCTCGCTGTACTTGGGTAAGGGGAACTGATCAATGAGGATGTTTTTATTGAGATCGCAGAGGTCCACACATAAGCGGAGTTTACTGTTGGTTTTTTTAGCAACAACTAAGGGTGCAACCCATTCAGCTGATTCGACTGGTTCAATTATGCCAGCTTTCTGTAATTTGATAAGTTCAGCTTCAGGTTCACTTTTGATGGAGAAAAGAATATTCCTGGACTTGTGAATACATGGAACCGCATTTTTTTAAGTTTAATTTTGTGATGGAAACCATGTAGTTTTCCAATGTTATCAGAGAACACTCTAGGATACCTTTTAGCAATAATGTTCTTGTACTCATTTTAAGATTGTAAGGAAAGCACAGGATCTGGGCTATTTGGATCTAAAATTATGCCCATTTTCCTTGGTCCATACAACCAAGTACTGAAGGGCCCACAGCATAGACATACAATTTACCTAGCATTTGTCTGTCTTTGAATTGGAAACACAGTTCACTGTATCCTAAAACATTGATAGGTTCACCAGTGAACGTCTTGGGTGAGATGTCAGGATTGACTAAATGTTTTCCTATGACAGGTACAAATTTTCCTACCCAAACGTTTTTATTAATAATGGTATACGGTGAACCAGAGTCTGCTACTATGGAGATTTCCACACCCCCAATATTTAAATTACACATAGGGTGCACAGACATAGCGGCCGATTCCGATCTCGGCCGGTAGGGCTCCGAATCGGATTCGGCATAACCGGATCCGATTCGGAGCCCTATTTCCCGACCGATTCGTACGCGCGTCCGGACGAGCGAGTACGATGCGAATTCACCGACCGACTCGTTCGGGCGTCCCAACCGCTCCGACCGACTCGTTCCCGGGTCTAACCGCACCGACCAACTCGCTCGGACACGACTCGCACCGCGCAATGGAGACGTTCCCCGGCCGGGTAAGTACGATGCGCGCCGCGAGCAGTCCGACCGACACGCGCCGTCCGGCTCGAAAGAGCAGTCGGAGCCGTACTTCGGGGGTCTGTGTTGGACCCCCCTGTATGCGTAGCCGCGCGAGTCGCACACAGAGGGGACCCATGGGTCCCCCCTACCTGTGCGTGTACGGCGCGAGTCGCTTCGCCGCGTACTTGCTGTAGGGGGCGCCCTTGTTCGCCTCGCACCCATTGAGGCAATGGGAGCCCGCGTACGTGTTGTACGACCGGCTCCCATTGACTTCAATGGGAGTCCGATAGCATACGGACGCATCGTACACGTTCGGTCGGGCTGCACGGGTCCGATTCGGTCGGAAATCTCTCCGGGTCCGGCTCGGTCGGAGAGATTTCCGGCCCAAATCGGAATCAGCCCCTTAATATCGAGTTGCAAATATCGACATACAACAAATCGAGTTGCAAATATCGTGATGACAGAATATCGACTGCAAGAATATCGTGGACCAGAATATCGACTTTAAGGTAAGAAATATAGTTTTTGTTAATAACGAAGTTAGTAATATCGTTTGTAAAAATATTGTTGTTAATATTATTGATGTTTATATTAGTGTTATGTATTTTAAATGTATGTGTTCTATATTTTTTGTTTAAGTATTGCATTTGTTTTTTAATATATGTATACAATTTTTGGGAGTTATTAATTTTATTTTAAGCAAATTTTGCATTTTATTTCCGTAGCGGGTTGTGGGTTCATAGGGGAATAGGGTGGGAAGTAATTTAATTATAATACATTTATTAATAGTTTTTAGAAGTTATTAATTTTATTTTAATTATAAATTTTGCTTTTTAGTTCCATAGCGGGTTGTGGGTTTATAGGGGAATAGGGTGGGAAGTAGTTTAATTATAATTAATTAATTAATATTTGTTATTAATTAATAATTATGTATTTTATATTTTATATTGTTGATTGTGGTAATTAATTTATTATTAATTATTTATTAATTGGTTGTTGATTATTATTACTTAATTGGTAATTATGTTAATTGTGTCCTTTTTTTAGGAGTGGGTTATGGGTTGATAGGGGAGTAGGGTGGAAAGTAATTTAATTATAATTAATTAAGTGATATTTTTTAATAATTATTAATTTTGTATTTAATATTTGTTATTATTAATTGTGGTAAGTTATTTATATTATTAATTAATTATTTATTGGTTGGTAATTATTATTAATTAATTGGTAATTATGTTAATTGTGTAATTTTTTTAGGAGCAGGTTGTGTGTTGATAGGGGAGTATGGTGGGAAGTAATTTAATTTTAATACATTTTTAAATATTTTGAATATAATATTTTTTAAATGTTATTTTATAGTGTTAATTGTGTGAATTAATTTATTATTAATTGTTTTTATTTTGATTGTTAATTGTTATCAATTAATTATTTGATTGTTAATTAATTATGTTAATTGTGTTATGTTTTGCAACATTGTTGGTTTGATTTATAATGGAATATGGTGGGATGTTAATTATTTATAATTATTTAAATATTTGTAAATGAATGATAATTAAGTAATACAATATTTAATATGCTAATTGTGGAATAATCTTGATGTGTGAGTTGTGGGGTTTTTAGTTGTAAATGTTGGGAAGAAACATTTTTTTTAAATAATTAATGATTTGTTGATAATTGTTATTAATTTATTAATGTTAAATTAGTTGTGGAAAATGTGTAAATAGTTTTATGTATGTGTTCTGGTGAATTTTTGGGGTAGAGAGTGGAAAGTAATGTACTTTAAATAAATTAATCATTAGTTGAGAATTAATATTCATGTATTAATTGAAAATATTTTTGGTAATTGTTTTGTTTTTATTTTGTTTGGGGATTTAGGTTCAATAGCTGTAATCTTAAGTTTTATCCCCTCTGCTATCCAACACTTTCCCTACTGTTGCACTCATTGGAGTGGGAATAGTAATTTATTCCTCTCTGCTATCCAACACTGTCCCTACTGTTGCACTCTCTGGAGTGGGAATAGTAATTTTTACCCCTGCGCTATCCAACACTTTCCCTACTGTTGCACTTGATGGAGTGGGAATAGTAAATTATTCACCTCCGCTATCCAACAGTTTCTCTACTATTGCACTCCCTGGAGTGGGAATAGCAATTTTTACCACTGCGCTATCTAACACTTTCCCTACTGTTGCACTTGCTGGAGTGGGAATAGTAAATGATTCCCCTCCACTATCCAACACTTTCCCAACTGTTGCACTCTCTGGAGTGGGAATAGTGTCAGATCCGCTTCCACCAGAATGCACAGGAGCAGAATGCTGCAAGATCCCAATTCCCTCTTCTAACTTCCCAGCCTTTCACTGCTTTTAAATACTGTGCGGCTGTAGAAACCCAAAAGGGGGAAAGGTGTAGGGGACAGAGAAGAGACAGCTACACCTTCTTCTGGTTCTTCTCAGTTAACGTTCTTCATTTTCAGTAGTAGAACTGCAATTAAGCAAAACCTGTAACTCATATGTCATTCATTTCACATTAATATCATTTAATTAACATAAATATCAAGGTTCAATTTAATTCTGGGACACCTTACCCAATTATGGAGTAAGCTATTGCCTCTCTTCTGTATTGTTTTTCTTGTATAATAGATTTAATGTTTCTTGTGGAAATACTCTTAATGTTGTTCTTTTATCTTTTCAGGAATCTTCTCTGGAGTCTCAAGAATCGGAACTACTCCTTTTTACCTCTCTATATAAGGTAAGTATGCTGCTGTTTTACTGTGTTGAAAAACTACACAACTATTCTATGGGGGGAGGAAGAAGGGTACTGAACCAAGCCACTAAACTGTCGTGACTAACACCTTGACTCAGAACTGCAATGCCTTTAGACTTCGCAATCTCTATTGCTGCTCAACTGGAGTCTAAATAAAGTTATGGGCCAGTAAGCGCTAATTCCAACATGCAGCACTAATTGTGACACCCAAAATAACAAGCGCTGAAGGGCTACTCGAATTCTATATATGCGCTAATCTCCAACTAGTGCGTGCGCGCAGGACTGCTGACACTGCCTGCGCTTACAACCTTTTGCTCTTCAAAGCGCGCCCTCAGAAGCGATGACACTAATCTATCGCTTAACACTTGCCCAGGAAATAGACGCTAATCCTCAAGACACTTCAGCACAGTCATGCGCGGAACAAGAAAAAACACTGAGCGTTCTGTCATGCGCTCTGCAATTCCAAATGCTGAACAAACTAACGTGACCTATAACATAGCGCTAAGCTAATGTACTGGACTATAGAGCTAGCGTCGAAACTAAACGACGAACAGGAGTGACGCGACGACGCTACCCTGACTAACTAGCGCGCCGCATATCAAAATGCTGCCATTACCTCCCAAGATTTAGACGAAGTCCGAGGATTAATGCTCCTCAGCGTCCAACGTTCTAAGGCTGCCTTCCTGACTTTTGCAACACTAGAATGCTGCACAAACCTTCTTCACTAATCTTCTAGTGGCCATCTTGGGATTTCTCCATTGACCAAACCTAAACCTGGCAACCCCATTTCTGATCTTACGGTATGCCTTATGTGTAATTATATTAATGGACCTCTGATTTTCTGTGACAGCTGGCGTGGTTCTGACAAATAGTAATTTTTACCCCTGCGCTATCCAACATTTTCCCTACGGTTGCACTCGCTGGAGTGGGAATAGTAATTCTTTCCTCTTTGCTATCCAACACTTTCCCTACTGTTGCAGTCATTGGAGTGGGAATAGTAAATTATTCCTCTCCGCTATGCAACACTTTCCCACCTGTTACACTCATTGGAGTGGGAATAGTAAATTATTCCTCTCCGCTATCCAACACTTTCTCTACTGTTGCACTCATTGGAGTGGGAATAATAAATTATTCCCGTCCGCTATCCAACACTTTCCCTACTGTTGCACTCGCTGGAGTGGGAATAGTAATTTTTTCCCCTTCGCTATCCAACACTTTCCCTACTGTTGCATTTGTTGGAGTGGGTATAGTAAATTAATTCCCTCCACTATCCAACACTTTCCCTACTGTTGCACTCGCTGGAGTGGGAATAGTAAATTATTACCCTCCGCTATCCAACACTTTCACTACTGTTGCACTTGATGGAGTGGGAATAGTAAATTATTCACCTCCGCTATCCAACACTTTCTCTACTGTTGCACTCCCTGGAGTGGGAATAGTAATTTTTACCACTGCGCTATCTAACACTTTCCCTACTGTTGCACTTGCTGGAGTGGGAATAGTAAATGATTCACCGCCGCTACCCAAAACTTTCTCAACTGTTGCACTCTCTGGAGTGGGAATAGTAATTTGTACCCGTGTGCTGTCCAACATTTTCCCTACTGTTGCACTCGCTGGAGTGGGAATAGTAATTTTTTCCTCTTTGCTATCCAACACTTTCCCTACTGTTGCAGTCATTGGAGTGGGAATAGTAAATTATTCACGTCCGCTATCCAACACTTTCCCTACTGTTGCACTTGCCGGAGTGGGAATAGTAATTTTTTCCCCTTCGCTATCCAACACTTTCCCTACTGTTGCATTTGTTGGAGTGGGAATAGTAAATTAATTCCCTCCACTATCCAACACTTTCCCTACTGTTGCACTCGCTGGAGTGGGAATAGTAAATTATTCCCCTCCACTATCCAACACTTTCACTACTGTTGCACTTGATGGAGTGGGAATAGTAATTTATTCACCTCCGCTATCTAACACTTTCCTTACTGTTGCAATTAATGTAGTGTAAAATGTAGTTTTAAAAATGAATAAATATTTTAATATTTTAATTTATAAACTATATATATATATATATATTTTATGTTACAGGTGTATGTATATATGTATATGTATTTATAATTTTTAATATATTTATAATATGTTATAATTTATTAAAATAATTATTTATTAATTATTATTAAGTAAATATATATATTTGATATATGTATGTTTAATTTATTTTTACATTATATTCATTACTTATAATTGTTAACAATTTCTAATAATTATAAATATTTATTTTTAAGTTATATGTATTATTTAATTTATTTTATATTATTTTTTATATATAAAAAAACCAATATTTTTTACATCGATATTTTTAACAACTATACTTTTGTTTCGATATTTTTGTACTTACCATGATGTAGATAGGATGTCGATATTCTTGACATCGATATTTAGGTCCCGATATTTTGGGACTTCGATATTGTGGTCGTCAATATTCTGTCAGTGATTCCACACATAGGTTTCTTACTTTTGCCATTCACATTAAGCATATGTGCATCAACTTGTAAAACAAAAAGATTCATGCCATCATCATCAGAAGAATATATATCATCTTGGTCTTCCGGTACAACAAATTTTACATTTGTATTTCTTTCATGTCTACTTTGACACATTTTGAAAAAGTGTCCAATAATATCAAATTTTGAACATTTTTGTTTAAGTGCGGGGTATTTTTTATCATTTGCCAGGTGAAACTTGCTACCACACCTAAAACATTTCCTGTCCGCTGCTAATTTAGTTTTGGGACTAAAATCCTTCTTCTGAGAAGTGTCTGAATTGGATTTCTGAACTATGCTCTTAAAGTTTCTGACTCTGGCGACCGTTGGTTGTTCCTCCACACTGGTTTTGTTTTTATCTTCTGACAAAACCGCTTTGGCACATCTCCCTGTTAACGCTGCACTTTTGACAATGTTGATGACTTCTTGAAGAGAAGATTCACCTTTAGCCCACAATTTCTCTTGGATGTTGCGGTAGCAGCTCGCATCACAATTTGATTGTGGATAAATTCGTCATGTAGTGTGCCAAAACGACAGGATAAAGCAAAATGTTTGAGTACAGCAACGAAATCCTCAATTGATTCGTCAGAACCTTGTTTGCGATTAAAAAATTTGAATCTATCAACAGATACACATACTGTGGGTTTAAAGTAGTTAGACAAATCTTCAAGTGTGTTGGTGTAAACATCACCTTGGTCCGCCTGTCTGGGTTTCTTGTTGATAAGATAATAAATTTTCATTCCTTGTGCACCCAGAGAGTGTAGTAATATTCTCTTCTTTCTTTCTGGAGTTAGATCTTCGTTGTCGTCGAATGTAGAGATGTAGTTCTCAAAGTATTCACGCCATTCTTCCCATTTGAGAGAGGAATCACCTGACGTGGGAATAAAAGGTTGTGGGGTAGAGAGGTTCCAAATATTACCAGAAGCCATAATAGGGAGAGGGAAGGTAGGTGAGAAAGAAAGAGAAAAATGAAAATGAGAGGAGTAAAAATTTCAGAGGTATTAGTAGGACTTTTAAGCTGAAAATGAAAATAAAGAATAGATAAGCTGTGTGCATCAGCGAGTAATGATGCACCAAATGGGTACCTGTGGGTTGAGGTAACCAAAACAAAGCTGTGCGTATCGGTGAGTATGAAAGGGGCTGTACGCTATGCTGGCAACCGCAGTTTGAGAATTGTATGATGAAATCAATAATAGCGCACACAAAGTGTCATACTGAATTAAAAATAGAGCTGGTAAATGACGTTGAAGAGCTGCAGGAGGTGGATATCCGTCGCAAGAGAGAAAAATAATGCTGAAAATCTTAGTGAAATGCTTTAGAAGAATTGTGGAATGAATAATGTTGAAAAGATGCACTCGGCAGTGTGTGCATCACTGAAGCAAACCCACACTTTGTTGTTAGTGCAGATTGTTACCTGAACTGCAAGGAGAGTGATTGCTGAATGTAGAGTAACACAGCGTGTTACGATTAATTTTCTTTTAGCTTTAGTAATAATAGGGTGCGCTTTAAAGTGTGCGCGCCACTGATGAAGAAGGGTATACTCGTTGGTAACACGAAGTGTTACTTAAGATGGCCGCCACGTTTTAAACGCGTAGCCTGATCCAAAATGGCTGACACGTGCATGTGTTCCAGTGATGTCATTTTTATGGATGCGCAGAAGGCCTTTGAAAGGAACCTGAAGGAGGCACCAACACAATGTTACGTGAGGTAAACTCCCAAAGTGGAGACCTACCCATGCGCTTGTGTGTGGCGGCAATTGTCAAAAATGTGCGGCATAGGAACCGCAGCAGGATGGCCGGCTGTTATGAGGTGGAGTAGCAGTGGAGAGGGTCGCGCTGAGGTAAAGCAGCCAATCGCGAGTTGTGCAGATCTCACCGCGTAATTATGAAGCAAGAACTCAGGAGACCTGGAAGAAATCACCGCACCAACTGAGCAGCGGTCCAGTCACTCCACAGGAACGTTGAGAGGATGCTGGAGCAGCAATGAGGTAAGTAGCAGTGCACAGTAGGGGCACCAGTGGGTCCATCGTGGTGTCAGGGCAAGTTATCGCCAAGATTGTAAAGACTGAGGGAGCGTAGGAGGTAAGTAAAAGCAGTCTTTCTTGGAAAATGCCCTGACACCGGGAAACGTGTCCTCTCAGTACAGGAATTCGCCTCAACTGTTCTCCCAACCGCCACCCATGTCCAAGGTTCTATTTAGAACAGAAGGACGTCATAGAACCTTGGGCAAGAGCACGCGGCCAGGGAGACAGCGCGAGGCAGGTCGCGAGACCAATACAATATGCACAAGCCATAAACATAACAAAAGGGTTTTAAATGCCAAGTAGACATGGCAGTGTAATCTCCACACACAGGCCCTACCGTGGTAGGCCTGAGACATGTTTAATGGGCTACTTGAGTGGGTGGAACAATCAGTGCTGCAGGCCCACTAGCAGCATTTAATTTACAGGCCCTGGGCACATGTAGTGCACTTTACTAGGGACTTATTGGGTATGAGCTAATGTTACCATGTTTAGAGAGAGCACATGCACTTTAGCACTGGATAGCAGTGGTAAAGTAATCAGAGTCCTAAAGCCAACAAAACGGTTGTCAGAAAAAAGTAGGAGAAAGGCAAAAGGTTTGCAGCGACCCTTCATAGAGCGCCATTTTCCAACACCCATTGCCTGCATTCTGGGGAATTAATTACCATCAGTATTAGAAGAGCTGGGAGGGACAGCTGCCGGGCGTGCAGTAAAAGCTCTGGTTTCTGGAGGGACTACTTCAAACAGCAGAGTATGGAGACCCAGATCGAGGGGAAGGAGGTGGAGACATTCCACAGTTTGAGTACCAGTGGATCAGGGGTTGCTAGCTCTGAGAACAGAGCACCCCAAGACTGACCCTGGTGTGGCCATGTCTGACCTGGAGGTGCTCTCTGCGCTGTCACAGAGACAGAGGGACGGAGACCTTCAGCAGGCTGACCCCTGCATGACACAGAGTGTGTCAACCTTGAGGCAGTGATGGTTTTCTCCTTGATATCCTGGATTGCTAGACACCTGTCGATCCTCAAGGTACAGTTTTTGGGGTGAGTGGCTAGTCTCAGGCTACCACTCCTGGACTGGCGGGAAGGAGAGTAATATTACTGTTTGTGTGCTGCAAAAATTCTTTACACTTTAAGTTAAGTCTGACTGCTTTGTGCCAAGCTACCAGAGGATTAAGCCCAGGTTAATTTAGTACTTTTGTGGTTCACCCTGATAAGGATTGTGGCTGTTCTCTGAGTGGAGCTTCCATCTCTGTCACCTAATAACCCAATTTCTTACACTACCCAACAGTCTTAAGGTACCTGGCAGCTCCCTGAATATGTTAGGCAATATATGGGGACATCGGCAATTGACCTTTGGGCACAATATTCATCTTTATAGTAGTTAAAGAAAATTTTAAAGCTACCAGGGCTACCAGTCACTGCATTTTGGATTTTAAAGCACCATATGACTGAGAGACATATAAGGACCTTTAAGAATCCTGGAACCGTTCATTGAAAGGCAGCTAAAAGTAGAGTCACTGTGGTTTTGGTATGTTTAACATGAGCACGAGGGGTACAAGAAGACATTGAGCTGAGCCAGGCCCAGGCATCTGGCTAGAGCTTTTAAGAGTTCACCCACATCTAAATCAGGGCAAAGGAGATGAGGAAATCATAATAAAAAAGGGTAATTGACAGATTTGCAGCCCGTTTTGTTGTGTGTGTGGATGGGTAGAAAAACAGGGCTGCATTTTGGTGTATTTATGTTGTTGTGCAGCGTGTGTATTGGTGTGTATATGTTTATTTATTTATACAGTTTTATATAGCGCGAACATGATCCCGAAGGATATCAAAGCGCTTTACAATTGGAGGGAAGGAAGGTAATAAATGCAGTACCGGCATCAAGTAAGAATACCAAACATAACAGTTACAAAACAAAAGGGGTCAATAGAGAATAATACAATAACTGGTACATAGCGAGCTAAGAGGGGAGCAAATGATAGGTTAAAGAAGAGTAGCACCCGGTGCAGGTCTTAAGGTTGTAAGTCCAATGCCTTAGAGCAGAGAATCCAAACCCATTTAAGGTAAGAACTTGTTCATAAGGAATCTTTTAGCTTCCAATTTGAAAGTAACCGTGGAGGAGATTCTGCGTACTTCCGGTGGGAGAGAGTTCCAGATCTTCGGGACAGAGCCGGAGAAAGCTCGGTGACCCTTTCTCTTTTTGCGAAAGATCTGTGGTTTCAGGAGGAAAGAGTTAGCACTTCTTGAGGGTCTACCACCTCCTGATAGTTCTAGCTTTTGCGCTAGATAACTGGGGGTTTTGAAATGGAGAGCTTTGTGAGACAGGCAGGCAATCTTTAGCTGAATTCGAGCTTCGTAGGGCAACCACTTAAGGGATTTTAGGACTGGGGATATGTGTACATTTCTTTTGATACCCGTAACCAATCTGTCAGCGGCGTTCAATGATGCCCTTAGTGGGGCCATGGTATCTTTGGGGAGGCCGCAGAGCGTAGCACTGCCATAGCCTAGCCTCGGCAAAACAAGCGCTTTGAACTCCTGCTTGAAGTCAGCTTGTGGAAGGAATGGTTTGATATTCTTGAGTATCCTCATCAGGTGATTAGCTCCCTTGCACACATTGCTGATATGATTCTTCATGTTCAGATGCTTGTCCAGGGTGATTCCGAGAGATTTAGCTGAGTCAATAATGAGGGGGGAGCAGTTGAAGGCAGTGAGGTGGTTCATCCAAAGGTTTAAATTGGGGATGTGATTTGGAGGAGAAATGAGAAGGAATTCTGTTTTGGAAGTGTTGAGCAGGAGGTAGTTCTCGGTTAACTAGTTTTGAGTAGATGTTAGAGTAGTGTTGAGTGATATGATGTTATCCGGGGAGGAGATTTTCAGATAAAGTTGTGTATCATCTGCATACATATGGAAGAGAATGTTCGTGGAATTTAGTGCATTAGCTAATGGTTCCAAGAACAAGTTGAAGAGTATAGGAGATAGGGCGGACCCTTGGGGGACCCCCATGGATACTGGAGAAGGCTGGGAGAGAGAGTGGTTCGCCTTGACTCTTTGTGATCTGTGGTGGAGGAAGGACGAGAACCACTCCAACACCCGACCAGAGAGGCCCATCCTGTTCTTCAAAATGAATAGGAGGTTGTCGTGATTGACAGTGTCAAACGCAGAGGAAAGGTCAAGGAGGAAAGATTCATTTTGGTCAAGAATTTTTAAAATGTCATCCATCACGTGAGTGAGAGCCGATTCAGTGCTGTGCCCACTCTGAAAGCCAGATTGATGTTGGTCCAGGAGTTGGAAATCCTCGATGTGAGCACAGAGTTGTGATTGGACGCATTTTTCTAGGAGTTTGGCTAGAGTGGGGATGTTAGAGATAGGGCGGAAGTTGCTAAAGTCAGTACTATCTACATTAGGTTTCTTTAGTATAGGTGATACCTGAGCTGCTTTTAGGCAATCTGGGATCGTGCCTTGTGACAGAGAAGCGTTGACAATCTTTGTCCAGATGGGGATGACAACATCCTTGATTTCTTTGAAGATGGAGGGTGGCAACGGGTCACTGAAGTGATTAGATGGGTTGATACTTTGAAGAATCTTGTTGATGTCTATTTCACTGAGGGGAGTAAAGGTGCCCCAGGAGGCATTATTTTTGGTGCTCAGGCTGATTGGTTTGAGCTTCTCTGAGAAGGCAGGAGGGGGCGCAGACCCATAGTATGGCAATAGAGCCTTCTTAGAAGCAAGTTCAATATTGATGAGTCTTGATTTCTCAGTAAAGAAAGCAGACAATTCGTCGCAAGCTGGTGGGCTGACTCCAGAGTCAGAGTGGTTAGGAGAATCCACCGATTGCTGTTTAACCGGTTCAAAAAGTTTCTTGGGGCGATTAGAGGCTTCATCAAGTTGGGATCTGAAGTAGTCGGCCTTAGTGCTCTTGATTTGTTTGTTGTAGGAACTCCTAACCTCTCTAAGGAGTTTTAACTGATCCGAGGAAGGTTTGGATCTCCTAGATCGTTTAATTGCCCTATGGTTGCGGCGTTCCGAGTTTAAATTTTCGTTGAACCACGGTTTGGATATTTTTGTTGAGGCATTTTTTTGTTGGAGTGGTGCAATGGAATCCATGATGCTAGAGATAGTAGAGTTGTAGAAGTCAGTGAATACCTGAACCTCGGACATGTCAGACTGGGAGGAAAGGGCATATTTACAATGGGTTGCTAGTTCATCTGTATTGATAGATCTGAGGTCCCTTTTCCAGATCTTCGATTTCGTTGGTTGAGCCTTCTTCAGAGACACCTCCCTGTTAATATAAAAGAAGATACTGTGATGGTCGGACCAATTGCAAGGGGTAATGGTATCCAGTGTGATGGTGTGTCCTTTGGTGATGATGAGGTACAGAATTTCTCCTTTATTATGGGTTGGCCGGTCACAATGTTGAATCAACTCGTGATCACTTAAGAATTGTTTAAGGCATGTTACAGCTTGGTCATTGGGGTTAGACCAGTGAAGGTTGAAATCACCGAGGAAGATTTGGGACGTTACGGAGTCGACATTGTCAGGGATGATTTCCATTAATTGTTCGATGAAGGGGAGATTGACCCCCGGGGGGTGATAAAAAGTGTGAAGTTTGCACACTGGAAGGTTGTTACTTGAAATGTTGAGACAAAGGTATTCGCAGGAGGATGGCATAGAGGACTCCGAGTGGGAAACCGAGAGTGTGCTCCGATGTATACAAGCTAGGCCACCGCCCAGCTTCAAAGCTCTATCTAGCCAAATTATGTCGTGGGTAGGAGGCACTAGGAGGTCTAGGATAGGAGTGGAGGAGAGATTGAGCCAAGTTTCAGTGAGGATGATGATGTCTAACTCATTGTGTTGGATGAGGTCGAAGATATCGGAGGTGTGTTTATTGGCTGACCTGCAGTTGAGTAGTACACATTTAAGTCGTACCGGAGTATGGGGGGAAGGAGTCTGGATGATGTTCACTCTCATGAGGTTGTCATTATTACTGACTCTGAGATTGTGAGGGGGTTCTCTGTTCGGGTTAGAGTGGATGGCTTGAATTTGCCCCGGAGGGATCGCGTTGTTGTCTAGAGTAGGCGCGTAAGAGTTGAGTAGGTCATCGATATCATTAGATGCAAGATAGGCTTTCAATCTTCTGGGGCGGGAGGGGCGTTAGGTAGGGGTATGGTTTTCAAGATAGAGGGGGGGAAACTGGCTAAGGTGAACTCTATCACTTGGGGGGGCTCTGGGCAAATTCGCAGAGGAGAGGAGGAGAGGAGGGAGCTGATCAAGGGGAAATGTTCAGTTGAGAGGGCTTTCAAGTCATGTAGTTCGACGGTGAGAAGTTGCAACTGGAGAGATATATCGTCCAGGCGCGCTACCAAGTCTGAGTGCTGGGTGAGGGGTAGAGGATGTGTTGGGAGATCTGGCGGAGAGGAGGGGCCTCGATGTATGCCCGGGGGCCTAAGGCGGTGATGCGGAGTGCCTAAATTTGAGTGTCTGAATGTATGTGCTTACATTTGTACATTTATGTGTATGTACATAAGTTTCTGTGTGTAAGACACTACTATAACCAGTGGACAAGGTGGAAGGGTTGTACTGGAAACTTGCATCCCCAAGCTTTTTACATGTAACAAATAAGTTTTCATACGTTTTGTTAAAAAATAAACAACAACTGTTTTTGAATGGTGATATATATTCTTGTTATTACACTATTAAATAGTGGTGGTCACCCTTGTGTAGTTATAGTTAGGTCAAAGTTTCCTTAGGAAGAGCATTTTTTTGGTTTCACTAATGACTTTTGCTCCCTGTGCACGAAAGTTTCCAAAACCAAAGTTTATCCATCTTGGCTCCTTCATAGAAAGTTTTTTTCTGATCCATTAAGCAGAGACCAAGAAAAAAGGGGAAAGGCATCTCATATATTAATTTCCCATGTTAATTACCATCAGACAATTCGGTCTCAGATACAGAAAAAATGCTGAACTTAACTACCCCAAATCTTGCCAAAAATTAGAACTTTGCTTAGAAAACGTGCTTTTTGAGATTAAATGTAAATCTATTTTGCTATTTTTGAGAAATTAACATTTAAAGAGGGGCTTGGGTTGGTCATGGAGGGCTAAAAAAGGTAGGTATATCTGGAAGGTTGCTAGTGCCAAGGTTCTGTGGTACCGACAATTTAAAAAAATAGAGCCTTCTGATTATCCTAGAGAGCTTTTTCTCCTGTCGGCCATTTTGGTACCACAGTACTGGTGCCAGTATGATGATACTGAGCGATATGATGGGCTGGCTGCAACGCTGAAGAAAATTATGATGCTGCTATTACAGGGCTTGAGAACTCAGTTCCTGTATCCTGAAAAAGTTTTTTAAAAGGGCATTAAGGGACAGAGAAAGGGCACTTTGACTCCCAAGCATTTGTTGCGGAACCAAGAGTGACCCCCCAACCCCCTCCCAGAGGTTAAATTATTTTTATTTTTGGGCCACAAGACCTTTATACTCACGCTTCACCCTGCACAGCTGTCCGGAAGAGCTGCCGTTCAAGCTATCCCGAGGAAGCTTGCACGGTGCCACAATCCTATGGCTTGACGCATGAGTGGTGTGTATCACGGGAAAACTGCAAAACCTAAAAATTGCAAAAAATTCAAGAAATACAAGAGAAGAAAATGCTTGTTGGGTGCCAGTGGGGTGAAGGGTTGGCAGCCTGCAGGGATGACTTTATGGCCAGTGTTGAGCACTGGGTTTGGCAAGAGACCAGGCACTGTTGCAAATCCCATGCTGCGCAGGGGAGAGTTCCCTGCCCACGGGGGTTTGGGCACTGCCCTGGCAGTAAGCCAGGCCCTGCAGTCAACATCCTGCTGCTCACTGGAAAACATTGTGTGCAGGGGAGGGATGGTCTTTCGCAGCAGGGTAGGGTGTGGGCCTGAGCAGAAGCTAGGCCCTGCAGCCAAGCCCCCACTGCACACAGTCAAAGGGTGGACATTGACTGTGATTTGGCAGAGGGGGCTGTTTGTTTGCCCAAGTTTGAATATGATCAGCCCCAAAAAACACTGACATTCAACATCTATAATTTACTGAGTTAACTATAATTTGCGCCCTAGACATGCATTGCTTATGACCTCACATATTACATGACTCATGACTTGTTAAATGACATCACTGATGATATCACTGATGACCACTCAAATTGCAACATTGATAACATCACTGATAACATCATCCAGTCATTGTGACAGCATTCTATTGGGTGTGTGGAGTAAATTCTACATGCTACACATAGCTTATCTGTCAAGCCACCTACCTTTTTGGGATGTACCTCTCCTTTTACTGGTATTCACTCACCGAACAAAAAAATGACCTTCATAGACTTTACTGGGATGACCCCTTTTTAAGTCTTGAGCATCCTCCAAAAAAGAGTTGATACTCTTTTCACCTTAACGGGATTACCCTCTTAAAAACATCACAAGACCCACAATTTTAAGTCAAGAGGTTGACATGTATGCATTTGCCACTGAAAAGACACCTACCTTTAGAACCTATGGACAACCATCCATAGTTTGGCAAAATACACCAAACACATTCCTGAGATCGGCACAATGTTATACAATCTTAGAGTCATGCTTACAACCCCAATGTAAAATAACCCACCCCTAAGTGGAACACTCCTACATTCCACATTATTCAACAATCTGCTTCAAAATCATAAGTCAGCAGACTTCTGGAAATATACATCCACACCTTATAAAACACCCTTATAAAATAGCATATGTCTATAGCACTGAAATACAATTATTAAACATGGAACATGCCCAGATATCCACTGGTTGATAATCTATTGTCAGAAGATGCTTTGGCCTTTCTCAAAGATTTTAGTAACAGGCTTTGGCTCCAAACCACAACCTACTTTAAAACATACCTCTGCAACCCACTTCAAGTACGCTCAGCATTTACCTTGTTTAACATGGAGAACTACTGCACCCTTACCTTTAGTGATTTGTAAACGGTGCACCATACACATTTCAACATACACAGCCACAGTTGCTTCTAAGCTTACATTATTTTCATTCTATGAACAGACACATGTACACTCAGTAACTCTATCCTATATATACCTATGGGGTCATCAGTGATATTAGTTGAGATGTTATCAGTGATTTCATAAACAATGTCATTTCAGATGTCAAGAGTGATATAATATGTGAGGTCATGAGCTCACTAAACTATACATGGAGAATTTGTTTTTTCTTTCTTTGTTTTTTAAATGTGTGTTTTTATCTAATTTCAACACCTATTTCATCACTTTAACGTTTAGTGTTTTCAGTGCATTTCTAGTTTTTTTTGCTAATGTAAGCTAAAATCTCCAATCTTACAACCCCAGCATGTACCCAACCAACAACCATGACACAGCCTTTAGCCATGTACAGCATGGGTTGGTCACAGGGCCTGGCAATCAGCCCGGCTGTGAGATCGACCCACTGTAGGAGGCCAAACTCCTTTTGCACACTGCCTTTTGGCATCCGCAGTAAAGAGTTGGCCACAGGGTCTGGCCTCTGGCCAAGCCCTAAGCCCAACCCCACACAGGTAGCCAACCCTCCGTTGCACACAGCCTGTGTGGGGTTGGCAGCAGGGATTGGCTGACAACTCCCTGCTGCCCATGGCCTTCAGCCATGCATGGTGTGCTGTTGGATGCTGCGTCTGTCCATGCTTTTTTTAAATAAGTTCCAAACAGAACACAAAGACTGGGGGCCCATGTCCTGTAATGGTGGGGGCAACATTTTTCTTCAAGTTCCAGCCAGCCATCAGATTGTTTAGTCCTACAGGACTGGTACCGGACTGAAAAAAAACCAGGAGCCAATCAGAGGCCCTTCTTATTTACATTTATGGTACAACAGGATTCCCGCAGGACCAACCAATCAACATAGCACTAAATTGTTTACCTCTTCATGACCACTCTGAGCACCTATTTAAACTCAAATTTCTCAAAAAAGGCTGAATGGATTTATACCTAATAACAAAAAGCACACTTTCCAAGGAAAGAGCTAACTTTCTGCCAAATTTGGTGTAATTCCTTTAAGTTGTTTTTCTGTATCGCTTCCCAAATTTTTATATGGGAATTGACATGGAAAAACAATGTTTTGCCCCCTCTATTGTCTAGGCCCCCACCTGCTAGATTGTCCTGAAACTTTGCATGAAGAAACTGAGGTGGATGGAAAGTTTTTGGAAAGGTTGTTCTCCACCTGGAGCACCCACAACAGAGGCACAAAAAGGTTTGAGGTTTCTGCACTGAAATGATTTAGGAAGTCAAATGGGCTGGCCTCACCTAAAAGAACCCTTTTGGCCTGCGAAGTAGAATCTGCAGTTTCTCCCATCACCCCTACCATCTACAATGGGGTGGTGCTTCAGGAAGTCCAATCAGCAGCCCTTTGCTAACAGGGTCTTCAATGAATTTGTAAAGAGAGCCCTGTCGACATCCTCCACACACCAGTGTCTGCATCTCCACCGTCCAGCCACTGGAATACTGTTGGACTTGGCCTTTTTGCAGGGTCATCCCTAAACTTTTTGCCTTTCTCCTAACCATTTTTCTGACATGGTGTTGGTGGTTTTAGGACTCTGGGCACTTTAGCACTGCTGTTCAGTGTAAAGTGCGTGTGCTCTCTGTGATAACTGTGGTAAGATTGGTCTACACCTGTTTGGCCTATTTAATTTACCTGTGAGTCCCTTGTAAAGTGGTATCTCCTATATCCAGGGCTGGTAAATTAAATGCTACTGGTGGGCTTGCAGCGCTGATTGCGCCACCCACCAAAGTAGCCTTTCAAACCTATCTCAGGCCTCTGCCATTGCAGGGCCTGTGCGCGCAGTGTTACTGCCGCTGTGACGTGGCACCTAAAGTGTGTGCCATGTCCGTGACCCCCTTTACCGCATGTCAGTCACCCCTAAGGTAGGCTCCTAGCTAGCCCTATGGGCAGGGTGCATTGTAGGTAAAGATAGGACATGTACCTTAAGTGTGTGACATGTCCTGGTAGTGACAAACAGCCATTTTGGTTTCTCACTACTGTGGGGCTGCCCTCCCATAGGAATGCATTGGGGATTCCCTGATAAGTGTTTCAGTGGTAATTCCTGATATGAGAGGCGCAGCGTGGTCAAGTTTGGTATATTTGGAATAGTGATAATAAATGCTGCGCAATGGTGTGCGCAGATTTATTATAACTATTTTAGAAATGCCACTTTTAGAAGTTGGCATTTCTGTGTGCTATGTGTCTGCCTGCTTGATGTGAATTGCATGTCTGGCTTGTGAGTGACAGGGGCTGGGAGGTGTGTGTGCTCCCGGAGGGGGCAGGGTGAGTCAGCGCTAGGCTGAATGGGACACCTGGGCTAAGAGTAGTGGGAGGGGTAATCCCCTGACTCTGAATAGGACTGTGCCCAGGCTGTACAATGCTGGCTCCGCCCCCTGTGGTGTGTCTGATCACTGAGCCCCCATCTGACAAAGGGAAGAGGAGCTTGGCAAAACAAAGTGCTTCAAATCCCCCCTAAACCAGTTCTTACTGGCATCCCCAAGCCCTGTGCTGTGACACAAAGGAAAAGGGTGTATAAAAGAAGGGGCTGTGACCCCATGTTGCTGTCCAGTTCTTGTGCTGTTCCTGACTGGGGGGGCGTGCTGCTGCTGGGGCCCAGGAGGAACCGCCATGGGGGCTTACCTCCCTGCTGGAGGGCCTTGTGTGCAGGCCTCCTTGCGCCCAGCTCTGCCCCTGGACCCTGAAGGGCATCCTGCGCCCTGTGAGCGCTTTTATTTTCAATTATCTGGAAAGGGGAGCGCTGTACCTTAATTTCCCCTTGAGAGAGGAGCGCTGGAGCGTCGCAGCACTGGGCTGCACGTTGCTGCTGAGGGAATCCCCAGCGTAGGGATTCCCCCATGATGCCGATGAGGCGAGAGCCCACCCCGCGTTTTGCGCTGTCTGGCGGGAGCCCACCCCGCCTTATGCTGGTGCCTTTGTGGGTATAGTAGGAGCCCACCCCGCTTATTTTATATTCAAATTGAGCGGGTGCCCACCCCGCTTTTGTATTTATTTGAAACAGGAGCCTACCCCGTATTGCCGCCAAAGAGAAGAAAGTGCCGCCGGCCGCCGCGGCGCGACCAGGAAGCCAGGCAGCCTTGCCTGGTTAGGGGCAGGGCCTCGTGCCCGGAGAAAGCAGGAAAAGGTGGAAGCCAGAGGAAGCCCCGGTAGAGGAGGACGGGAGCCTACCCCGCCTCCGTGAGCCCCGGCCAGAAGTCCTGGCCCCCAGGAGAGGGACCGGGTGAAGAGGAGAGAAGGCGGCCCGGAAGACAGGAGAGGCATAGCGGGGCTCCCGTGAGCTGAGGGAAGCCCCACGTATGCTGAGAGAGGAGCTGACCGGAGGAGTCCCCTGACGTCAGCGAAGTCCCAGAGCAGCCCGGTGAGTGTGGGCTCTATGTGGGGTGTGAAGGGCCCTCTCGAGGCACGTTTCCGGTGCCTGCTGTCCTGAGCGGACCCGCAGGAGAGCGGGCCGCTCCAACGGGAGGCACCCGGATCTTAGGCTCCCCAGGGGGGGGTCTAGAGGGCACAGCGGTGCCCGTGCCTCGTTATTTCACCTACAGCGGCACCGCACCAGTGCGGGCCGCTGCAACGTTGGCCGCATTCTTGTTGAAGAGTCCCAGAGGGGGACTCGGGCCATTGCCACAGTTGCGCCACCGTAGCGGGCAGCTGCAACGTGGGGCCACATTTGTTTTGGAGTCCCGGAGGGGCCTAAGGGGCACAGTAGTGCCAGGCCTCATTGCCACAGCTGCCCCGCCTGACAGTGGGAAGCTGCAACGTTTTGGGGGCATTTGTTTTTAGAGAGTCCCAGAGAGGGGCTCAGGCGGCACAGTGAGTGCCAGTGATGTTCCCAGCTGCCCAGCAATTAGTGGGCAGCTGCTACGTTTAGGCTGGTGCAATGACGCACTTTTTGCTTTAGCTGCAAGTGGCAGCTTAGAGCCCTGACATTGGGACATAGGGCATTCAAGCCCTCTGAGAAGGCCAGTTGGCCTGGGGGCAGGTTGGTGACATTGGTAGAGCGCCAGGCTCTACAGGATTGCGTAATGTGCTATTGCCTACTCTGAATGTTGCCAAGAATGATTTAGGCCCATAGTATTTACGCTGATGTGTTTATATGGGTGATGACTAATGCGTAATGTGTTTATGCTAATGAGGTTTGGGCCTAATATGGTTATGCCTAATGTCATGTTATGATGTCTTGGGGTAAGGCCTATTTGCGTAATGTGTTTATGCTTATGAGGTTATTGCGTAATGTGTTTATGCAGGTGAGGCCCATTGCGTAATGTGTTTATGCTAATGAGGTTTGGGTCTAATGTGGGTTTATGCTAATAGGATAATGCTCAGGTCATTATTGTACCAGTAGTTACTGGTTGTGTTTTATATTTGCATTTACTTACCTGTTCTGATGGTTCTGACCATGGCCCGATTGGCCTGGTCCTGTATATAATTCCCCTGTGAATATTGCCCGTGCCAGTTGGCACAGTGTAAATGTGTGATCCTGCTTCTAATGTGTTTATGACAATACAAAGGCAATTTTTTTTATATAACCTTGTGTGGAGTTCCTTTTGTGGTGTGCCTAGTTTGTTGCTGCTGTGTATGTGTGTTACGCAAACGCTTTACACATTGCCTCCGGGATAAGCCTGACTGCTCGTGCCAAGCTACCAAGGGGGTGAGCAGGGGTTATCTTGGGTGTGTAACTCCCTTGCCCTGACTAGAGTGGTGGTTTCTGCCTGGCTTTGGCGCAAGCCCTAGCCCTAGCCAACCAGAAATCCCATTTCTAACATTGGTTGTCAGCGGTGAGGATAGGACTTGCGTTTGCGCAGTACCACAGCGACAACTGGTTGCACTACAAACTCTGCATTTAGATAATCACATGTTTGGGGATTATTTTTACTGATTTTATTTTTTTCCTCAAGAGTGTCATTTTTAAAGGGTGTTTTCTGCGGTTTTATTTTGGTGGCAGAAGAGAGAAAATGACAGGGCGGGGACGCCAGTAGGTGGGGAGGATCCCATAGATAGGGAGTCCCTTGCTGGGTCCAGTGCCGGGGGCAGTGCCCCATCCCTTTTCCTGTCCCCAGAGGAGTAGGTGGATAGGAGGGAAGAAAGGGAGTGTGGAGGAGAAAAAGTTAGCTCTGGAGGGTAGTTTATCCCCTGAGTTCAGTTTGAGTTGTCTGGATTCACCGGTAAGGGTGGGATCCAGTGGTGGCAGCAATATGGTGTCCAGTGCAGGAAGTCTCATTCCCCGTTCCCAGAGTATGGTACCTGGTTCCCAGTAAGAGGGGTACAGGTTGAGATTCAGGGGTAGTAAGGAACTGTCTCACCAGTCTTGGGGGGAGTTTGTGGATGAATGTTGTGTTGCACTGGACGAATGGGTGCTGGTTAGCACGGCAAATGATTTTGAAGGGCTGTTCAATCTGTGTGTCAGAGAGCACTTGTTCAGTAATTGTTTTCCGGGGTTGCGCCAACACCTGTTGGGGTGTAAGTTCTCTGACCCCAGGGAGCTTGCACGGGAGGCAGACCTCTGGCTGTGTGCTAGAGGGTCTGAAGAGGCATTGGGGAGTGATTCCAAAAGTAGTGGCTTGGGTATCTTCCGGTCCTGTGTGGTGGAAGAGGTTGAGTGTAGCCCAGCTAGGTCCCAGTGGAATGGGAGGGGTGTAGGGGCTCACGTCCTGTCTCAGTGGAGATGGAGTGAGTGTGGGACGGTGTATCCCACGGTGGCCCGAAACCCAGTCTCAGGGCCTGGAGGGTTCCCTAAGGGAGCGCCAGGTCGGGGGCCTAGGCTGTACTTGTAGGCCATTTGAGCAGGATCTCCCAGTGTCTAGAGGACGTGGAATGTCTGTAACTAGAGCTCCAGCGGTCCTGGAGTCTGGCGGTACCGCTCCAGTTGGGAGGGGTGCAGAAGTCCAGAGTGAGGGGTGAGAGGGGGATGTGTTCCCCAGTGGGAGAACCAGTGGGTCAGGGACCAGCCATAAGGGCTGAGTCTCCTAGAAGTGACCATGGTGACACCACTTCTGTCCTGGGGGATCTTCGTGCACTGTCAGATGGACAGGGGTCGGAAGGTCTGCACCAGGCAGACTATCACGCAACATGTGAGGCGTGTTACCCTCGGGGGAGGGGGTGCTGTGTGCGCCCCCAGAAGTCCTGGCGTGCCAGGCAAGTGCTCAGCCGCGGGGTTTAGCTCCAAGGTTGGGTAGGCCAGGTTCAGGTTCGGCCTGACCTGGAGGGAAGGATGACTGTAAACAGTGTCCTGACCGGTTTGGTTTCCAGAGGTACCACTCCAGTTGGGAGGGTGCGGAGCTCAGGAGAGGGGTGCAGAGGGAGGGAGTCCTCGCCTCTGACCCTGGTGCAACCTGAGGGTTTAGACCCTAGGTTGGGAGACTAGGAAACTTCCAGGTCAAGAAGGAATCTCTGCCAAAGTGGATCAGCTGAAGAGACTGAGGAGACTGCCCTTGCTGTGTGTTCTGGGGCTCACCTGCAGTTTGTTGTTTCCACTGAGGAAGAGGAAAGGGGACTTTGCTGTGTGCTGTGTCCCCCCACCTGCTTGAAGAGGGACTTTGCTGTGTGCTGTGTACCTCCGAAGTGAAATAGTGTCCATGGGCCTGAATGAGCTGTCCTCCTGTTGGAAGTGCAGCTGGAAGGAGAGTTGTGTTCTGAGGGTGCCTCTCCAAGGAGGACGGTACGGAACCCCAGAAGAAGAGGTAGGGGGAGGAGAGCCTCACCTGTGACTTCTGGTCAGCCTGAGGGTGCGGACCCTAGGTTGGAGGATCAGTGGCAGTTTGGAACTGCCCTGATGGGAGGAAGAGTGGAGAATGGCTACTATGTGCCAGGGGCTACTGCCCCCCACTCTGTGGATTGGCAAGGACCGTGACATCTGGGTGGCCTAGGGCCTGGTCCTGGCCATGGACAGCTAGGGAGTACCAGTGGGGTAACCTAGTTGGTCCTGAGAGCTTTTTGACAGAGGGAGCCACGTGTGTTCAGAGTGGCGTAGAACTGGAGGGTGTCCCTGCAGTTGCGGGCCCGCGTCTGTGTTCTATCGCCCAAGGCAGGGAAGCCCATCAAGGTGGTGATTGGTCTACCCTGCGTTTTGGCTGGAAGGGGGTTGTGTTGGACTTGGCCTTTTTGCAGGGTCATCCCTAAACTTTTTGCCTTTCTCCTAGCCATTTTTCTGACATGGTGTTGGTGGTTTTAGGACTCTGGGCACTTTAGCACTGCTGTTCAGTGTAAAGTGCGTGTGCTCTCTGTGATAAATGTGGTAAAATTGGTCTACACCTGTTTGGCCTATTTAATTTACCTGTGAGTCCCTTGTAAAGTGGTATCTCCTATACCCAGGGCTGGTAAATTAAATGCTACTGGTGGGCTTGCAGCGCTGATTGCGCCACCCACCAAAGTAGCCTTTCAAACCTATCTCAGGCCTCTGCCATTGCAGTGCCTGTGCGTGCAGTGTTACTGCCGCTGTGACGTGGCACCTAAAGTGTGTGCCATGTCCGTGACCCCCCTTTTACCGCATGTCAGTCACCCCTAAGGTAGGCCCTAGCTAGCCCTATGGGCAGGGTGCATTGTAGGTAAAAGATAGGACATGTACCTTAAGTGTGTGACATGTCCTGGTAGTGACAAACAGCCATTTTGGTTTCTCACTACTGTGGGGCTGCCCTCCCATAGGAATGCATTGGGGATTCCCTGATAAGTGTTTCAGTGGTAATTCCTGATATGAGAGGCGCAGCGTGGTCAAGTTTGGTATATTTGGAATAGTGATAATAAATGCTGTGCAATGGTGTGCGCAGATTTATTATAATCTATTTTAGAAATGCCACTTTTAGAAGTTGGCATTTCTGTGTGCTATGTGTCTGCCTGCCTGATGTGAATTGCATGTCTGGCTTGTGAGTGACAGGGGCTGGGAGGTGTGTGTGGCTCCAGGAGGGGCAGGGTGAGTCAGGGCTAGGCTGAATGGGACACCTGGGCTAAGAGTAGTGGGAGGGGTAATCCCCTGACTCTGAATAGGACTGTGCCCAGGCTGTACAATGCTGGCACCGCCCCCTGTGGTGTGTCTGATCACTGAGCCCCCACCTGACAAAGGGAAGAGGAGCTTGGCAAAACAAAGTGCTCCAAATCCCCCCTAAACCAGTTCTTACTGGCATCCCCAAGCCCTGTGCTGTGACACAAAGGAAAAGGGTGTATAAAAAAGAAGGGGCTGTGACCCCATGTTGCTGTCCAGTTCTTGTGCTGTTCCTGACTGGGGGGGGGTGCTGCCATGGGGGCTTACCTCCCTGCTGGAGGGCCCTGTGTGCTGGCCTCCTTGGGCCCAGCTCTGCCCCTGGACCCTGGAGGGCATCCTGCGCCCTGTGAGCGCTTTTATTTTCAATTATCTGGAAAGGGGAGCGCTGTGCCTTAATTTCCCCTTGAGAGAGGAGCGCTGGAGCGTCGCAGCACTCGGCTGCACGTTGCTGCCGAGGGAATCCCCAGCGTAGGGATTCCCCCATGATGCCGATGAGGCGGGAGCCCACCCCGCGTTTTGCGCTGTCTGGCGGGAGCCCACCCCGCCTTATGCTGGTGCCTTCGTGGGTATAGTGGGAGCCCACCCCACTTATTTTATATTCAAATTGAGTGGGTGCCCACCCCGCTTTTGTATTTATTTGAAACGCGAGCCTACCCCGTACTGCCGCCAAAGAGAAGAAAGTGCTGCCGCGGTGAAACCAGGAAGCCAGGCAGCGTTGCCTGGTTAGGGGCGGGGCCTCGTGCCCGGAGGAAGCAGGAAAAGGCAAAAGCCAGAGGAAGCCCCGGTAGAGGAGGACGGGAGCCTACCCCGCCTCCGTGAGGCCCGGCCAGAAGTCCCGGCCCCCAGGAGAGGGACCGGGTGAAGAGTAGAGAAGGCGGCCTGGAAGACAGGAGAGGCATAGCGGGGCTCCTGTGAGCTGAGGGAAGCCCCGCGTATGCTGAGAGAGGAGCTGACCGGAGGAGTCCCCTGACGTCAGCGAAGTCCCAGAGCAACCCCGTGAGTGTGGGCTCTATGTGGGGTGTGAAGGGCCCTCTCGAGGCACGTTTCCGGAGCCTGCTGTCGTGAGCGGACCCGCAGGAGAGCGGGCTGCTCCAACGGGAGGCACCCGGATCTTAGGCCCCCAGGGGGGGGTCTAGAGGGCACAGCGGTGCCCGTGCCTCGTTATTTCACCTACAGCGGCACCGCACCAGTGCAGGCCGCTGCAACGTTGGCCGCATTCTTGTTGAAGAGTCCCAGAGGGGGACTCGGGCCATTGCCACAGTTGCGCTGCCGTAGCTGGCAACTGCAACGTGGTGCCACATTTGTTTTGGAGTTCCAGAGGGGCCTAAGGTGCACAGTAGTGCCAGGCCTCATTTCCACAGCTGCCCCGCCTGACAGTAGGAAGCTGCAAAGTTTTGGGGTCATTTGTTTTTAGAGAGTCCCAGAGAGGGGCTCAGGCGGCACAGTGAGTGCCAGTGATGTTCCCTGCTGCCCAGCAATTAGTGGGCAGCTGCTACGTTTAGACTGGTGCAATAGCGCACTTTTTGCTTTAGCTGCAAGTGGCATCTTAGCGCCCTGACATTGGGACATAGGGCATTCAAGCCCTCTGAGAAGGCCAGTTGGCCTGGGGGTAGGTTGGTGACATTGGTAGAGCGCCAGGCTCTACAGGATTGCGTAATGTGCTATTGCCTACTCTGAATGTTGCCAAGAATGATTTAGGCCCATAGTATTTATGCTGATGTGTTTATATGGGTGATGCCTAATGCGTAATGTGTTTATGCTAATGAGGTTTGGGCCTAATATGGTTATGCCTAATGTCATGTTATGATGTCTTGGGGTAAGGCCTATTTGCGTAATGTGTTTATGCTTATGAGGTTATTGCGTAATATGTTAATGCAGGAGAGGCCCATTGCGTAATGTGTTTATGCTAATGAGGTTTGGGTCTAATATGGGTTTATGCTAATAGGATAATGCTCAGGTCATTATTGTACCAGTAGTTACTGGTTGTGTTTTATATTTGCATTTACTTACCTGTTCTGATGGTTCTGACCATGGCCCGATTGGCCTGGTCCTGTATATAATTCCCCTGTGAATATTGCCCGTGCCAGTTGGCACAGTGTAAATGTGTGATGCTGCTTCTAATGTGTTTATGACAATACAAAGGCTATTTTTTTATATAACCTTGTGTGGAGTTCCTTTTGTGGTGTGCCTAGTTTGTTGCTGCTGTGTGTGTGTGTGTTGCACAAACGCTTTACACATTGCCTCCGGCATAAGCCTGACTGCTCGTGCCAAGCTACCAAGGCGGTGAGCAGGGGTTAACTTGGGTGTGTAACTCCCTTGCCCTGACTAGAGTGGTGGTTTCTGCCTGGCTTTGGCGCAAGCCCTAGCCAACCAGAAATCCCATTTCTAACAAATACTTACACGATCTAAGAAGCTGCCCTATCCCTCCATCTTGTATAAATACAAACCAGAAGCATCCAGATGGATCCCACTCTGCTTTAAAATTTTATAATTAATGCTATAAGGCAAACTTGAGGAAGAACATCATAAAACATCAGCTCCAGCATTTGCAGAATCTCCTTTTCAATGTGAGCATTATTTGCTCATTGCTAAGATCTTGAGGTTACTGCTTTATTTGAGTGCAGCCTAAAGCTCTTGATATTTCTCAACATATGCATCCAGTCATTACTTTTCACTTCTAACCCTTAAGCTTATCAACTGACTTGGCTAGAGTGATGGTGTAGCAAGAGCATGACAGTGGACAGGTTGTGTGTCTGATTCTAGTGCCTATCAAAAATACCTGGTATAGCTGAGTATTCAAATGCAAATGTTGTTTCTGTCTAAAGTCTTGCATCCTCAAACTGCATGCGATCTCAGAAATATCCTCTGTATCCCTAGAATCCAGTATGGAAAACGCCTGGTTGTTGCATCTCCCTTCTCCTTTCAAATGACCCTCTCCTTTCCTTCCATCCTCTTTCTGAGCACAAGCTACTCTGTTACATGCATGTTTGCCTTAATTTCTATTACTGTATTTTTGTAAATTTCCCACAATTCATTTATAAGATCACAACCCCTCTTCCTTCCTCTTAGTCATACCCCTGCAATGTACCAAAACCTAATCCCCTCTAGCTCATCTATTAATCCCGCCAACCATGTGCATGAGCCCACATACCCCCCACTAGTAAACACACACAGAAACAGGAGTGAATGGATGGAATGATTTTCTTGGGCACACAATACTAACCTCAATAGTGAACAATAACCGACATTAGTGGACTTACCTCTAACCTTGGGTTCTGGTGATGCATGCTGCACAGTGTAAAGCACTTCAATGCCTCGTCAGGTGTAGTAAGTGCTATATCACTGAAATTACATTTACAATATATAAGGTAAGAAAATGCAGCTTTTTGCATGATGAGCCGCAATATTTTGTTACTGATGCAGATTAATATTTTTACTCTGTGTACTGCAGCTCTGATTACCAGGACCCAGTGCATATTCTTTGGTCCCTAAAACCTACCAAAATTAGCTATACTCCTAATTGGCATATGTAACTTACCTATATCTCCCTAGTATATTATACAAAGTGTGCCCAGGGTCTGTAAGTTATATGTCTATAGTGGACTGCAGCACACATTGTGCTACCACTAGAGTGCAAACCATGACTGCAAGCCTGCCACCAGTAACCTGGCTGTGTAGATTTAAACTGCAAATTTGCCATGTCAAAAAATCCCCCTTTGACACGCCTAATTCCTCCATTTAAATATTATTACATCACCCCTAAGTAGTCCTAAATGCCCAAAAAGGCAGGGGACATGGTATTTAAAAGTAGGAAATGTAAAAGTATATTGTAAAACATGTCCATATATTGACAAGGCCCCAAAAGCTATTTTCACTGTAGCAGGGATAGCTGTTCTATAGGAAAGCATCGGGATACATTATTAAAGTCAATAACATTATCTCAGCCTTGGACTTAGCTAAAAATGTAATTTTTGGACTTTTAAAAATAATTATTACTAATCCAGTTCATTGATAAAGCTGGATTTGTACTAAATGTTTTATAAAAAGGTAGTTTTAAATAGTCATCTTTAACCTGCTTAAAGCCTCTAGAAGTCAATTTGCATGAGCTTTCAACTATGACCTGGGAGACGAATAGCTCCTTAATAAGATGTGAACTCGCTCCCACAGCTGAGACAAAGGCTTTGGGTCTGTGGAGGTGTTCTGTTCCTCTGACAGAATGGCCATTTGGGCAATGTCCATGAACCTAACTAATTTCAAGGAGGCTTACCCTGTCAGAGCAGATGCAGCTAACACTTAGGCCTGCCCCCTTCCTTTGTCCCCCTAGTCAATCAGGCACCAGGCCCGGGAGAGTGGAGCTGCCTCCCAAACCGATTTTGAATGACCACAGAGGAGGGGTTGCACAGTTCACTGGCCACACCACTTGGGTGGGCACAGGAGCTCTGCACAGGGAAAGAAAGGTTCTTCCATCTTGGCTTTCGGTAGAGAGTGGCAATGTGGGATTGTTTGTAATAGGCCACACAGGACCTGCTGCAAAAGTGGGCAGGTTTAACCCCAGGATTTTTTTTCCTATTGGTTAGGTAGGCACCAGGAGTCACCCCCACCCACAGACTAGTGCTAGGAATAAATGTGGCACTCCAGGGCATCCCCTTCAGAACATTACTGGGCCTGTGGAAGACAGAAGTAGAACTGCACCTGCTGTTGAGATCTGTGAGAAGAACCGTAAGGGCTAGACCTGCTCCCACCTGTACCCTGGACAAAGAAGTGGACTCCAAGGTCAGTCGGCTGACCTCCTGTCAAGCTTTAGGGACACAAAAGCAGCAAGAAGCCCACTTTCCTTGAGGAGCCCAGTTGACCTGTTTCAACTGGGCCTGCCCTAGAACCTGCAGTTGGTTTATGTTGGACTGAGCCCTGACCCCCAACTGTTGTTCCTGTGGTCCTAGAATTCTGGGCTAGTGCCAGATTGTACTCCTCATGCCTAAAGCTAAAAACCTGGAACCTAGAAACTTTTTGCTAACTTTTTGCCTGGAGAACCACTGTGGGACCAGGACCAACCTGCCACACAATCCACGGAGGGTGCATTGTCAGTGGGCCTAACTTTGCTGTAGCACCTGTTCTTCTCTGCAGCAGCAAATCTGATTCAGCAGGTCTGACGCCCATCATTATCCGACGACATCAAACTCTCTTTGGCTACAACCTGCACCCTTGACCCGCTGAAGGACTCCGACTTCCAGAAAAGACTTCAAGTCTGAAGGTAGAAATCAACAACTTCCTTTTTACATTGACGGCTTCACCTGGTCCTTTGTCAACCCGTTGTTGCCGAGTCCATCTTTGGATTTAGCCTGCCGCCTTGCCCCGCTGAGGACTCAAAGTGCTTGAAAATTTTCAAAGTGGGAAAGTAACTTTCTGACCTGACCAATCCTACCTGTTTATTCATCCCGCTATCCGTTGCAGTTTATCTTAAACCTAATCCTTGTCCCAGTCTAGCATGACCAGATGCCTGCGGTTGATGCTTTGTGCTTTTGGGCACTATTTTTGTTTACAACTTTAAAAACGAATATCTCCAGTTCTCCTTTTTGTTTTTTTTTGTATTTGGTGTCATTTAGTTCAATAAAATATTCTCCACGTTTATTAATTGGAGTTGATTTTTATTGTGTTTTCGACTTTTTAACTGTTTTGGTACTTCTAAATGCTTGAACCATTTTCTTAAATTAAGCCAGACTGCTCTATGCCATAGCTACCAGGTTTTCAGCTCAGGTTTAAATGACTGATACTTTTACTGGACCTCACAAGATTACTGATGCTATTACTTGTGCGGAACTATCATCTACCTCAACTAGTAATCCACTTTTTCACAATGTGTGTATATATATATATATATACATACACACATTTAGATGTGGCTATCTCAAGAATATTTTCATTGTTGATATTTTTAGTGCAATTCTTTACTAGCAAACTATTTCTGCAGTGAATATTCTGACATACAACCAAGATTCTCTATACAATTTGAAAATATTTTCATAGTGAGGAGAAACCCCAAACCTCTGGCATATCACAAGATTATTTCATACAGAAACTTTCGATATTTAGGTAATTTTTAGGTAATTTACATAAAAATGTTGTCAGGCTCACATGTTTTTCTCGCTCAATTATTCTTATTCGAAGCAGGTTTTTATTTCCTACAGCTATCACTGAGCACAACCCCAAGCCAATCTTTGTGTGCTCTGACCTGCATGACCTGATAAAGAGACAATAGTGTCAAGTGACCGAAAACAAGAATGCAAATATTATGACTATTGAAAGAGGAGCAACTATTTTCAATATATTTCTATTTCCACTTGCTTACATTTCTCTCAATGGAATGAGCAAACCATGATGCCGGACTTCATTTCACCCCAATTTGAGGTTAAATCAATGTTTATGGAGCCCTGAACCTCTAAGTCAACGCCCCATATAGCTGAAATCAGACAAGTAAATCACCATTGCTGTATTCTAGTAGTTCCTTCCCTAACACAGAAAAATGTTATAGCCTGATGCCTCAACACAATCCCCACACAACAGCGCGAGGGGTGTAAGTGATGTGGAGACACAGGGCATTGTTATATCACCGTGCAGCTAGTAGATGTCTGCTGTTATATATCGTATCAGGGCATATATTGTATAACAACTATGTACCCTATCGGAGCCTAGATATTGTGAACATAGATCTGCAATATGCTACATTCTTATCCTAAAGTACTGTAATTGTGATATGCTTTTTTCTTTTGTACTGTATCACCATATAAGGGAAAATGCTGTATCGTTATCATCCTAGTTTGTACTATCAATAAAAATAAAAAAAATAAAAAAATTGCATCTAAGGCTGAAATGAGATGCAAATACTGACAGGAAATCCTTTGCTGGATATTCAAAAGTAATTCACACCTAAGACAGGCAATTACTCACTGGGAAGGCATGGTGGATTATGTGGGCTCATTGTGTGCTACTGTGTTGTGTGTTCATGCATTGCAACAGGCAGTGAGTGTGACAGGAAGTTGTGAGTGCTTGAGTATACTTCCAGGGAAGCACGGCCGGTACAGGTAAGGGCGGTGGGGTGGGGCAGGGCGGGGCGGGGAGGAAGTAGACAGCCGAGCGATGCGCGTGCACAAGGAAAGTGGTTACATTTATTTTTTTATTCTATTTTCCCCATTCTGTCATATGTTGACTCCCCCCTGCCCTGCCCCACCACCGCCCTTATCTGTACAGGCCGCTCCTGCTTCCAGGCTGTTTTATATAACTTGTCTTGACTTTCAGTTAATTTTGTTTCATACTCAAATTAATATGGAACACTTTGCCCTATACATAATTTAACAGCCAACACAGCTTAAAAAATGTGAGCATGTTTTAATAGAATCTACACATAGATCAATAATACATAAATGTTATTAAAGGACTTGTTAATTCACTACTTCTAAACTGTAACTCAAATTAGCAAATTCTACCAGGAAGACTGTTGGGAAGGAGAATGCATTATGTTATAAACGTCAATAATCTGACTCAATAAGATGTTTAACTTAATAGCATTACTGAAATCACCAGTGTTGAAAAGAGGCCGTGAAATGTAATCAGTGGTGTAATAGTAGCTACATATAATTCCTAGAAAACAGACATGTAAAGGCAAACGTTTTAAAACGGAGAGCTACATATAGTGAAGGGAACCCATGTTATTATGGAGGACTGTAAGAAGCTTATTTGCTCGTCTACTTCACTAAGACAGTTTCCACTTTTTGATAACAGAAAATAATTCAGCAAAAGCATTTCTCAAATATATTCATCCATGTGTCTTTTTGTTTCTCTGAATGATTTCATTCAATTTATGTTCACTCTATAATGGTCCCAGGACATTAGCACTGGGTATATTAATCCCGGCCCCGTAAAAAAAATGTTGTCCAGAGATTTTCATTTTTTGTGTGTTTTTCGCACATTGGAGATGTAATTTTGCTTGGGTAGACTTTACTGATCCGGGCAGAATTATTCTGGATGACATTTTTAAGAATGGTGTATGTGTTGCAGTGATGATGTAATATTTCAGGAACAATGAGCCCTATATACTTAATTTTGGTGTCAAAATACAGGTTTTGGGGGTCAAGTAGTCCTATAGAGACAGAAAGTAACTCCTCAGAGAAACCATTCCACCATTATCTAAAATGGCGGCTATAACAGAGGAAGAAGAGACATATATAGAAATGAAACAAATAATAATGATTTTTAATCCTTTTATATATACACCAAACAATGTTTGTGATCTGAATATGAAAAAAAATAATGTCTATCACTCCTGTTTTACACACATTTGCATAGTTCACTTTATTTATTTGTTTTGAGAAGAGCATATCGACGGACATCTTTTTGTAGCACATGTTTTGCAAGTACATGTACGTGTAAGTTTTGTGGGTAGAGGCTTTAGAAATTTCACAGGTTTTAGCACCCCTTCAATATCTTTCCAACCAAATTCACACTGATCTTTCTCTATTGATGCATGATCCAAAACATTTATACAACTGCTGATCAAGTAGAACGCTCTTTTGATGTGTCCATGCACAGTTTATTCTGGTGAAAGGTCACTCAGCGAGATTGATCTCTTGAACTCTTTGTACCAATGATCATCAAATGTGTGACAGTCAGACCTCATTTACCACACATGCACAAGGTATTTTTCTACATCTTTAAAGTCACATCCTTCTGTCTCAGCAAATCCTTTTAGAAACTTCACAGGTTCAGTAGTTAAAGCTCCAAGCTTTGTTAAAATTTTGTTCATAGTGTCATCATCCATAAAAATATGTGCCTTGATAAGAACACTGGGCATCTCTGAGTCAAATTTCTTGTATAGACAATTAAGCGGGATTAAGTGTCTTTTCTCGCCTGTTCCATAACTTATCCATAACTCTGACAATCCTTGACTTATGAACATTGCAACAAATCTAAGAAGCACAACAATAAAATCTGTGTCAATCGACAGTACAATGACTCGATTGGAACCATTTCGAACAGCACAATTCAACATGTGACACAGCACGAAAGTCAACTTCCTCTAGTTTGCTGTTAAGTTCTTGAACAATATGGGCCATACCTTTTGACTATATCTCTGCCGGCACCAACTCCTCATTGACAGTCATTCCACTTGAAATAATTGGAAATTCAGTGTTCACTGAAGCATCAGCAATGTTTTGGTGAGTTAACATCTCCAAGTTCATCTTGTTCGATGTTGATGACCAGAATTTATCAAGTTGCACGGATTAGGTGTCGCATTTTTGATGCAGACAAGGTAATCTGTTCCACTTGTAGACATTCATCTGATTCTCTCACATTGTTTGACAGATAGTTCAAGATAACTGTCAAAGACAATGTGCCGTTTCTGCAAGATGCACACTGACTTTGATATTTGTAGATGTCTTGCATGGATGAAATCTTGACCATTTGCAATTGTGACATATAGTCCACAACAACAGCAGTTTTCAAAGAGGACACCTTTTAGAATTGAAATTCTTCAGGTGCAAGATTTTTTGAAGCTCTTGTCCTTCACTGGTTTGGTTGCAGCATCTCCATCAAATAATGCATTTGTTGGAAGAATCATTCGACAGAATATCCTTGATAAATTCACCCCATTTCCTGCTACATCCTTCTCTCTCTGTGCTTGCGAAAGTTGTTTTCTGTAACCTGTTTTGTAGTGGCTGGTTGGACAAAACTCTTACTATGGCAATTAAAATGTGGAAGTTTAGCTTAAGTGATTATGTCAAACAACTTTTTCTCTTTCAATACAAATCTCTCCTGCTTCAGTTCTGCATATAGTTTCGATCCATGTTCCAGGACATGTAGTAGACATGTCTTTATATCGATATCCACATATTGTTTGGTCACGAAGTTGTGCAGTCGCATAGGCTCAGTCATTTCAAAGGGATTTCCTTGTTGCTGCATGAAATGAGGAAGGCTGTCAACATGTTTATTAAAACATTCCCCTCTCTTTCCCACAAGTTTGTGGTGAGGAACAGTTTCACAATGGTCCATTAGTTTTGAATTTGCAATTTCTCTGAAAACATTGCAAATAGAAAGGATTTCATGGTAAACTAGCTGCCATTGAGCAGCAGCACATTCACTTTTACGTGTCTGACCAACCATTCCCTTGGAGCTTTTCTCTGATCTCTGGATCGTCTGTTCCAGTTTCATATCTGGAGCCACAGCATTGAACCTTCTCTATCTGTCTTTCACCACAAAATGTCTTTGGATGGATTTTCTGTAGAGTTATGGTTTTTCCACCTCTAGTTTCATCACTCTTTCCAAATACCAGGGCTCATATCTCAGCTAGTTTATGTAATCGAATTTGCGAAACACAGTAATCAGTGACTCCACAGTCTTCACGCGCAGCTCCCAATCACCTTACCAATCAGCATGTACCAGGTTTTTCACTAGAGCTATTATGTGTAAAATATTTCCCCAGTACTTGCAAAGTTCTGATTGTATTTCAAATTGTTTGACAAACTCTATGAACTTCGTTTTCAGGTTTTCTGATTTTGAACTGAGTGTATTTAAAATATTGACTGGCTTTGCATTACGTCTCTTTGAATGAAGTGCACCATGAGCCTTGTTCACTTCTAAGATAAGATATGCAAAACCTAATTTGTCATTCTTGTTCCAGAAAGTATTCCAACGCAATGTTTTTATGTGGACAGCAGCATCAGGTAGAAGAAGATCCATGTGCTCTTCCACTTTGAAACTTTCTGGTAGACTGGGCTGTGTTGATGGCTTGTAGTGATTTTGCACACATTGCCAAGGCAGTTGGGATATAAGTTTGCAGGTTCGTTTGTTTATGCCTATAACTGACACAGCTGATTTTCCAGCAGCTAACATAATTGGTACAGTCTTTAAAAAGCACCATAGCAGTATCATGTGTGCTGGAAGTTCCAGACAAAGACGATTATCAAGAGCAGCAATTGTACTTTCCTGGTAAAGTTACTTGGAAGTGGTGTGCTGTGGTAATCACAAGATTTTACAGCATGAGCTGCTAACAACTTCAATCATTCAATCAAGGGACTTATAAGGTACGTCTACTCACCCGTTAGGGTCTCAAGGTGCTGGGGGTAAGGGCCAGTGTCCGTGGTTCAGTCTAAGGGCCAGGTTTTGAGGTCCTTCCTAAATTGTGGCAGCGAGGGTGATTGCCTAAGGTGCAGAGGCAGGGAGTTCTAGGTCTTCTCAGCGAGGTAGGAGAAGGATCTTCCTCCAGCCATGGTCTTGCGGATCCATGGGATGGTGGCCAGGGCCAGTTGGGTGGAGTAGGGATGTCTGGTGGGGGTGTAGAAGGAGAGGCGGTGGTTGAGGTATGCAGGTCCGGCGTTGTGGAGGGCTTTGGAGGCATGCGTGATAAGCAAGCTTAAAGGTGATTCTCTTGTTGACAGGTAGCCATTGAAGGTCTCTCAGGTGGCCGGTGATGTGGTTGCACCATGGCATGTTCAGGATGAGTCTGCCGGAGGCGTTCTGGATGGTCTGCAGTTTCTTTTGGAGTTTCTGGCTGATGCTGGTGTAGAGTGCATTGCCGTAGTCGAGTCTGCTGCTGACGAGTGATTGGGTGACTGTTTTCCTGGACTCTGTGGGGATCCAATTGAAGATCTTACGAAGGAGGCAGAGCATGTGGAAGCAGGTGGACATGACAGCATTGATTTGGCGGTTCATTGAGAGCGAAGAGTCCAGTATGTGCCGACATTTTGTGCGTGGTCCATGGATATGAGGGGGATTCCGGGCACTGTGGGCCACCAAGAGCCGTCCCAGGTGGAGGGGGAGGAGCCCAGGATGAGGACTTTGGTCTTGTCTGAGTTAAGCTTGAGGCAGCTGTCCTTCATCCAGGTGTCGACTGCCTTCCCCCCGTCGTGGAAGTTGCTCTTGGCTGTTCCATACTATGTCATTATAACTTGTTGATACACCAATACTATTCATTGAAGTGATTAGCTCTCTACTTTTGCACTTGTCATAGATTGCGTTGGCAGTCATCATGTGTAGCAAAGTTTTCTTTTTGCCATGATGAAATTCATAAAACATGATTTGGAAAAGACAGTAGATTTGCACAGCATAAGCCTGTTGGTTCATGGGATTGCCTTCCACTTCTTTGCTTATATCTTCAAAGTTATCATCAATGTTGTCGGCTTCTTTTCCGAACTCAAGAACTTTAGTTTGTAACAATTTTGCTTTGCTGATATTAAACAATCATGTTAAAAATGTTAAGACAACATCTGGCATTCTTTTTGACTCCCATGATTTGCGGAGCTCTAGGGATTGCAAAATTTGTTGTTAAGTCCAAAATCTAAATCTTTTAGGACATTTCTTGAAATGGTTACTGCTGATTTAACTGCATCCTTTGATCTTATTTTGGCAGCAAGAACTTCAGGAGTCAAATCATCTGAGGACACCACAAGTGGCTCATTCTTTTTGTTAGACTGACAAGAACGAATTCTGTCATTGTACAGTCTCACCAGAAAAATCTTAATTTCATTATTATGGATCAATACAGTTTCATCAATGTTGACCAATATTTCTGTGATTTCACTGAGTGCGAACCTGTAGCCAGCACTCAAGAGTGACTTTAAAACTTAATTTGCTTTTTCAAAGAGTGCAAACTTAACTGAAGGCTGGAAGTGACGTTGCTGCTGGGAGCTCATTGTCCATTCATATGTTCAAATGTATACATGCATGCAGTTCAGGTGGGCATGCAAAACTGCTACAAATACATTCACCTCGCTGTTTAGATCAGCTACTCAGCTGAAAACTTCATCTTGGAAGAAACTAGCTGTAGATAAAAACATGTTTGCTCTTTGAGACTCACATACTCTGTACATTGTTCTTTTGTTAATCCCTTTCGCCCTTGTTTTGGCTAGACCACAGATAGCACATTGATGATGGATGGGCATTGGGCATTGGGTTTGGTTGTCGTCGCTGTCTCAGAAGACTCTTTATCCAGGCTATTTTCAATTGTATACGACGGTTACAAGGATAAAATATTTGATCTGTTTGAACTATCAGTTTCAATCTTTTGTGTACTTTGTCTTGCCGTAGTTCTGCGGCATCTCAAACTCTCTTCTGTCCAGCTGCAGTTTATGTAAGCTTTTCTTTCAGATTAGTAAACACATTTTACTTCGTTGAAGAAGTCCTCAGATTTTGTTGTTAGCAACACTCTTTCAGGAGGTAAAGATCCTCTGTTACCACCTGCTTTGCTCATGTGTACAAATATGAATCAATGGAAAATCTGAAACAAAAATAATATTAAAATTAATTACCGATATAATGGTTAAAACACGTCATTATAGCGCTGCCATTTTGGAAAATGGCGGAAGGGTTCCTCTGAGGAGTTATTTTCTGTCCCTATAAGACTACTTGACCCCCAAAACATATGTTTTGACACCAAAATGAAGTATATAGGTCTCATGGTTCATGAAATATTACATCATCACTACAACACATCTGCCACTTTTAAAAATGTCATCCAGAAAAATTCGGCCCGGATCAGCAATGTCTAATGATACAAAAACACAAATAAGAAATGAAAATCTCTGGACAGTAATTGTTTTACGGAGGGACATCAAGGGGCCAGGACTATATGTTTCTGATCACAATGATTTCATGAGCAATAAATCCCAGAATGAAATCGCTGACTTTATGGACATCTATCCATACAGAGTGTGCATCTGATCTGTATATATCATGTATCATTTTGCTGAGAGTGTCCATGCCTGAACCCACAGTACTGTGCTGTGTGGTCTTTGAGCACATCCTTTGCATCTAATGGGGAGTGCATGGAGAACAGAAGGTGCTAATAAAAATTAAGAGTCCCTTTTTGCAGTCCAAAATACCCAAAAATAAAAGAAGTAAGAAGAAACTATCAAGTTATTGAAAAGGGATGTTATAATGGTGACCTCCCCTGCCCAATCCTTGCACCAGATAGTATGCCTCCCATGTTATTCTAAGTGGTTAGGGGCCTGCATTGATTACTCGCTCACATTAGCTTAGTGAATCTAATATGTGTGTTCTTTTGATCCAGAGCCAATTTGTTGCAGGAGTCCCTTTAGTTAACTTAGAAGGGATCCACGAAAATATAATTTTATGAGGAACATCATAACTAATTGCAGCAGATGTGGGAGTGCTGCATTCATTTTACACACTGAAATCATGAACCTTTTGCTCTTATGAAGAGCTTCATTTTTCTTTTTCAATATTTTCATTACTTTCCACTAAATTATGGGGCATATTAGCAAGGGCGTTATCGTCACTTTAGCGGCACTTTTTGCCGCTAAAGCGGCGATATTTCTATCGCCCAATTAGCAAGCTGTCGCTAACAGCTGTTAGCGACAGCTTCATGGCGAAGCGACCGTTTTGGTGCCGCTTTGCATGTCAGCGATATTTATCGCTAATGACATGTAAAGTAGGCGTTCCCAACTAAAAGCGACTGCAAACAGTCGCAAACACAACTTCCCCTATTACCAATGCCCGCGAAGCGACAAAAAGTCGCGCTAACCGCGATTATCGCTGGAATTTAACACCTGCTAAAAACCTGACTTAACCATTCTTGTCAATGGGAGGTGGATTGTAAGGTTAAGTCCTCACCTGCCTATTAGCAAGCTTTTCATTAGCGCAGTGAATTTTTCGCTGGATTTCTCGCGCTATTGCTGGGTTTCGCCGCTATCGCTGGATTTTTTATCGCCTTGGAGATAAGCGTTGATAATAACGCGTTTTCTCCGCGATGAAATCCAGCGATAGCCGGCGATAAAAAAAACTGCGCTAAGCGCGCTTTGCGATAATTATCGCAAATCCTTGGTAATATCCCCCTATATCCCTTTCTATCTGCTAGTAAGTTAGAGACAGTGCCAAGAATCACATAAGATTTCACTTCAAACTTCAGTTCGCTCAGTTGTGGGAATAAACAAGACAGCCTCCAGTTCAACTTTTTGTTTCCTAGAGAATGTTTACTCTGCGTTATGAAGAGACAGTGACATCCATTGTAGAGCCCAGATCACCTGCAGCAAGACTCGAACACACAACGTAAAGATGTTATAATGGGCTGTGATTCGCTATAGTTGAGCTGTGTAAATACAAATCCATGCAAGCAGCAGTCTTGCCTCAGTGGTGGTGTTCTGATCATGCCCACAGCCGTACATTTCATGTAATATTTGTCCAATTTCAAGTTTTCCATAACCCTTGGAAAGCTAAGACCCAATCACTCTTATCTGGCACAGGTCCTAAATAGCAGTCTGTGGTGAAATCCATTATCCCATCATAGCTCTCTCCTATACAGTTAGAACAATCTTTTCCACCTTTCCTTTAGGTCACAGGAAGCAGTTATGAAAGAGAGGCTTCTTCTGACATGGCATTGTCCATGCCATTGCATTAACATGGCTAAACACGGGTCATGACAGATCTGACACATTTTTCTTACAATTTCTTTCGAAGACTGCTAATTCTTTAACACGGCCCCCTTGCTTTTAGATAACCTGTAAGTAATCACAGTTAAGTATGTTAGGCTAGCTCCTTCTCAATTGATTTGTGGACTAAAATCATGTAGCAGCCCAAAATTAACTATGCCTTCTGACAAATAGACTATTTCTACAATATTAATTCCTTCTTCTAGGTCATTCTCTTTGGAAATACACAATCCATTTCTACAACACAGACCTTCTGCATGCCTAGCCACTTCACTGATCCAATAACTATAGGAAGCATATCAGTCCAAAAACTAAAACCCCTCTGTGACCACAAACATGCTGAGGTACACTCAAATGCGAGTAAAAAACAGCAGCACATTGCATACATTTTAAAAAGATTGAAATATAAATTGAAGACGAACAACAGCATGGCAATAATGTAATTATAACCAGTTCATGTAGAATAAAAAATAAATAAAGACTTGAAGTGTGCTGAACTTAAAATGTGTCATGCTGATGCCATACACCAAAGCATAAAGGATCAAGCTTGGGCCTAACAGCATGTGTGCATGTCAAAGCTTTTAGCAGATGCTTAGATTTGTGAGTCGTAGCGTGAAATAATCTTTTGCGTTTATCGCTGTGGAGCAGTTTGCGATTTAAGCTTCTTGAGGTAAGAATTAGCAACATACCATATTAATCAGTGCAACTTTGTTATAAGACAATAAATTTAGCTCTCAACAGTTGATTACTGAACTTCTTAAAGTGAAAATTAACAGCTGCTCATAATAAGCAGTGCAACTTCATGAAATGGCACATGGTACAACCACGCTCTCCCCTCCTCACCTTTAGAATATTAGTTACTGAAAGCGTTATGACAACACAACCTTACAACTGCAAATCTAAGAATTATAATAGACATTAAAGTAAAAATAATCAAATCATAATCCTTTTTAAAGAGTTCTCTCTAAAGTCCTAATTTGTCAACTTTTGTTCTACCAACAACTGCTATTGTCTAATTTCTTAAACACAGAAAACTAGAGCTACTTTTCTTAGCAAAATTAATACTCATTGACTCCTTAAAAGTGATCTTGGATCCCCTTGTACTCAAAAGGCACAGCAATCTACATGAAGGTCGAGACGACAAAACAGATAAATTGCTGTTCAATAAAAAAATAATCACTCATTTTCCAAGCAGTAAACCGCCTGCTAAGAAAAGATTATGAATTTGTTGTGCAACTAGAAAACCCAATGCACTCCCAAAACAGTTTTTATCATTGAGAATCTCAATCACGACTGAAGAAAAGCAAACAATGTCCAAGCCAAAATATTCAACAAGTCTGCCTATACCATATTTATTGGGTGCTAAACCTAGGGCCTCATTTATATTTTGGTGAATGTCCCACCTTTCGGCCATGGGGACAGAGTAAACTACTCAGTCCCCACGATGGAGGAACTGCCCACCAAATGTATATATGACCCCCCAAGCAAGCGGTCATTTATAAAGCATTGGCAGGAACCACTGACACAGCGGTTCCCCTCAATGCATCTCTCTGTTTGGTGCAGGGCTGCTTCAGCATGATGCTCCCCTGCACCAAACAGTTTCTTTTCAAAAAGAAAATCTCAAAACAGGATTTTCTTTTTAATGGTGGGTGGAGTATCATTTGGTTTTTACTGTCCCTCACGGCTAGGGTTTGCCTGGCGGTGAGGGACAGTAAATAAATGGCTACATGTCCGCCCATCCGGATTAGGTGGGCAGACGTATAGCCATTTCTCCAACGGCCCTTACTCCATTGGGCCGTCTGAGAGGTTTGGCTATGGCCGTGATGGAGTAGTCACAGCCGTAGCCAAACCAAAGGTCCGCCTGCATTTAGATCAGTCGGGCGGACCTTCATTTTGGCTCTATATACACTCCTCTGCCGTTGCAATTGAGTATATATACCGCCAACATATAAATCGGGCAAATACCCCTAAAATGGCATAAATTTTTCCTTTTTTCACTCATCTCTCTTTCTCTGTCTCTCTTTTTCTCTCAGAAACATTGCTTATCATAATTTCCGCAACATTATCCACAATGAATTTTGACATGAATATCAGCACAGTAGGTAACAAGTAAAAGCATTTGAGAGAGGCTGGGTGTTGCCGAGATGGGACCCCCATCTCGTACATTTGGCTAAAGCCTGGGCTTGGCTGGAGTCGAAAGGGAGATGGACCAGCAAAGGATAGGTTGCTATCAGGTGATGGATGGCTTCCTCAGAGACCCAGACATCGAAATGCTGCCAGACTGCACATTAGACCTACCAAGAAACTAGCCTGCAGTCGCTAGGGCACTGGTGGTTGAAGAAGTATTGCAACACAAAAGCTCCGATGACAGAACTTCATCAATTGATAAAGGCTTGATGGGAAAATCAGTGGAGTATGTGCCTGAAGGACTTGAAGCATTGTTTGCTGGAGGCCCTCATGCCACACCGATGATGATGACCTGCTTGCATAGATACATACGATAGGCCTTGTTAGAGTTATCTTTCTCTTTGGATGTGGAATGGGTTGTGTCTGGGGGGAAGGAGCTCTTCATTGGAATTAGCTGTTCCAGATGGAGGGGACATAGACATTTACGGGTGTAAAGTAATTGATATGTGGTACCCTGATGTGTGTGGACGCTACAGTCTGTCTTTTTCCGAATTGGACATTTTATTTTGAAGTAGTTGTTGAGTTGCTGTGGCTACAGCTCAAATGTTGTTATTTCTACTAGGGAGTGGGAGTTAGAAGTTTGCTCTGAGGTATGGAAAATATAGGTGGGTGCTTACTGGCCTCCTCGGTGAGGTTCAAGATGTGACCTAGTGAGAACAGATCCATGGCCCCTAGCATCGGCTTGCACTATGTGTGAGTGCTAACTTTTTAATGCCAAAATATTCCCACAATGGCCAATTGCCCCACAGTTGCTTCAAGTGCATGATAAAGCCAGGCATATTGGGGCTTTGCTTTACTCTATGCAGAGAGTTTTAACAGTGGTCTTGAGTAGGTAGGGGAGGGATCCTTTGAATGTAAGTTAATACAATCTCCTACCCCTTCTAAATCTTGATTACAAGATCCTTGGTAGGATACTGGTCGATCGTTTAATACCATAGCCCGCAGAGTAATTCACCCAGACCAGAATGGTTTTATACTGGGGGAGAAACAATTTCCTTAATTTAAGATGACTTTTCAGAGTGATGGACTGGTGCAGCAGTCCACAGGCAATGACCGAGACACCTTATTAGATATTGAGAAGGATTTTGACACTCTTAGTTGGGCTTTTTTTTTTAGGTCCTGTAGAGAATTGACCAGGGCCCTGGATATTTTGAATGAGTATGCCTGTTGAATTTGTGCCTGGTGACACGATTTTGATCAGGAAGAGTGATATTAGAGACAATAAAGATTGGACAGGGCACAGAGCAAAGGTGCCGGTGTTGCCCATTATTTTCACACTGGTGATGTACCCACTGGCTTGCTTAATGAATATAGGGGCCCCGAATTGGGGATAATGATTAATGATGCCTGAAACATAATATCCCTATATGTTGATGACACACTTATGTATCTCTGGGAGTGCTGGAGGTTGCTAACAGAAGTAATGAAACTATTGGCTGAATTTGCAAAGATATCTGGACCATGCATAAACTGAGGCAGTTTGAAGCGTATTTCCCCTTAAGAAGCTATCAGATGACCATATGACAGAAACTAGGCTAACTTGGACATGTAAGACCATAAAATCTTTGACTGTGAACATTTATCATGACCAGGAGAACTTTTATTTGAGAGAAGTGTGTTTACGAAGTCGATTTTGAGTCACAGTCTTTGTTGTGAATTGTTTCAGTGGTCTGCTGCATTAGATGCCATTTTTATGTATTTTTGTATGGGTCAATCTGCTATATTGACTGCCTCTTATCATACCTGCACACTGCAAGTTAGTTTCAGTCTACCTGAGGAACTGGCTGTGGATTTTAAGCTGTTTTTAGGGATTGGTCAAGAAGCACAGGGGAAGCAGGAATTGGAGCACCACCTTGTAGCGGTTAGCACTCTAGATGAGCCAGACAGGGTTTACAGGCATGCTCACCGCCCAGACGTTTTTTTGACATAATTATATGTTTGTGGAGCTGATTTTGAGTACCAGCCTTTGTTGTGAATTGCTTTAATGGTCTGCTGATTTAGATGTACTCTTTTATGTATCATAATTGATTGTAGAGTTCCACAAGGGTCACCTCATCTGTTTAACATCTATATTCAACCATAAGATAAAGAAATTGACTAATCGGATGTGTCAGGATTTTAATTGCACTGATAATTTCAGATTTTACTATGTCTTGTACGTCAGGTTTCATCTCAGAATCTATTTCAAGACAATGCATTTCATCAAGGGTAATTGCTTAAAGTTGAATGTGGAAAAAAAATAATTTGTGGTTTTCAATGGAAACTCTGAGTTCTGGTCCAATGATTATTGGCCCATTGAAATTGGTATACTATTGGTACCCAAGCTAGGCACTAAAAGTCTAGGAATCTTAGTTGACAAACAGCTTTTGCTAAGTCCACAATTAAATTGTGTGGTCTCAAAATATCTGTTTATTCTATGAACAGCCAAGAAATTACAACCTTTTCTTTCTCTTGAAGCCTTAAACACTATTATTCATTTTATTTGTTTATTTTTATTTAGAAAGTTTTATATAGCGCGAACATGACCACAGAGGGTATCAGAGCGCTTTACAGATTATGCAGCAAGAAGGGTACAGGCAAACAAACAGATTCAACATAGCGAAAAGTACATCGTTTTAAAATGTCCGACATTCTCGCGAATCAAGCAGCTGGGCTACAAAACAGCGACTATAGCCCCAGAGTCAAGTGAGCTAGCCAGATTGAGGCAGAAATTTCTTCATCAGGAGCCCTTTGACTTCTATTTTGAAGAGGACAGTGGAAGGGATCACCCTGACTTCGGGGGGAAGAGAGTTCCAGATCCTCGGCGCCATACCTGAGAAGGCTCGATTATAGGTCCAATTTTTCTTGAATTTTTGTGGTTTGAGTAAAAGGGTGCTGGCGCTTCTGGAGGCTCTTGAACCACATGAGAGCTCCAGTTTCTGAGCGAGGTACCTCTGGGTCTTGAAGTGGATGGCTTTGTGTGCCATGCATGCGATTTTTAACTGTATCCGAGCTTCATATGGAAGCCAATTCAAGGCCAGCAAGTCAGGAGAGACGTGGTTGAATTTTTTAGTGCCAGTTAAGAGCCTAGCGGCAGAATTGAGGGCCACCCTAAGAGGAGCCGTTTTCACTCTGGGCAAACCACAAAGCATTACGCTGCCATAGTCCAGCTTTGCGATCACTAATGCTTGCACTGCAACCTTTAGGTCATGAGCCGGGAGAAAGGGTTTGAGCTTCCTTAGGATGCTGAGTTGGAAGTTCGCTCCTTTGGTGAGGGAACTGATGTGCTTTTGCATGTTCAGACTTTTGTCCAATATAATACCAAGCGAGGATGCCGAGTCCACGAGGTGAGGTCTACAGTTAAGAGCAGTAGGCTGATTCAACCATTGTTCAATGACCGGAGATTGCTTGTGAGGTGAGATTAGGAGGAATTCTGTTTTTAGAGCATTTAGTTTCAGGTGGTTACGTGTCAGCCAGCTTTGTGTTTCCAGCAGGACTGAGTTGGGGGACTGAATGTCCTCAGGGGAGGCGATCTTCAGGTATAGTTGAGTATCATCCACATACATGTGGTAGTGAATGCTGGATGCTTTCAGAATTTCTGTTAGAGGCTCCATGAACAAGTTAAAGAGCGTGGGAGAGAGTGCTGAACCTTGGGGAACCCCCAGCGTAACCGGTGCAGGATGGGACAGGGATTGGTTCACCTTGAAACTTTGGAATCTGTTCTGGAGGAACAAAGAGAACCAGTTAAGAATAGGCCCAGACAGCCTCATCCTGTGTTCAAGGAGGTCAATTAGGCAGCAATTGTTTGTGCTAGGCTATATTATACTAATAGCATTTATCTTGGTGTCCAGAAATGGGATATTGCTAAATAACATTTGCTCCAGAATACAGCAGCAAGGCTGGTGTTTAAGGAATTTTAGAATGCATGCCACACCTCTCGTAAAACGACTCCACTGGTTACAGGTGAAACAGTGCATTCAATTCAAAATCTGCTGTTTAGTCTTTAAAGCTTTGCATGAGATGGCCCCTGAATTTGTGATCAATCGAGTGTCGGACATGCCCTGATGATAGAACATTGTTCCTCTGCAGCAAATCTACTGGTGGTGCAGATATTTTGTAAATCAAGGGTTGGAGGCCGTAGGTTTTCGATATTAGCTCCTACTGAATGGAACTCCCATCCGTTAGCCATCTGATCCCTTACTGAATGAAAAGCTTTTAGGAGTGCTTCAAAATCCTGGCACTTCAAGAAAGCATTTGATTTGTACTCTTAGGGGGCTTATTCATGAGAGCCCTGTGTCACTTTTAAACCACATAAAGTGGTACAAGCGTGACGCAGGGCTCTGATTTCGATTTATGAAGCCACACAAAGCCACTGTGCTTGGCCTCAAAAATTGTGAGTAAGGCGACGCAGTGCTAATCGCTGCATTGCCTTACTCTGTGCCCGGGAGGCATTCCATTGGTGTTGTAGTGGGCTTTCCACGCAACACCCATGGAATTTGAGGCTGCCCCAGATTTATAAAGTAATCTAACCTGGGGAAGAGCCAAATCCATACACCTCCAGAGGTGAGGTGTTAAAATATGTTTCTTTCTCCTCTTTTTTTCCTCTTTCTGTATGTGCTGCATTCTGCAGCACACATAGAAAGAGGAAAACGCCTCTTAGATTGTTTTTGTGCAAGAAAGTGCCCCTTCCTGCATAAAAGCAGTCCTGCATTCAACCGAAGCACCCTTACACCATGGTGCAAGTGGGCCTACGTTGGCTCTAGGCTGCCAAAATGGCACCAGCACAGGGAAAAAGCACAGGAATGCACTGTATTGCTTAATTACAGTGCATTCCTGCCCTTTCACTTTGGAGTAGGGCTGCGCAACAAGGTGCCTTGCTGCACTGCCCTATGCCCAAATCCCATAAATAAGCCCTAAGTGTTGGCTTCACATATTATTTTTCTATCTATACTTCTCAGTTATGTTACAGTGCCACAATACCCTCGGGTGAGCATGTGCTTTATAAAAATAGATAGCATTCACTTTATTGATGACAATTTGGGAAAGGCGGTGGCAGCTATTTGCCAGTGGGAGTCCTTTTGGAACAAACTCCCATTATTGCCAATGGGTAGAGTGTCGGTGTTGAAAATGGTGGTACTGCCTAGATTGCTTTACTACTATGCAGCAATACCAATAATACTTCAAAGGGTGCATATTCGAGAGTTGTGAAGTATACTCACCTTGTTGATATGGAGTAAGGGGCTACACAGGGTTGCAACTTGTAAAAAATATGCACAATAACAAAGAGTGGTTTGGGAGTTCCCAATTACGAATGGTATTATGTAGCAGAACAGCTGCAGTGGACAATGCACTGGTTAGACACTGATGAAAGCCCTGAGTGACTGGATGTGCAGGGGGTACCCAAAGGCAGCGGAATTTTGGAATGGTTCTTTGGGGAAACAGCGCATTGCAAAGAGTAGCGACAAACATTCTTTTGAAGTTGGCTGCCTGAATTTGGAAGATCTAAGTGCAAATTGGTACTGGAATGCCACCATCCCAGGGATATTGACATGGAATTACATTATAGAGCAAAATGAGTTTAGTGCAGTTATATCGGCTTGGGCAGGGCCAATTTCTGCTATACAGGCATGTGTGCTAGTTCAGTCCCAGATAAGGGGCTGTGCCCCAACTATGCAGGACATCTCTCTTGCTTACAGTTGCTCATGACACACAGGTATGACAAAAAGGCCAAATTGTCTGCACCACTGCAGAGACTTAAAGGAATTGAGAGACCGGTGGGAGGAACATACAACCAATTTGTTGGCTGAAGATGACTGGGTGAATTGTCTCTTATACATCAAGACATCCTCTTGCCACGGATTGGAAAGCGGGAGGAATGCAGAAGAAATGCCATTGGAGATTAGACTTTTTGTGCAGCACAGCACTGTCAGGAGCAATGTCCTGCCCCTGGCAGAGGTCTTAAAAGAAACATTCTCAGCAGGTTAGCTTGAGTGTGTACAAACAGACATTCTGCAGGGGAGGTTGCTGAAGTCCACTGTGAGGGCAAGGCTATATAGTTACCATAACGCAGTTAGCATTAAGATAATGCATTGCCCAGCACCTAATAGTGCTGTATGTTTTGGAGGTTTTTTTCTGCGCAGAGTAGCAGAACAGGTGCAGTAACACTCTGTGGGCACGGCCGGACTGGGACCAGCAACCAGCCCTGGCAGATTGCTGCGGGACAGGCCTCAGGGGCAGGGGGGTTTGTTAGTGAGAAGCACAGATCCTGCACTTTTGTTACAGGGGGCTGGTTTTGCTTTCTGGGCCGAAATGTTGTCCCCCTCAAATAGCACAAGAGGTCAGAGTGTGGGTGCCGCTTCGTGTGAGCATCTGCACTGTACAAAACACAGATTTGAATTCAAGACAGGCTACAAGTCCAAGGGCACCACTGAACTCCCCAAAGACTTCAAATGGTGGTGGCTATCTTAGATTCATAAGTATAAGTCCTTTGTATTTCAGAGTGTTCTTTGCGAGGCAATCGAGACACTTAGTTGCTGCGCCCGCACTTGTGTTGTCCAAGTTGGAACTCAAAGCACAAAGTCTTGCCAGATACAGAGCCATTTTCTTGATAGCAGTTGGGATCATGGATTTAGAATTTTGAGATTGCACATTATTATACAGTCATCCTTCCAAGGATTATGAGCTCTAATTGCACTGTCTATTTTACAAGACGAATCCTGAATCTGTACAGACTTTGTTTCCTTTTGCGTGTTATCAAAGAGGAAGGGTACGGTACTAATGTGTATCCATTATTTTACAGCTTATCCACTAGGTTCATTAACAAGCATTCTGAGCACAGAACTAATTTAAAAATCATTGAAGGTAGTTATGAATATAGAAACAAGCATTACTGTCCAGGTATTTCCTTGCATCTACTGAAGAGGTTTCATTCGTATTACATCCCTATGAAGTTCCAGAGTTTCAAATACCTATCGATAGAAATACAGATTGTCACAAGGTATATTACTTATCATATTAGGAATAGGGAATTGGAATTTAAATGATAAATTAATAAAAACTATTATTTCCTGTTTTAGATATCAACACTTCTGCAGTGCAGGCTGAGCCCAGCGCTAACAACAGGCAGAATGAAGCTATCCACTGCCTCCGTTTGTCTTTCCTGTCCCACTCCCCTTTCCCTGGGTTTACTGCTGACCAGCATAATATCCACTGCATTGTTGTCAGTGGATGCAGTGGGGTGAGGAGAATAGAACTGATACTGTTGGATCTAGATTGCCTGGTTAATACAAACTTGAATAAAACCCTCAACATACTATTTCTCTGCTGGATAAGGGTGAGATAACTGCTGTGGGGCTTTTGCATTAAAGCCTTTAAACTGCTCTCCTGTGCGGAGCATGTTTGTTTATATTTTGATAACAAGGATATATCATATATCCAATTCGGAAGAAGAGCGGGGCGGACTACAAGCCCCAGGGAGTCTCGCGGGTGCCAGCGCTGCTGCCATCAGTTTACCGCACCTGGAGGTGCTGAAAAGGGTGCAAAGGCTCCCGCTGTGCGGGAGCCCAATTCGGAGGAAGAGTGGGGCGGACTACAAGCCCCAGGGTGTCTCCCGGGTGCCAGCGCTGCTGCCATCAGTTTACCGCACCTGGAGGTGCTGAAAAGGGTGCAAAGGCTCCCTCTGCGTGGGAGCCCAATTTGGAGGAAGAGCGGGCGGACTACAAGCCCCAGGGTGTCTCGTGGCTGCCAGCGCTGCTGCCATTTACCGCACCTGGAGGTGCTGAAAAGGCTGCAAAGGCTCCCGCGAGCGGGAGCCCAATTTGGAGAAAGAGCCGGGCAGACTACAAGCCCCAGGGTGTCTCGGGGCTGCCAGCGCTACTGCCATCAGTTTACCGCGCCTGGAGGTGCTGAAAAGGCTGCAAAGGCTCCCCCTGCATGGGATGCGCCCGGGTGAAGACCTGGCCAAGACGGGTCCGTCTTAGCCCTTCATAAACCGGAAGAGGCCGGGCTGGGCCACCCCCCTTTCTTCTGGCGCCGGACATCAGAGACTTCACCATTTCTGCAGGTGGTGAGTGGTTACCCATGTAGCTGTTTCCCAGCCCTATTTAATGGCCTATTGGTTTGTTCGTTTAAAGTCTGGTGTCTTATTTTCTCTGAGCATGGGGAAGAGAAAGGCGGAAACAACTAACGGGGGGGTTAAAGACCAAGAGCTAGTATATCGATTCTGTCCTTTCTGAACCAGGCCGTGGGAGTCTTATCAGAGGAGATTCCCAGCACTGAAATAGAGCTGGCTGGGAATTACCAAGTCACATCTCAAGAGACTCATGAGATAGACATTCCGATCGAGGGAACGGTTGACCCTAGGAACCTTATAACCCGCCTACCTCCTGTCCCCCCCTCTATAGACTCTGACATCTTAGCTAGCTCTTCCAATGCACAGGACTCATTGCCCACATCTAGGGACCCCATGTTGAAATGTCCTGCGAAAACACGCAAACTAGGGGCAAGGCGCAAAACCTCCGCCCCGGGGTCGCCCGTATCTACTAAGTTGACCAAGAAGACTATACCTGAGCGTGGAAAGGCCCCACCCACTCCAGTCACTGACAATTTTCTAGCTAGCGGGAGGTACATCTCAGAAGACAGCATTTTGATGTCCTTTAAAAACTTGGAAACACTGATTACCACAGCCCTAAATGCATTTGACACACAGATTTCCGTACTTGAGCAAACAGTGGGATCACTAAAGGGGTCAGCGGACATCCTACACTCAAGTATAAGCAATTGGCTCTCCGATTTTCAGAAAAACGTTTTAATTACAGGTTCGAGCACTATCACCCATGATGATATTGACAGTTCAAGGGCTGGTGCAACCTCCCAGGGTCAGGCTCAGGCCTTATCGACAGCTCCATCTCAATTGTCCTTTCGTGCCTGCATTCATACCAAAATCGGCGCTCCTAGGATAATGGAGGTTAATTCTGGGCGGCAGGTACTTGACAAAGCTCAACCAACCCATCAGGGAAGCACTAGTAACCCAGACCTGGCCGTCCCTACTACATCTCAAAAATCCCTGTTAGCATATTGCCCTTCTAACATCACTATCCAGCTGCCTCCGGCAGCCACACCTTAAGTTGTTGTGCTGGTGGATGTGCCCCCTTTGAGGAAGGGCACAGAGGAAAACTTGACCAAAGACTCACTGAAGAAGTATTGTATGGTGTACTACAATAAGTTTGATTTGAAAAAATTTATTTGGACCTCGTATACACTGTATGTACACTGTCTATATATCATGCACTATCAGTGCAGAAAGCAAGCAATAATAAAAGCAAAACGTTCCATAAACACCGGAAAAACACTGTTTCTGTTGTTTTCAATGGCATGAAAATGTGTAACCACTGATAGCCACTGTTTTTTTAAGGTATTGAAATCACTTGAAAACACTGAAAAAACCCCACCAGAATTTACCAAAAACAGAAACTGAAAATAGGAAAGCCTATATATAGGCAAGCAGTATTCAGCTGACCTAGAGCAAGTCACTTAAATTAATTCGCCAAACAGATAATGCCAACCAGCATCCTAGCTTCTCCCTTCTTCCTGTTTGAATATATAACTGCCAGGATAACTTTCAGGAGCTCAAGCATTCAGATTACAGATAGGCCCACTCAAATGAAAGCAGCACTACGAAGTTAGTTTTTTTGTTGAACACCAGATGGAACTACAAGGTCTCCCTCTACACAACCTGAGTAGATTGGAGAAGGTGTCCATGCGACAAAAGGGGACAGGCTCAGTCAATTCTTTGAGGGTGGGGAAACACACCGTAGGGGACCAAAAAAAGGTAGGAGGGTGAGAGCAGGCTGGTGATGGAGAAGTTCTCAAGAATTTAATTGGCAATGGCTTTCTGGAGGTGGACATAATTCCCATCTCTATATCATCCTCCTCGAACATATTCCCTCCACGATCCACACAACATATTTTCCAGGATGGAACACTATGAGCCATGTTAATAAGGAAAACTAGGGGGCATATTTACAATGAAATGTCGGAGAGTGGAGCTGCGCCAAATCTGGCAGCGCCGTGCTTCGACATTTCCAGAATGCTGGGATGCTCCATATTTACAACAATACGGCGCACTCCTGTATTTTCCCTAGCGCTGGCCCTTGAATTAGCTGCCTAGCGCCAACGCAGGTACCCTTGCACCACAATACAAGGGTGCTTACGTTGCAGGGAATGATTCTTTATGTGCAGCACACATAGAAAAAGCAAAAACGAAGAGAAATATTTCTCCTTGTTTCACCATTCTAATGCTTGCTCTTGTCGCAAAAAGTCGCTTAATGCCGCTTTGTAAATATGGAGACGAGGATAGCACCACCAAAACGTCAGTAAAAATGACGCTGTGGTGGCGCTATCCCCTTGTAAATATACCTCCTGGTGTAGAGATCTCCATACACGTTGATTTCTGCCTACACCTCGGAGGATATATCCACCTGGATAGTATACACCAAATCTGGGGCAGAGTGAAAAAGCAATGGGTGTTGCAGTGGAACGCCCACAGCTTCACCCTTTGCACGCCACTTTCACGCTAAGTGATGCCTGTAAAGGTGCCGTATTTACGAGGCGGTGTTAAGCTACAAAAAGTGGCTTAATGCCACTTTGTAAATATGGAGAAGGGGATAACACCACCAGATCGTCGCTAAAAATGACGCTGTGGCGGCACTATCCCCTTGTAAATATACCTCCTGTTGTGGAGATCTCCATACACGTTGATTTCTGGCTACACCTCGGAGGATATATCCACCTGGATAGTATACACCAAATCTGGGGCAGCGTCAAAAAGCAATGGGTGTTGCGGTGGAACGCACATAGCAACACCCATTGCATGTCTCTCATGCTAAGTGATGCCTATAAAGGTTCCGTATGTACAAGGTGGCGTTGTGCCACAAAAAGTGGCTTAATACTGCTTGGTAAATATGGAGAAGGGCATAGTACTACCAGAACGTCACAAAAAGTGATGTTGTGGTGGCGCTATCCCCTTGTAAATATACCCCTTGGTGTAGAGATCTCCATACACGTTGATTTCTGTCTACACCTCGGTGGAGATAAATACCTGGATAGTATACACCAAATCAGAGTAAAGCTGTCTGTTTAGAAGAATAATTTACAAATCTCCACCCACTTACAAGTGGGGATAGAGACACTTACAAAAGAAATTACACTTAACATGGCTTAACGCTGCCTTGTAAATAAGGCCCCCTTTCACGCTATGGTTAGCGTGAAAGGGGTGGGCAGTGGGGGTTGCAGTGGGCGTTCCACCGCAACTCCCATTGATTTTGACGCTGCTCCCTATGTACAAGGGCAGCGTACATAGGCGGCAGCGACAAAATTAAGACCAGGGAAAACCTGGTCTTAACTTGGCGAAACGAAGAGAAATGCATTATTTCTCCTCGTTTTTGCTTTTTCCATGTGTGCTGCCTTGTGCAGCACACATGGAAAAAGCAAACTGCCATGAATGTGTGTGCATGAAGCAGCACACATACAAGTGACAAAATGGCATTTTAGGATTGTTTATGTGCAGGAAGGGACACCTTCCTACACATAAACAACCCTCCCCTGCACACAGACACCTGCGTTGGCACTACACTGCTAAGTGTAGCGCTAGCGCAGGGGGAAACGCAAGGCTGCACCATATTCTTGTAAATATGATGCAGCCTTGCTTCTCTGAAGTGGGGGAGTGAGGTGTTAAGCCATGATGGCTAACACCTCACTCCGCCACTTCCTCGTACATATGCCCCTAAATCCCTAAAATATTTATTACAACATTTCTATGCCAAGCTCACCTAAAAAATTTCTTCCACACTCACAGGTAGGCACAATTATTCCTGACAAGTTTTCCCCCTGATTTGTTATGATTATTTAAATATTAGAGTTATCTTAAATCACTCTTTTATCATTAAAACCCCTATTTCAATTGTATTGGAAGCAGGAGTTCCATATACTGTGGAAGGGTGACAACGCAGGCACATGTCTAAACAAATTCCAGCCATATACACAGATAAAGTGTTGTCCATCAACTCTGAAATGAGGTTATCCTTAATCTATATTTTTATAGTAAATGTTCTCAACATGTACTTATTTTGTTAACCCCTTAACTCTTCAGGCGTTCCCTCCGTGCTGAGACTTTCTTTAATGTTTAGGGCACTTTGCATTTAAATCTTCATACCTTCTTTTACCACAAAAGGAAGTAAGGTCATATTTGCATCCTTTTCTCACATTTTGGGTTATTCTAAAGCTACCCAGGGTTTGTGGATTCCCTTGGAGGGAACCAATAAAATAGTCAAAATATAATAACATTTTGGGTATGCTGTGCAAGAAAATGTTTTTTGTTTTTTTAAATGGCATTAGTAAAAATGTTTGCTGTGTTAAGATCACCATCTTCCTAGCTTTCAGGAACAGGTGGAGTTGTGAAAAAAATTATTAGTTGATTTTTGCTATTTTCTTCTATCTGCCTCTAGCTACCAGTGCAAATAGGTATAAAACTCATAGCTATACCTGGAAAATTATACATTTCTGAAACGTAAGCATAATTCAAAATTCAGCAAGGGGTCATTTGTGTACATAGCTCATGGCCTTTCCAAAGAACTAATCATTGAAATGAAAAAAGAATGAAAATAAGTTGGGAAAAATAGAAATAGATGACAGTGTTTCCATTTGTAATTGTTTGCCCTAATGACTAAAAGTCTTATTTCATTATGTATGTCAAACCCTTCTGGTCGTAGGGCTATATAGGGTTTGTTGGTTGTTAAACAAACATGTGATACCTTGAGCCAACAACTGAGCTGCAGCTTATAATGATTTTTCATTGTGTTTAACCATGCATCAATTCATATGGTAACATCTAATGAATAAAAAGGGGTGTGATGTAAACCCATTCATTTATATATTTGCCCAAGAAACTGAGTTTAGGAATAGTGATCATTTGAACAATTCTGAATGTGGGGTTACCTAAACATTCATGTGAATCAGATGGCTTTTTGTAAAATGTGTTGTTTCTTGCACACTGGCTTATATTTGGGAGGCAATAATGGAGAGGAGGTTAATTGATAATACCAAATGTGCTACTATTCTGTCTTCAATACTTCTCCCTCTAAAGCGGTACCTCTCTTGTCTTGCTGGGCCTATTTGGATAGGTCCCAAAATCCAAAGCAGAGACTTCAAATCTAAGTGGGCCCAGGCTTGGCTGCCACCCAAGGAAACCTACCAAACCCTGACATTTTTTAAATCTGGACACCCAGGAAATCCAGGGAGGTGTCACATGTGTGTATTCCATTATGGTTTCTGACTAAGAACGCCTGCACACATCATACCGACTTAAAATCGCACATATTATCTACACTTTTCTGTGATGGAAGATTCTAGGGTTTGATTACGAGTCTGGCGGTCTTCGGACCGCCAGACTCGCTGTGGCGCAGCAGTGGCAGTCCACCGTTCGCCGCATTATGCTTTCCAAAGTCGATGCGGCGGTATACCGTCGGCTATGCCAGGGAACAGCCGTACTCTGGCTGTGGCGCAGAAGCACCAAAATGCAATATGCTGAGCGGGGACTGGCGCAGTCCCACTTAGCATATTACGAGTTCCTGGAATGTCAGCCTTTTCATGGCGGAGCCCCACCATGAAAAGGCTGGCAGTGCAGGTACAAAATGGGCCCTATTTTTTACATTGATATTTATAACTCGATATTGTGGTATGGGGATATTTTGGGTGTCAATATTCTGTCAGTGAACCGGTGTAGGGGCAGCTGGTGGTGATGCATTCCCCTTCCCAACCTGAAAGGGGAGCTAGTCCAAGCGAATATAGCATGCTACAACGCATGCTTTAACATCGCGTTCCATTACAACGCGGTCGTTACAACGACCGCGTTGTTAGAACGCAATACCTTTACAACGCAAGTCATTAGATCGACTTGCACTAGATGGCGCTCCAACCTTAGGAATAGTATAATTTACTATTCCAACTCCACCCTGCGCAACAGTAGAGAAGGTGTTGGAATAGTAAATCATACTATTCCTTAGGTTGGAGGGCCATCTAGAGCAAGTCGATCTAATGACTTGCGATGTAATGGCATCGCGTTGTAACAACACGGTCGTTGTAACGACCGCGTTGTAAGTGTAACGCGATGCAACAACCACGTTGTAAAGGTTGTTTCCCCTCCAGGCCTATGCTGCAATACATCTTCACCCATTTCTAGGGAAGCAAACGGTTTTGTCCAGTGCTTGGGAATGTCCACAAATGTACATGTTTGTGGGTGTTACCAAACTTTCAAACTGTGCCCAGTTTTAAAGATCTCCTCATTCGTGGTGGAGTCTCCACAATAGTAGATGGGTTTACGGCTGACAGAAATACCATTGATTGGCTTTGCATGGTTTAGTAAATACAGAGTAACGCAGGGCAGCGCATAGAATGGCCTGTTTTCCTCTGCTTCAGAGAGGCTATCCATGGGTGGTGCCTGGGCATTCTCAACCATCCACCCATAGATTTACTAAGGTGAGTAAACCTGGGATTGAGCCAAAAAGCTATGCCTCTCTGGAGCAGGCATAATAAGGAGAAATATCTTTATTTCTCCTTGTTACTTCCCTGCCTATGCATGCTGATTTTTGCGCACATATCGAAAGAGGAAATTGCTTCTAAGGATTGTTTTTGTGCAGGAAGATATCCTTTCCTGCACACAAACTATACTGCCTGTAACACACCTGGATTGCCTGCACTATCGTGAAAGGGTGCCTGCATTGGTGTTAGGCAGCACAGCCCTCTGATGCCAGGAGACCGTCTGCTGTCTCCCTTTTTCATGCAATGCAGCGCAGTAAATTTGCTTGCTGCCCTGCTTTGCGTGAATTGTTAGTAAATATTCCCCCACATTTTGAAAAATTATGACTTCTTCGGAATAATGAATCTTGAAAAACTCAGAAGGGTCTCAATTGAGACAAATTGTTTCACTCAGGGTTATTACCTATTATTAAATTAAACAATGCCTGTTGTACAATTGTGTGAAAAATACTGGGACATGTATAACTTTTAAAAAGATACAAAAATAAGAACTTCCAAATTAAAAGGACCTTCTAGTGCACCATGTATTTGATTTCCTCTTGTATCAGGATATTTTGAACAATAACTTTTCACTTATCTTTCGGCAACAAGAATGATAAACCTGCGTTTCCTATACCTATCGGATTTTTCAAGTTCTGTGACCAACTCAGCAGCTGCACATACTTAAACCTGGACATACCCTCCACCAGCATATTATGAAAAAACTCCCAGGGTAGAAGGGACCCTTCAGAGGCCAAATCCTTCCATACTAGTAACCCTGCTGTTCTAAGTGGTATTGCTAATTTATCCTTCAGACATTCAGGAACCCCCGGAGAGTCCCAGAGCGGGGCTAAGCTGGAGTAATAGTTAAGGCCAGTACGCTGCCTAATTCTGAACCATATCCGAGCTGCGGCCAAAAGAACTTCCAACCTGATCTTCTTGAAGTACCTTTGGTCACCAAATTTAAAGAGGAAACCCTCAAGCGGCAATCCTACCCCTTCAGCATGGCCAAAAACATAATACCTCTTTCTGAATCATCTGGGGATTTTAACAGCATCCTAGAATGCGATAATTGAAAGGCCCATGCATAATACTGAAGGTCGGGGAGTGTAAGGCCACCCTTCTCCCTTTTGCGCCTTAGCTTCTTCCATGCTATTCTTGTGGATTTGTATGCCCAGGCAAATGAGTTAATAGCTTGTTGTAATTTGTCTATTGCCTGTTTTTCAAAGTGCAAAGGAATAGTGTTAAAAAGGAAAGTAATTTTCGGTAGTATAATCATTTTAATCAGATTAATTCTACCAAGAATAGTCAAAGGGAGATGTGCCCAAGATCTCATGAGCTTCTGACAATCCCTAGAAATATTGGCAATATTAGTCCCCGCTATCTTATCTATGTTCTGTACAATCCTTACACCAAAATATCTCATGTCACCCCGTCTGGTACCCGCTCCCCGACAAATTCCATGTCATGATCTCTGTTTTTTCTGCGTTCACCTCATAGCCCGAAACCCGACCAAAGTCTTGTGCCAACCTGATGACCTGAGGGAAAGATACCTCCAGCTCTGATGACAAAATCAAAACATCATCCGCATACAGGGCGACCTTCCTCTCCCACGCTCCAAACTTAAAAGATGCAATGCTTGGTTCATCTCTCAGACGCTGAGCAAAAGGCTCAATATACAAATCAAAAGGAGCGGGGAGAGTGGGCAGCCCTGTCTGGTACCCCTAGAAATCTTAAAAGGATTAGTCAGTTTACCATTGACTAGGAGTCTTGCAGTAGGGTCTTGATATATAAGTTGTATAGCACGGCAAAATTTCTCTCCCAAGTTAAACCTTTCCATCACTGCCGTTAAATATATCCAGTTTACCCTATCGAATGCCTTAGTGGCATCCAACGTCATTACTGCCAAGGGTAAAGAAAAGGTTGAAGCCAGGTCAATTGCACCTATAAAATCATAAGTTAGGTCAAATAAGTTTCTACCCCTTACGAAACCCTTTTGGTCTGGATGTAACATACTGTCTACTACTGCTCCCAGCCTATCTGCCAGAATCCTTGTGAATATTTTATAGTCTGTATTCAAAAGGGAGATAGGTCTATAGGACCCACAACTTGCCGGATTCTTTCCTGCTTTCAAAATTAATGAAATGGTAGCTTGATTCCATGAAACAGGGGTCTAGTACCCTCAGATAATATATTATTGAAGAGTACCGTCATAAAGGGTATTATTGTCTCTCCCAAAGATCTATACAATTCCGCTGGAAGCCCGTCGGGCCCAGCTGCCTTACTCCCCTTGCAGGCGGCAATAGCCTTCCTAACCTCCTGCTGGGATATGTCCTGCTCCAAATTTTCTTGCTGTGAGGAATTTAATGAGGCTAACGTGCATTTCCCTAACCATTCCTTCGCAAAAGTTTTATCTACCTCATTATCTTCCTTGTATAACGCCTGAAAGAAAGCAAAAAACACCTCTCCAATTTCCTCATCAGTTGATACTGAAGAGGCATTATCCTCACTATCAATCCGTTTTATCAAGTTGCGTGTCCTATCCGACCTAACCTTCCATGCCAGAAGTTTACTGGCTCCCTCTCCGTATTCAAAATGGGCCATCTTACTGGCTTCCCATCTTTTTATAATCCTGAGCTGAATGGTGGTCTCCAGCTGATCTTTCAGGGTTCGTAGTTCTGATATATGTTCCTGTCGCTTCTAAATATCCATCTCCCTATTCATCCTCACCTCTACTACCTTCATAGCAGACTCCATTTGTGTCACCTCTTCTCTATATTGCCTATTCCTATGGCATACCCTACTTGTGACTATACCCCTCAAGAATGCCTTCCAGGCATCCCATACCATTGGAATCTCGGCAGAGCCGATATTCAACTTAAAAAAACATTCTGTTTCTTGAGACAGATGTTTAACCTCAGAATCATCTGAAAGTAATGCACGGTCGAACGTCCATTTCCATGGACGTTCCCCCACTGCCAGACATAAGTCCATCCAAACAGCTGCGTGATCAGACAGGTGAGGTGTCAAATACCCTACATTCTTAATCTTGCCCCTAAGATCGTAACTGACCAAAATATAATCTATCCTTGACTTATGGCCATACTTGTTATTATAAAAGGACACACCTAGCTGAGCACCCGACCTTTCCCTCCATACGTCACACAAACCCGTCTGTGTCATCATAGTTTGAAGATATGTACGTGATTTGGACAGTACATTTGCCCTACTATTAGGGGATTTGTCTAACAAGGGGTCTAAAACTATATTAAAGTCACCCGCCATAATCATGGGTTCTGGGAATCCCAACAAATTTGAAAAAATGGTTTTCAGGGAAGAGGGATCGTCCTGATTAGGACCGTAATAGCCTATTACTGTAAAAAGGGAACCTTGAATGGATAATTTTGCAATAACCCACCTGCCACCCGGGTCCGTCCTAGATTCTAAAACACGAGCATTGGCTTGCTTTTTGACCAGGATGGCTACTCCTCTAATATTGGCACTCTGATTAGTGCCAATTAGATGTTCCACCCATTTTAATTTACTAAATATCTCAACCAATTCCCCTCTTAAAAGATGCGTTTCTTGTAATATGATAATCTGTGCGGGAGAATCTCTGGGATACTGCAAAATTGTTACCCTCCTTGTCTTCACTCGTAGGCCATTAATATTCCAAGAGAAAAACTGAATAACGGTCATGGTGGTCTAGACAACAAAGGCTGAGGTCTGAACAACATAGACTTAAATGTACCAAGATAACAGGCCCAGACCAAGGGTAACCCATACAAATAAATGCGGCTGAAAGGCGAATGAGAGAATTTGTTTTCCTTTTTTCCCTGAATGCTCCCCACCCTGTGCCCCCCCTCCATCCCCCCTTCCTTACCCCACCCATGGAGAACCCTACCCCCATTTATCTGGACTAATAGTCCAGCTTCTGCCTACCAAGGCAGCCCGCCCTGTCCTCTCCTTACTTATATATTGGATTAAAGGCTGAGTACAATTCCAAGAAACTAATCCTAAGTTTGCTAGATTTTCTTTTATAACTATCATAAGTAACCTATGTTAGATATTAAATCTAACCCTAGGAAAAGAAAAAAACCAAAGAAAGGAATGGCGAGAAGGATAGAGAAGAGAAAACCTATATGAATATCTATGGCTAAGCTATACTAATCTACTCTACTGCGTAACTGTAGCTCTGTTAAGACTTTCAAGCAGCTCATCTGCCTCCTGCACTGTTCTAATATTGTGCATCTTGTTATTATACATAACTTTCAAATGTGCAGGGAATTTTAACTGTGCAACCGCACTGAGCCTTCTGAAATCCTCCATTTTCCTGCCCAGTTCCCACTGTCTGTCCAAGGTTATTCGGGCCAGATCTGAGCGAATCTCATAAGCAAAGTCTCTAGGTTTTAAAGACTTTTGTTTTAAAGCACAATTGAGAATCTTTTCTTTCAAGGAGAAAGTTAGGAAGTTTATAAGAATTTTCCTCGGCTTCAGCCGGTTGGGATGTTTTCGAAAAGGGTCCCTATGGATCCTCTGAATGTCATTCTTCAGCTCTTCCACCGATTCTTCAATCTGGACCGATTCCTTTATAAGGGTAGCAATGAAGGACTTAATATCTTCTCCTTCGCTCCCTTCTGGAACGTTCAGGAGACGCAAGTTGTTCCTCCGTGAGTTATTTTCAAGCACCTCCAGCCTATCACGTAGTATTATCTCCTCTTTTTTAAGCATGGCAATATCTGTTTTAGCCACCACCAACTCCTCCTTAATTTCTCCAACAGAATTTTCCAAAACACCTGTCCTGGAATTTAAAAGATCAATTTTCTTGTCTAGTGTTTCACAAAAGAGTCGAATCTCCCCCTGATTAGCTTCGGATACGGAGAAACCCCTCTTTATATCCACTGACAGGGAGGAAAAAAGAGCTTCCAAGGAAGCCACCGAGGGCCCTCCAATTCCCTGCTCTTCAACGGTTTTTCGACTTTCTACGGTTTCATTATCTGACATGGTCATGCTCATAGACAAGCAAACTGGAGTAGCCAATTGTGGAGGAATCTTATCCGAGGCCACATTTAGTGCTATCGGGACTGTTGTCACTACCATTTCACAGGGAGTCTGCCCCCCTACAGAGGTTTTTCCTGCCAAGTCCATCTTTTCCATCTTTTCCGTCTTTTCCAAGCCTGGAAAGGGTACTAACTGACCTTTTTGGCTTCTTCTTAAAGCTTCCCCTTGCTCAGCGATGTCTAAGACTGATGGTTGGACTTTAAAGTAGGACCGCAGGGACGGAGTAATCTTAAGCCTTGTGTCTGTAAAATGGCTTTTTGTCTTCCCCGCTTTAAAACTCCTGCCTTTTACCTCCCCGTGTTGAAAAGTGGAAAAATTACCAACTCTCCTTAGTTCAGAGGGTGTATTCAAACATATATCTTCCTCTCCTTCGCCTTCATCTACCTGCGATGCACTAACACTTGAACCTCCACTAGTAACCTGAAGACTTCTATCAACCTCAGAATTATTCCTAGCAGTTTTCCTAGGCTCGGGCTTAGTCTTAGTCTTAGTTTTTGTAGCCCCCTGTGCCCCACCACCGTATCTCCTACCCCTCTTATCTTTAATTTTAATGGGCGTGCTGATTTTGATCTCCTTCTCCTCCTTTTCCTCCGGTACCGGGGTAAGTGATTTCGGGTGCAATGACTGTACAGCAGTGAGCACTAATTTACCTCTCTCTGTAGTCAATGTTGCAGTACCTAATGCAGTAGTTTGAGCAATATTCAACTGCAACCGCAACCCTCCGCCCTGCCCCCCCTGCACCTGGTCTTGTGATGGAAAGTTCTGTAGCGCCCGAAGCCCGGATTTATCAGCCTCCACCTCAACCGCCTCCTCGGATGGCAGGGACGCGCCAACCCAGCCGCGTGGAAGAAGATGACATGTGCTGCCTCTGCCTGTATCCGCCCGGAGGAGCCCGCGGGCCGCTGCTCTGCGGCCCCTCCTCAACTCCAGGGCGGCAACAGACCAACAATCCCCAGACGCGCCGCCACACATCCAGAGGTAGGAGCGGCTGCCACAAAATCGCCACTCGTAGAACGACAAAGGAGAAAAAGAGACGAGCTGCCGGGGGGAAAAGAGAGCTCCAAAGCGCACCCAGACGCCGTCAACAGCACGGGAGGACAAAAAAAACACAACTCCCAGCCTCACATTACGCTAGTGAGTGGACAGGACGTAGCTGCCTCCGGCAGCAAGCGGCGGCTTAGCTAGCGGCCACCATGTTCTCCCGATAGGTATAGGAAACACTCTTGAGGATCAATTGGTTTCAAGGCCTGTTGGGGGGAAAGAGGTTTCTTTTTACTATTGGTCCATAGTGGAAACTATTGATGGAGAGTTTAAACTGGCAGAAGAATTGTGGGGAGCCTCCATGCCAGACGAGTGTTGGGAGAGGGTGTGGCAGACTTCTTTTCAGACACTCTTTTCTATTGTAAAACCCGCCTGGTTGAGGAGGAACCACTACTTTACTACACATAGGGCCTATTTAACTCCAGCTAGACTTTCAAAAATAGCAAAAGGCCCCCCAGTTAGATGCAAGAAATGTGACTTGGTAAATGCCACCGATATACATATGTTTAAAGAGTGTCCAGTGATAAAAGAATTCTGGGAGAGTGTTGTGGCAACTCTAGCCAATATTATAGGTACCCCAGTTCAAATCTCTCTCGTCTTAATTATCTTTGGCATAACTAGTGAAGTTGTAGGCCCCGCAAGGGGTTCCTTTTTATTCAATTTTGTTAGCCAGAAGAGAGATTTGTAGGAGATGGGTAGAGGTCACACCTCCGACACACTTAGAATGGTTATCCTCGTTATATAAGATTTCTAAGATAGATCTGGGTAGATTACAGAATAGAAAGAGGAAAGTAATATGGGAGGGATTGCTTAATTGGGCTCAGCGTTAGTCATTTTGTGGCTAGCATTTCGGGGTTTATGTTGGTTATGTTTTGAGTTGAAAAAACACCTTTTGTCCTATGATTATGCCTCATTGGATACTCTCAGACTGGGTCAGGTCCCGTCGGGTTATCAAGTTTCCATCTTATACGGGCCTGTACCAACAGTCATTGGTTATTCCTTATCAGAAGAGAGTGAGACCACCCCCTTTCCTAGGAAAGGGGTATGAGACTTTTCGTGGGATTGTCATATACCGGTAGGCGGGCATTGTCCCCAGGTCCCTCTAATTTAAGTGCCTACGTCTCCCGAAATCGAGGCATGGTTTTGACATTCTACTTTCTGTCAAAATGCGGTCTGAGGCGGATGAGGAGAAAAAAAAAAAAAAAAAAAAGAATGATAAACCTGCTCCTACATACCTGTCATAATAATGCAGGAAATATTTATGATCATGGTATTTATCAATAAATTATCAAACAAGATTTATGTTTGAATTTTTATTTATTCTGCTATAAATGTAATTTGTATATTGGTGCAGATGCTCATATTTCAGTGCAGATAACATTTATTATGAGCACCAGAAGTGCTGGATACACACCAAGGTGTTAATAAAGGTAGAGGCTGCCAAGTAAATAGTGAATTCTTCCTGCTGTTTACTTGCTGCTGGCCAGAACAGTAGAAATTATTTACTATTTGGACGGCGACCTTGAAAAAAGCAGAGAAGCTTCTCTATTTACCCGGCCACTGGCTAAATAATAGCGATTGTGCACTGTTTGGCCGGCCCCCATGCAAATAGTAAAATAACTTCACTATTTACCTGGCTTCTGGCTAAGTAGGTGAGATTCTGCACTGTCTGGCTGGCAGCCGTACATTTAGCAGGAAAACTTAAATATTTACCCGGCTGATGAATAAATAGTAGAAATTCTGCACTGGCTGGCTGGCAGCCATTCAAATGGCAGAAAAAAGTCACTATTTACCCAGTTGATGGCTAAACAGTTGAGATTCTGCACTGTACGCCTGTGCAAATAGGAGAAAAACGTTACTATTTACCCGCCCGCTGGATAAATAGTAGAGACTCTGCACTGTTCGCCTTGTAGGTGAGTAAATAGCAGGAACATTCAAGGTTTACCCGGCTTGGTTAAACAGAAGAGATTCTGCACTGTTTGGCTTGCAGCTGTGAAACTAGCAGAAAAACGTCACTATTTACCCAATGGCTGTCTAAATAGTAAAGATTCTGCACTGTTTGGCCAGCTGTTTTTGGAAATCTTACCCCCCACCTCTCGAGGCTGCCAACATCCTGTCCTAAGGTGACCCCTTCCCAATTGCAAATTAGTTCCAACCCCACCTTGAGGGTCTTTAGTTCATCAATGCAGTTCAGCAATTGAAGTCACAAACTATCAATAAATTCCTCTCTGAATAGGAAAGGGGAGGGAGAAAACTCCCTCCTACTTGAAATTCAGAAATGATCACAAAAGTCCTTTTACTGCTCTAAAGAAATGTTCAACTCATTAAAAAGGGTTTGGTAAGTACTTTCGTTGTCACAAACCTTGTGGTTTTGTGACATGAGGACCTTAGTGCTAATGCTGGCTTAGATGCAGGCACTACCTTATAGGACTAAAGGTCGAAAATATTTGAATGTTTCCAAATTATTTTAACAGACATGGCACAGAATGCCATTTACATTTACCTGCAGGTGTGCTAAAAATGATTAGAACCTTTGCAAGAATAGTTAAAGCTGTTCACTCTTCTAAAGCTATATACTCGCTCTAAGTCACAAACCCATGGGAATGTACCACGGTCATATATAGGGCTCCATGTTATGAGGACTTCTCATTTTCTGCAGCAAATTAGTGCATTGTGGAAATATTAACTCTGGTTCAGTTCAACTAAACAAATCAGAATAAAACACCTGCAAACAATGATTTGTAAAAGCAAATATCGGAAATGGAAAGCTGTATCCCAGTAACATAGAGCCATCCAATATTTAGGGTAATTTTATTGAGAGGCTTTGTTCCATTATCATGTTAGAAGTAAAAAAAACTAGGGGCCTGAATTTGACGGACGGGGCTAACTTCATTAGGATGGCGGAGGACAATACCTCCAACATCCTTAGGGATGTCCGCCCGCCAAATTTGGAGTTGTCCATTGGTTATGTGGACAACTCTCTACATTGACGTGAACTGCTGTTATGGTGGTTCCTGTCTATGGACGAAACACTTTAAGGAGAGTACAGTCAGACTTGATAGCTGGCTAGAAAAAACAAACTCCCAAAGCAACAAAAGTAATGGTTCCACATGCTTGGAGTATTCTCCCAGGGTGACGGCATTGTTATTTTTTTCCTGTCCCTTACAAAAAGGTTTTACTCTAAATAGGACAGATGGTATAAAGTCCTTCCTTCGATGGCCCATACTTTATTGGGCCATCAGAGGAAGAATTCTGTCAAGAAGCCACAAGCAAATAAATGGTTCTATAATTATTTGAACTGTCATTGGAATATAAATGAATTTTCCCATTAAATCAGAGAAAGATGTATCGGCATCAAAGACATAGCAGAAAAGAAACTCGCAGATTTGTATTCATCGTTACAAATATTTTAAGAAATAAGATTTTGAATCAACAGAGACATTTTGTTACCTCCATCCTTGTGACCTACTGATCAATCATTCCACAGTTCCACTTTAATACTCATTTTCCAGATAGGGCATGTAAATCCACCACTGAGGTTTCAGAACTAATTTGGGGTGTTTCGCTTTCAAACATCATTTTCCGGCTGCCGCTCAGACACAGCCTTTGAGCTAGCTGATTGCTCTGACAGCAGTAGCAATAGTGCTGGCTCCAATCAGAGATATACAAAACAAGAACACAATGAAGCATGAGATCTCAGCACCTGGCTGTCATCAGCCTTTCTGAGTAGTCATCAGGCACAGACAACATGCAACCCCTACTTTTAACCTTCACACCTTTAACAAGAGAAACCTGTGACCTACCCCTTACTACTACCATCTACCATATGTCATCATTCAGGAAGAGCTAATCAGCTGCCCTATGCTAAAAAGGACCTCACTGTACTTTTTTGGGTGACCTTTTTCTATTTAATGTTGTCAACAGTAACTAGTGCAAGATTTGTATTACTTCAACTGTTCATGTGACTGCTAGACTACTCGGCCCGACCAATGTACATGATAATGAGTGATATCCCCAACTTGATATACAGTGCATCCACTTGGTGTCTTCAGATGAACATAATCTGAAACCTATAGAAGTGTCACCACAGAGGGAAGCAATATACCTTAGTAAATCGATACCGCTTCAAGGCCCACACCCTGAAGTGGGTTTTCCTTTTAGCAAAAGGGTGCGTATGCCAGTCAGTCTTGTCGTTCTTGTAAAATATGCTCAATGATGATGACAGCAGTCTGCTGATTCTCCTTTGAAGTGATGAGAAGATTGTCCCTTTTATGTGTTAAACTATGAAGCTGACCTAACTACAGGTCAGCAATGCTTGGGAAGTGGCATCAAATGGCTACCTAGAAGTCATTGAAACAAACAGTATGGTAGATTGTTCGAGTTATTTACGATTCACTGTACCCTATTACCTACATTTAGTCCTGGTGTATAGTAAACTAAGGCACATGCACGTGTACCATAGGCTTGAACTCAATAGGAGACAATTACTGCCATTTTTATTGGGTCAATTACTTTGTTTCTTTTGCAGAAATTAGTGAAGCATGGCATTGTATCCCCTAGGTTGCTCATCTTTGCTGGTTTTGCCACCTTGAGCTGGACACTGTTTCCTTGTTAGTGTGTGCATAGCTAAAGGTCTCAGCTCTGATGCGTAAACTGGTCAAGCAAAAGGGGGGCCTATTTTGTTTTGCGAAGTAGTCATAAAATTGAGTTTACTGACTGTATTGAATCAATCAGTCGGTATTTGTAGAGCGCAGCTTATCACCCGTGAGCTGGGTTGCTGGGTTTAGTCGAAGAGCCAGGTCTTGAGTCTCTTCCTGAAGTCCGTCTGCGATGGTGATGTTCGGAGGTGGAGAGGGATACGTTTTTGATAGTTTGTGTTATAAACTAATAAAAGCACTATCGAAAAGTACGATATCCTCATCTACATTGAATCCCAACATAGGTAATCTACACCCTAATGACTTTGAGATGCTGGAAAGTTTGCTTGTTGTAGAGGGGGTAGGGGTAAACCACTTTTTGGTGTACTTATGCTGGTTTGCATTTAAAGTTGATTTTTGTTTCTCTTCTATAGCCAGGTGTTGCACGTTGTCCATAAGAGTTCAAATGTAATGTAACTCTATTGCAGGTATACTGATAATACATGAATTATGTCTGTTTGCTTTTAGGAAAGAGCATCTTATTCCATGTGATTATATGAACCATGTATAGATTTAATGATCATAATTTAAGGCATGTTTACCACAAATAAGCAATTTATGTCCTTTAATTGTTGCAATGCTTACCACTGACAAAGTTATAAACTTATTTCAACTCTTCATATTTGTTACTTGTACCAAACAATCAAACTATAGCTCACCGTACTACAAGATGAATCTGTAGAGAAAGACAAACTATTAGGGTTTTAATCAAGCAATTCATTACACTGCCACTGAAACTCAGTAAACACTGCTCTGCTTGGGGCTGCTAAACCAAATTATGGGTAATTCAGTAGCAGAATATTCATTTAAAATAATTTCACCAAACGTAGTTGCCTGAAACCAATTTGCACATCATGTTAAAAACAATAACTTCATTTTCTGGTCTAAAATCTTAGCTCTCCAATTATGCATAACGTTAATTGCTGCATTATCCTCGCCTACGGAAATACATAATATACGACACAGATTAATTGAAAAAGTTATTATATCTTTTCCATTCAAAATGTCTTGTATTCAACTCAGATTAATATAATCCTAAACCTCACTTCATATGTAATTAGTAAGCCTTAGCGTTTCTTTTATTATTATGTTTGATTGGAGCCACAGTGCACCATGTGTGGGTTTGTAATTTTATTAGACAACAGTGGAAAAACAGGACGGTTTAATGTTTAGTGTCATGATGCCACTGGCTAATGGAAGAAGTGAAGAGCCTTTGGCCTGATTAGGAGAACTGGTTATATTCAGATTTCTGCGCAAGTCGTAGTTTGAGTTTAATTTTGAGCAATCGCGGCTCCTGGAGGGAGTGCTGCGGGGCGGTGGGGCGGGGCGGGGCGGGGGAGGGCCAGGGTGGGGGGTTGTAAACTCCGGTATACAACCGAACGGAGTTAAGTACATAAATAAATAAAACGAATTACATTGCGCGCTGCAACGCCAAATCCGTTGCAGCGCGCGCAATGTAATTCGTTTTATTTATTTATTTATGTACTTAACTCCGTTCGGTCGTATACCGGAGTTTACTACCCCCCACTCTGCCCTACCCGCCCCGCCCCACTGCCCCGCAGCACTCCCTCCAGGAGCCGCGACTGATTATGAGTAATACATTAACTATCATACTCCCGCCGTTTTACCCTGTTAAATGTTGGTACGTTCAACCTGCCAAAATGTACATGGAGAAAAACTCTTATACATCTAGGCATGATAGGCACCTGCGCAAACCTATTTCCTCATATAATTCTCTTTTTTTCCCCTGAGTGTCAACTTTGAATATGAGGCACTTACCACACCCAGTACATTCAGCACCCCAGAGTATCAGTGTTTGTATGTACGGTAAATACCTCAGTCTATTCGGGCCCACCACTCATCTTCAGCGACAAAGGGAAAATTCTGAATATAGGGGCGGTCCATCAATCTGCTAGGTGATGGTGGCCTTGCATCTGCTGGCCCAGTGGTGCACCGACTGCCAAATTTAAAGATCACTGCAAGGTTGGTGAGTATTTGTCGCCAACAAGGCGGGAAGCTTGTCACAATGGTTCAAAACAGCAAAAATCAACCTGCTTTATGGTTCAGAACCAAGGATCCTTGAGGTATCTATGGCATTCGTATTAGGTAACTATGGGCCATATGTAACAAAAACGCGTTTTGCGATTCTCAAATTGCGATTTTTAGGGAATCGCAATTAGAGAATCGCAAAATGCAATGTATGTAGGATTTGCTAAATATTTTGCGAATCCTACATATTCCTTATTTGCGAATCGCAAATTGAGATTCGCAAATAAGGAATACCTTCCCATTCATTCCTATGGGCTAGAGGGCCCATAGGAATGAATGGGAATGCAATTTCAAGGTTGCAAGGGTGTCAATAGGACAACCTGTTGCACCCCTGAAATAGGCATGTGTGCACATGTGGCGCACATACATGCCCTAAGGGCATGTATGTGCGCCACATGGCACTTGAAAAATGCAAAAAAGTGCATTTTTCAAAGAAATCATAAATTACCACCAACCTGAAGTTGGTGGTAATTTGCGATTCCTTAAGCCAAAATCGCACAACTTGGGTGCTTCCTACATTCCATTTAAGGAATCACAATTTGGGATTCCTTAAATGCATTCACAAAATAGGGAATCGCAAATTTTGCGATTCCTTATTTTACGTAGTGGGTTTTTGTGTGCTACATTGCACACTGCCTAAGTGCGATCGCAAACGCTGAAATTCTGCAATTTTCAGCGTTTGTGCTCGCAATTTGGCTTCATACATATGGCCCTTAGTCGTGCTCATGGCTTAGCAAACACAGGAGTTGGGTGACACTAAGGGCCTGATTCACAAAGGTATACTTGCACTTTTTGTTGGGGGGATGTATTCACAAACTACAAGGAATTCATAAGACAGATCTGTCCTTTTAAGTCTGGAATCTCCACAGTCGTAAACGTACTACTAACTCATAGTTTTTGAATACCAAAAAAAAGTAAACTTCCACAAACGTATAAGGTTACTTTATGAATCAGGCCCTTAATGTATTTAATTCCAAATCCATAGAATTGTGTGGTGGTTTGTTCAGTACCTGGCAGAGCAACAAACACATGTTGAAACAACGGTTAAAATGTTTCTTTCACTTCAATGATTGAGTGTTGATTTACTAAGTAGCTGCTAACTAGCAACATTTTACAAAACTAAATGGGTGTGCAGTTCAATTCTATTTCTTTCAGCAGGAATGGCCTTCAAAGGACAGCATGAAGATGGCTAACGTTTTTACAAACTCATAAGAACCATTACGATTGTTTAGTCCAACATGACTATAAAAAACTTGAGGAAAATGGAAGAAAGTCTAAAAGGCAAGTACTGGCTAATGTATGGCAAAATTGTTTTAGACACAAAAAGTAAGATATAGTTTAAATACAAAAATCACAGACTTGTGGTTTAAAGGTATCTGTTTTATCCCTCCTCAAAACATAGTCATAAATACAACCAAAAGAAAGGGCTGGAAAACTAAATGTGAGAAAGTTTCACTCTTCTGTGAGACTGAAATAAATACACCTTGACCAGTCTTTTTGGCATGTGTACAATCTACCCCTCCCTCCAAAACATTGCTGGATCTGTGTGTTTTGCCCAGGGTACTGTAAAGTGTAAATGTCTCAAACATCCAGTCTACGTGTTAGAGTATTGTTTCCAAACTGTACAGAGAGGGATCTTATTGTTGAAGTTTCTGTGAGGAGAGAAATGTTTTATTCATGAGGCCTAGTCACTCATTATATTTAACACGTGTGATACAGAATTCTTTCGAAATGTATCAATTACTTACTGTGTCCTTGTGTTATAAAATCCGCTGCTAATTCTGTGACTTTGAGTGTAATAAAAGCACACGTGCATACCCAGGCTTAGTCTGATGGCTCAGTGCATTAATGCATCCACTGCAGGGAGGTCTTTTGAAACCTGACAGGGTAACCTTGATTTTCATCATTCTGAGGTTAATGAACTGAATATTCACCAATACTTTCCACCTAGGCCATGATCAGATGCATAAAAGTGCCAATACCTGCCATTAATTTTATTTGTACTTCTGTGTTTCCCCAACTTTTATTACTTCCAGGGACTATTATTATTATTATTATTATTATTATTATTAATGAGATTTATAGAGCGCATAGCTGCCCAAAGGATTCCCAGCGCTAGGAGACCAATACCAGACAGAAGTTGGAGGAGGATTAATGATACTGATGGAACAGCCAGATTTTAATCGATTTCCGGAAGGATACTTCCTTTTCCAGAAACCTAGATTCGCGTGGAAGAGAGTTCCACAGATTGGGTGTCAGATGGGCGAAGGATCTACCTCCCCATCTGGCTCTCTTAATTCTGGTGGGTTTTAATAGCCGTTTAGAGCAGGATCTGAGGCTTCTGTTTGGGACATAGGGGGGTCAACAGATCTTTGATTTTACTAGGGCCCTTGTTGTGTAAGGCTCTGTGTGTCAGACAGAGTGCCTTAAACTTGATTCTGGCCTCAATCGGGAGCCAGTGAAGAGCTTTTAAATGCTTTCCAACTGGTTGGTGTATTGGGAGCTTACAGAGCAGTCTTGCTGCCTCATTCTGGACCACTTGGCATCATTTGATGACATATTTTGGTGCCCCTAGGAAGAGTGAATTTCCATAGTCCAATTATGATGTGACCAGGGAATGGACTACTGTCTTTCTAAGCTGTACGGGGATACGCTCTGAAACTTTGCGGAGCATTCTGAGTAATCCAAAACATGTACCTGCCAATTATTTGGCTTGCATCTCCATTGTTAGATCTTATCAAGCCAGAAGCCAAGATTCTTGATAGTCACATTCAGAGTTGGTGGGCTACCAAGACAGTTAGGCCAGCTGATCAGGGGCCTGGGAACCGCATTATTTCCAAGGACCATCAGCTCCGTTTTGTCCCCGTTCAGCTTCAGACAGTTGTTTGTCATCCATTCCACAACCCTTTCCATGCAAGGTGCTAAGCTGTCAGAGTCACAGTTGGATCTGGGATCTAGGGAGACCACCAACTTGGTGTCATCTGCATATGAAATCATGGAGACATCACACTCTTGGGCTATCCGTGCTAGTGGGGCCATGTAAACATTAAACAGCGTGGGACAGAGCGAGGAGCCCTGAGGCACCCCGCAAGTCAATGGCATTGTCTTAGAAAAAAGATTGGCTTCCATAACTTGAAAAGTTCTGCTCTCCAGGAAGGATGACAGCCACTCCAGGGCTTTGTCTTGGATGCCAAGATCCAACAGTCTATTTCGCAAAGTGTGGTGGTCCACAGTATCAAATTCTGCACTGAGGTCAAGAAGTAGTATAGCGGCTAACCTTCCTTGGTCCAGCGTAATTTTAAGTTCCTCTACCACTGCCAGGAATGCTGATTCCTTGCTATGCGTGGAAACCCATCTGTGTGGGGTGGAGGCATTGTTTTTTTTTTATTGTTTTTTATTTTACGGAGTTTTATATAGCGCGAACTTGACCCGAAGGTATCGGGTATCAGAGCGCTTTACATAGCACCAGTTGCGTTACATGAGGAGACATTCATTTTTTTTTTGTTAGGCACGGGAAGATTAAGTGATTTGCCCAGAATCACAGGATGTTTAGCGTCATTGCCGAGACTCGAACCCGGTTCCCCAGATTCGAGGTCGACCGCCCTAGCCGTTAGGCCAACTCCTCTACTGAGAAATTCTGTCAGCACTCCATTTACATGTTTCTCTACCAATTTACCGACAAATGGCAAGAGTGCAATGGGACGATAGTTCCCTAGATAAGCTGGGTCTAAGTTAGTTTTTTTTAGCAATGGTCTGATTATTGCATGTTTCCATGCACTTGGTACTTCGCCCGACTCTAGTGAGAGATTCGTGATTTTAGCTAGTGTCAGGAGCAGAACCTGTGTGACCTTTTTAAGCACATGAGGTGGAGCAGGGTCTAAAGGCAAGCCTGATTCCACCTTATCCATCAGTAATCTCATAACCTCTGTATTGACTGGTGGGAAGCTACTGAGAATGGGCGTGGCGGAGGTCTGCGCCTGATCTCTTTTCTGACTCGTAGATGTCTCTCTCCCGGTCATGAAGGAGCTATAAATGCCCGTAACTTTTTTGAGGAAGTAAGTGGCTAGCTCATTGCATCGTTCCTCCGTAACCTCAGCAGTGTGGTTGTCGTGTGTTAGGGAGGTTAGAGATTTGACCACCGAGAAGAGTTCCTTCAAGGAATTCTGAGCCTGTTTGATCTTTAGCTCAATGAATTTTGCCTGTGCCTCTTTGATACTATTGTGGTACAGTCTAATAGCTGCCTTATACTTGGGTTTGAGTTGTAAGTCATAAGTCTTCCTCCATTCCCTTTAGATTTTTTTGCAGTGTTTCTATAGAGATACTAGTTGAGTGTTAACCATGGTGCTTTTTTGGGCATGGGTTTTGGTTTAGTAGATGTTTTAGGGGCCAGTTTATCCAATTATAGTGTAATCCTGCTTTCCCAGCTGGAGTAAGCTTCATCATTCTTGTCCTGTATCTTAGTGGCCAGTGAAGTTAGGAGATCCCCCCATATGTCTGTGTTCAGCTTAGACCAGTTTCTTGTCTTCGTAACTCTCGAAGGTAGGTGCTTTTTCTTTCCAGCTTCCCTATTGCCAAGTGCAAATGGGATAAGAAAGTGGTCTGACCAGGGTACTGGTATTTGGGTGGAGACTGAGATATTTGGGTCATTTGAGATTACTGGATTAAGTATGTGACCCTTGATGTATGTGGCAGACGTGATCAGCTGAGACAGTTGTAGTCCCTCGAGTTCTAGCAACAACCTCTTGACACTGGGAAGATTCTGGTCCTCAAAATGAAGATTTAAATCTCCTAGAATGGTGATGTGGGCTTTTTTCACCAAAAACCTAGCTAGCGTATCGGTCAGGCTATCTAAGAACTTCCTATAGGGGTCAGGGGGCCTGTATATTAGAAGCCCTGAAAAGGCATATGTTGGCAAGAGCGTAATGGTAAATTGGCAGCTTTCACAGCCAAGGATGGAAAGGGGGTCCACCCGACCTACGCGGTCCAGTTTATAGATTTGGGAGGGCCATTAAGATATCTGGGGTGGAGCTTTCGTTAGGCCAGCTTTCAGTTATGAAAAAGACGTCGAGATTTGCCTCCTCTAATAACAGGCAGATTTCGGTTTTGTGTTTAATGAGGGATCAGCTGTTAATTAGGCCTAGCTTCCAGGCCTTCAGCTCCGTGTGTGGACACCAAGCGTCCATCTTAAGCTCTGCAGGCATTTTTATCTCAAAATTGCAGAGCCTACATACCTGATCTCCTGCTAACCCACTATCGTATCGCCAACCCTTCTCACAGCAAGGTTCATGAGGAGGCCTAGGACTGCATAGCTGGTTAATGGTGTATATGGCCTGTGGCAGCTGAGTTAGGGCAGGGTTCCTGGCACCTGGACCCGTTCGGGCGAGGAAGTGGCACAGACGGGCTTGCCTTTGGCATGCCAGCGGTGCGCCCGCTGCGCGCCCTCTGCCCAGCCCTCATTTTAAAGTGTCAGAGGTCTAGAAACTAGACTGCTGACCTCCAACGCCGAGTGCACTCTATGGTAGAGAGGGGTTACTCTACCTCTCTACCACACTCTATGGTACCTGCCTGCCTGCTGGAGCGAGGAACACCCTCTCTCACTACTGGTAAGTGTTTCACAGAAATAATGGTGCAAAACCAGTTTAAAATAGTTCAAACAGTTAAACAATTAAAATGATAAAATACAGGGAGCGAGAGGTACGCCACGGAGCACCTCTACCTTCTGTGTTCAGTCTCCGCTGCGCACCCGCTGCCTAGCCTTCATTTTAAAGCGTCAGAGGTCTAGAAACTAGACTGCTGACTATATGACCCTGGAAATTGTCAATGATAAAAAAGCTAATATAGGATAGAGAACTGTACAGAACCACAAAGTTGTCTTCAACTTTCCACAGCATAGCAACCAAAGCTGCTCTGCTGCCCTGCATTGCATGACATGCTCTTCCCTAGCACTGGCTAACAATCAAGCTGCCTATCACCACACACAAACCTCTGTTTCCCTGCGAGAAATAGGATGGAGAGACAAGGATTTACGGGACAAGAAATGGCACAAATAGTACAAAGACCTGTACTAGCCAACATCCACAGTAGAATAACATTATGTTTTCAAATATAAACTAGATGAAAAGACAGCGACGCTTGCAATTAAAACATACTAATACAGACAATACAAACCACTGCATCCTGACCTACTTGATCAAACAATAAAGGAAGTAATTCAAAATCATGTTCTGTTTTCAAAAGCTTGGGCAGGACTATTAGGGCTTGCCCAATGGAACCATACTCCCCACAGCAAACTCTAGGGCTGATTGGCAAATCTGCTTGTGCCAAACAAGTTTACACTCACTCAATGTTACGCCTGAGATTGTCAGTTTTTACAGCCAGTGCAGTAATTGTGGGGTGAAAGGCAGCAAAATGGGTGTTCCCAATAGAGTATCATTTCCAATGTGGGAAACACACTTATTTGTAACTTTGTATGGGCTGTATTTATGCACTGGTAGTTATATGTCACAAAAAGTTTTTAAGTCCCAGGTTTCAAGATATTTTAGGAAGAGTAAACTTTGACACAGCCAAGGGTCCCAGGACCTTTGAGACAGCACATAAGGGACAATACTCACTCCAGCAGAGGCCAACAACAGGGTGCAGGGTAAGGTCTCATTGGAGTTGGTCAGCCCGGCAGTTGCAGGAAAGGCCTCTTGTAGCTTGTTGTGTCCCTGTAGCTTGAACAAGAGGTCAGACTTATGATCCATGGAGTTAAAGTCTTTGGTCTGGGTATAAGAGGGAGAGCAGGTCCAGTCTTGTAGGGTCTTCCCAGGTCTCAGACATCAGATTTAGTCCTCTTCTGATCTTCTACAGGTCCAACAGTGTTCTGAGGAGGGTACTGTGGGTGCCACATTTATGCCTAGCCCCAACTTATCTATGTGGTTCGCTTTTGCCCCCTTCCTAACCAACACGTAAGGGGTAACCTTACCCACTTATCTAGCACTTCTTGTGTGCCCTACAGCAAACAATCCCACAGTGCCCCTCATTGCGTAAATCCAAGATGATAAAACCTTTGTTTCCATGTGCAGAGACTGTGTGCCCATCCCAGAGGCGTGGCCGGGGAAAGGAGCAATTCCTCTGTGGTCACTCTAAACCAGTTCTGGGGTCAGCTCCTCTCCCACTGGGATTGGGGCTGCCTGACTGGTGGAACGCAAATGGGTCTTTTCCAGATATCATCTAACATGACATCTGGAAAAAACCTGTGACAGGCTAGGCCTCTTTGAAGATAATCAAGTTCCTGGGAGCAGCCCACATAGTTATCCTCCCAGAGGAACAGGAACAGGAACAACTCCCACACCCAAGGCCTTTGTCCTGCTCTGGGAGCAGTTTCACTCCTCATCAAGGGACTATTTAGCTGCCAGGTGAAAGTTGGAGCTCATGTAAATAGGCTTGCAGAGGCTTTAGACAGGGAAAAAGCAGCTTCCTAAAAGTAAATTTTCCTTGATTTATTAAAAATGTAATTCTAGCATTACATTGAATTTGAATAACTATTAAAAGAGCCTTTGATTTATATTCCTAGCTGTTTCTTAACAGAAATTATATTATTAAATGTAATAGTGTAACCTAGTGTTTTCCTGTGGAGCAGACAGGCTTGCTATAGGGAAAATAGCTTTTGGGGCTTTTCATTGTAAAGACATGTTTAACATTAAACATTTACATGCCCTACTTTTAAATACAATGTACCCTGCCTTATAGGCAGTAGGGCTTATGTAGGGATGAGGTATTAGTAATTAAAAGGAAATTTCATGCCTGTCAAAAGAGGTTTACTTTGACAGGTCAGATTTACAGTTTGAAACTGCAACAGTCAGGTTACAATGGTAGGCTCGCAGTTATGTTTGTACTATCACTGTAGTGGATTGCAATACGGGTGCTGCAGTCCATCAATGACCCTGGAAACACTTTATACCATATACTAGGCACGTAAGTTAAATATGCCAAATAGGAGTATGCCAGTTTAATTATGTTGAAAGGGGGAGAACAAGCATGTTACCACTAGTTAGCAGAGTTCTACAGGTGGCAAAAACAGTTAAGGCAAGAATAGTGGGATGGGATACACCACACAAAAAGTGTAATTTCCTATAGGTAACATTTGTGTAAATAGAATTCCCACTAGGTGAAATTTCAGCAAATGAAAATGTATCACAAATGTTCTTTAATACTTTAGTATAAGTCCTTGCAACTTATTTCTGCTAAGAGAATATTTTTTTACAATAGAAAATCCTCTTCCCCATTAATTCAAATGCTAGTGGCCTAGCTAGTATCCCCACAAGATAATATGGGACTTACAAGCTATTTTTCCTAGGATGGGGAATTAAAATAGAGTTTCTGGGCAAAATTAATTTTCATTGTAATTTGAATTCAGATAGCATAGTCATTGATCATTGGATGGACTACTAATGCCATTTTATGGGATAAACAGATAGCTTAGTCCTATTACAGGGGAAAAGGACAATGTTGGTAACAGTAACTAGTGCAAGATTTGAATTCTTTTAATTGCACATGTGACTGCTGGACTATTCGACCCGACAGATGTATCTGATAATGCAGTGATATTGCTAACTTGATATACAGTGCAGCCACTTGGTGTCTTCAGTTGAACAAAACCTGGATGCTAAATAACTACCACCACAGAGGGAAGAGTCGATCCTGCTTCAAGGCCCACACCAAAAACTGTGTTTTCATTCAGCAAAAGGGTGCGCATGCCAGTCAGTCATGTTATTGTTGTATGTTATGCTCAATGATGATGACAGCAGTCTGCTGATTCTCCTTCGAAGTGATGGGAAGATTGTCCCTTTTATGTGTAAACTCTGAGGCTGATCTACCTACTGGGCAGCAGTGAATGGATAGTGGCTTCAATTGGCTTCCTAGAGGGCATTGATACAAACAGGATTGTAGATTATTTGAATTGTTTACAATCCAATATGTCCTACTCTCTACATATAGCCCTGGTGTACAATAAGCTAAGGCACATGCATGTGTTCTGTAGGCTTGAACTCAATCAGAGGCACTTACTGCTGTTTTTATTTGGGTCAATTATTGTTAAATAGTTCCGTTTGCGGTAGTGGAGGCCGGGAGTAGCAGGAAGAGCATCACAGATGGTCATTTCTGTAGTGTGAAGAGTAGGCTGGGTGTAGCAGGCTCTTGTCGCTAAAGCATGAAGAACCAGTTGGGCGTCACACGCAGTCGTTGCTGTAGCTTTGCGTTCGTGATCACAGAGGCTGTCATTGCTGTATCGAGGAATACAGATCTTGCATTACCGATCGTCACCGGTGGTTGCCATAGCGTGAAGAGCAGGTCTCACCAGAGTTTTGCGTTGGTGGTGAGCACAGGCAGTCGAGTCTCAGTGAGAAGGGGCTTGTTTGCAGCCACAAAGAATCCAAAGTTCAGGATGTCACTTGTTCTTTTTTGGAGGAGCTCAGACTGATGCAAGTCAATGGTTAGGGACCTTGGGGGGCACCTGTTGTGGATCAAGAACTCACTCCAGCAGAGGCCAGTAGGGCTCAAGCAGGTCCAGGCAGTTCAAATGCAGCAGGTCAGCTGGGCAGTTGCAGAGAGGCCTCTTGAGTGTGTTATGAGCCTGTGGCTCACACAGGAGGTCACCCATCTGACTCTCAGAGTCACTTAAGTTACCCTAGAATGAAGATAAGCAGGTACAGTCTTTCATCTCAGACAGCAAGACAGGAGGCCAGTCCTCTGAGCAGGGCAGTCCTTCTTCACAGGTCCAGAAGTGTACTCAAGAGTGGTTCTGTATGTTCCAATATTTATACCTAGTGCCAGCCTTTGTGTGTGGGGACTTCCTGTCCTACCCCACATCTGGTTCTGGAAAGTTCTTTCCCTTCCTCTGTCAATGCTCCAAACTGTCTGGGGTGACAAATGACAGGGCATGCCTGGTGTCAGATTCCTTTGTGTGTGCAGGAGGGAGACCCCTTTAAAGTGTAAGTGGGGCTGCCTAGAGCTCCTCCCATTCATCCTGCCAAGATGTCCCATCCGGTCCTCACCTGAGCCCTTTTTGTGCTACTGTATGGAAGAAAGGCAAAAACCGCAACAGCAGAGCCATTCACAGTCATGTGACCCAGAATAGTGGCAGAAGGCACAAATAGTTAGAACAACAAAATGGCAACTTTCTAAAAGTTCATTTTCAGTATTCTAACTTAAAATCCGACTCTATGATTAAAGGAGATTTCTATCTGCTCCCAATCCAAAGTTGGCACTTATTAAATGTAATAAGGTAACCCAGTGTTAGTAAATAGGAGCAATAGTGAACAGTGAAAAACAACTTTAGGAGTTTTTTCCTGACAGGATATGTAAAACATAAGTACACATATCCTACTATTTAAATACAATGCACCTGCGCTATGAGTCTTTAGGGCTTACCTTAGGGGGGGCGTATAAGTATTAAAAGGAAGGTTTAGGCCTGGCAAAAGGTTTACTTTGCCAGGTCAAAATGTCAGTTTAAAACTCTACTACAGGCTGCAGTGCCAGTCCTGAGAAATGTTCTACAAATCTACCTTAGTGGGTGGCACAATAGGTGCTGCAGACCTACCAATAGCATGTAATTTACATGCCCTGGGTAGGCCTATTTACTAGGGACTTACAAGTAAATTAAATGTACTAATAAGATAGATGCCAATTGTACCAGGTTTTAGGGAGACAGCACAGGCCATTTATCACAGATTAGCATGGAAACATTGTGCAGGGTCTCATACAACAAAAACAAAAATGGTTTCAGCAGCAGAAGGGAAAAAGCTGGAGTTGATCCTACAAAAAGGGCCAGGTCTAACAGGGTGACCCAATTCTTAGTGTACTGATGCTGGTTTGCATATAAAGTTGATTTTAGTTTCTCTTCTGTAGTTAGATGCTGTACAATGTCCCTTAGATTAAAAATGTAATGTATCTCTATTGTGCAGATCTACTGATAATACATGAATTATAACTGTTTGCTTCAGTAAAGACCATATTATTGTACGTGATTATATAAACCATTATAGAGTTAATGATAATTATTTGTCTGATTTTTGCCTCAAGTAAGCAACTTATGTCCTTTTATTGTTGCAATGCTTACCACTGAAAAAGTCATAAACATATTTCAACTCTTCATATTTGCTACTTGTACCAAGCAACCTCTATAGCAAATCATGTTATAAGATGAAAATGTTGAAAAGGCAAATTATTAATATTTTAATCAAGCAAATAATGACATTGCCACTGAAATTCAGCAAGCGCTGCGCTGCCTAGGGATGCTATATCAAATATGGGTTATCAATAGCAGAAATATTCATTTAAAATGATTTCACCAAACGTAGTTTCCTGAAACCGATTTGCACATCATGTTAGAAACAATAAAATCATTTTCTGGGCTACAATCTTTGCTCTCCTTTTATGCATAATGTTAATTGTTACATTATCTTTGACTAAAGAAATTTATATTAATAGATGACACAGATAATAAAAAAAGTTACTGTATCTTTTTCATTATTATTGTCTTGAATTTCCAACTCCAGTTAATTTAAACTCAAGCCTCAATTCATGTGTAATTAGTAGGCCTTAGGGTTTGTTTTATTATTATGTGGGAATGCTGTAACAGTGCACTATATGTAGTGTTAGACCTGTCGACCTTAGGGTAGTCTTTCCCCAAACATTTTGCTTTTACCCTTCTTATTTTTGCTGATCTCGTTCAGGGCTTTAGTTTGCTTGTAAGTCCTAAGTGGTACTACATGTGGCCAGGGCCTGGTAATTAAATGCTACTAATGGGGTCGGCAGCACTGATTGTGCCCCCCCACTCAAGTAGCCCTTTAAACATGTCTCAGGTCTACCATTGCAGCCTGTGTGTACATTTTTAACTGCCATTTCGACCTGACAAAATAAGTCTAGGCCCAAAACTTCCTTTTTAATTGATGTACGGTACCCCTAGGGTAGGCCCTGGACAGCCCAGAGGGCAGGGTGCAGTGTATATAAAAAGTAGGACATGTACTTGTAAGTTTTACCTGTCCTGGTAGTGAAAAACTATTAAATCCGTTTATCACTACTGCAAGGCCTGCCTCTCCCATAGGAAAAGTTAGACCTGGCATCCTTAGGGTAATCTTTCTCCAGAATTTCTGCCTTTTACCTCCTGTTTTTGCAATTTTCTTTGTTGGCCTTAGGACAACTGAGCACTTTACTACTGCTAACTAGTGCTAAAGTGCATATGCTTCTCCCCTAAACATGATAACATTGGTTTCTCCCTGATTGGCCTATTTGATACACTGGTAAGCCCCTTGAAAAGTGGTATACCATATACCCAGGGCCTGTACTTCAAATGCTACCAGTGGGCTGCAGCACTAATTGTGCCACCCACAGAAGTAGCCGTTCAAACCTGTCTCAGGCCTGCCACTGCAATGCCTGTGTGTGCAGTTTAATGCCACTTTGAGTTGGCATTTAAAACTACTTGCCAAGCCTTAAACACTCCTTTTTTTTTACATATAAGTCACCCCTAAGTTAGGCCCTAAAGAACCCAAAGGGCAGGGTGCAGAGGTAGGACATGTACTTTTATGTTTTGAATGTCCTGGTAGTGACACACATCCTATTTCGCTTTTCACTACTGTGAGTTCTACTCCTCTCATAGGCTAGCATTAAGAATTCCTTACTACACTTTTAAACTGCAATTCCTGATCAGCGAGGAGTAGCTCTTTAATGTTTCATATGTTTGGAATGGTAATGATACATCCTCATTGGTGAAGTTGGATTTAACATTACTATTTTAGAAATGGCACTTTTAGAAAGTGGACATTTCTCTGCACTTACTGCTCTGTGTGCCTGACAACCTGTCTTCAACAAATGCCTGGGGTGGGTGACAGATACCCTTTGTGCATTCCCTCTAGACAGCCACAACAGAGTAAGGATAGGTGTGTCTGAGTACCCATCTACATACATCTGCATTCTGATGGCCTTGCCTGGGCAGGATGGAAGGGAGGGGCTAACGCTTTACTTGAATAGGCAGTGGACTGTCCCCACACAAAGGACTGATTTTTCACCCCCCACCCCCCCAGATAGCCTGGTACACATCAAAGGCATGTTTGGGTATAAGTACTGGGTCTCTAACCCACTAAAATCAGACAGTGCTGGATTTGTAACTAAAGCTCTTGCAGAAGAACTGCTGTACTGCTTAAATGACTCAACTGGACTGCTGATCTGAAAGGCCAGCTTTTCTGTTTGTTGCCCTGCTGCCTGCTGCTATGACTCTGCTGAAAGAACGGATGGACTCTACCTTCACTCCAAGTGATCTCCAAGGGCTTTTTGGCTTCCCTCCTGTTGCTTGAGACTCAGGGATATCAAAGGCTCTACCCCTGCTCGTGTGCCTGGCTCACTGAAATTGGACCAGATGCTTGCAACACAGATTTCAATGCATCTCCTGTCTGTGTGTAGCAGAACCAGCACATTGACCCACTTGCTTGTGTAAAATCTGGCGCAACATATCCGAACCATCGATTTGCCTTCAGAGATCGAGAGCATAGCCATCACTGAAGATTTTTGAGATGGATGCATCCCCTTGGCTACGTGGCAGAATCAGACGCATCGCTTGACACCTCTGACTCCAGCACCCATCTTTGTAACTGATGCATCACCTTCATTGCATGGAGAAGATCCTGCACATGCGAGCCTTGACATTGACGTGTCTCGATGTTTGCAACCAGGAAAGGAACTTTGCGTGGTCCTGTAGCCGGCCAGTGCTCCATCGCTGTCAGCCCAAACTTTGACTTTGCCCCCGTCCCTTAAGACCTGAAGTAACCTTTTTCTCGTTCTTCTAAGCGCTTTACTCCATTTATTCTTTTAAAATTCAATATCTCAACTTCCATGCATTGGATTTTTGTAGTTTTGATCTTGTTTAGTTCAGAATATAGTAATCTATTTTTCTAAACCTGTGTTGGGTCTTTTTGTTGTGTATTCATTGTGTGACTGTGTGTTTGTGTTGCACACATTCTTTACACACTGCCTCTTTAGATAAGCCTTACTGCTCTGTGACAAGCTACCAGAGGGTGAGCACAGGTTATCTTTTAGTGTGTATCTAGCTGACCCTGACCAGCGTGGTGGTTCCCGTCTGGCCGGGGTGTATATCTCAGCTAACCAGGAATCCCATTTCTAACAGATAACCTTGGAGTTTTCTCATTACATTTAATCAGTGATCATTTCCAAATGGGAATGGTGATGTGGTTGCAGCGTGGGATGTTCAGAATGAGTCTGGCAGAGGCGTTCTGGACGGTCTGCAATTTTTTTGGGAGCTTCTGGGTGGTGCTGGCGTAGAGTGAGTTGCCGTAGTCGAGTTCTGCTGCTAATGAGTGCATAGGTAACCATTTTTCCGGATTCACTGGGGATCAACTTGAAGAAGCAGGAGGACGAGATGGTGTTGATTTGTCAGTTCATTGAGAGCAAGGAGTCCAGGATGATGCAGAGGTTTTGTGTATGGCCCGTGGGTGTGAGGGGGATTCCGAGTGCTGCAGGCCACCAAAAGCTGTTCCAGGTGGAGGGTTAGGAGCCTAGGATGAGGACTTCGGTCTTGTCTGAGTTAAGCTTGAGGCAGCTGTCCTTTATCCAGGTGGCGACAGCCTTCATCCCATTGTGGAAGTAGCTCTTGGCGGCTGTGGGTTTGTCTGTTTGTCTCAAGGCTTAGTACTTCAAAGTGGAGGACAAAGACAGGAGCTGGTTGGCATAGAGGGCCTCAGTACTATGGCGGTCAGACGAGCATGCGACCGCCATCGTAGCGGGATGGAGACCGGCCGACAAGTAATCGGCGATTCCACCCACCATATTATGATGAGACTGCCGTGCTGGCATTCGGAAACATGCCTTTTACTATTGCGGTCTGTGCTGTCGCCCAGAAAAGGGCCACATCACAAGCCGCAGTGGTAAAAGCAGTGGTCGAAGTGGGCGGGATTGGCAGGGCACGGCATGCTCCTACTTTTTCAATTCAATAGAATCCGTTCCCCTACTTTTTTATTTTAAATGACAGAAATACCCAAGACCTATAAAAAAAGCTCAGCTGTTCGTGGCCATTCGGGGACAGGTGGGGTGGGCAGATAAGGTAAAGGACTATGTCTCTTCCTTCTTGCCCAGAGATATGGCTCTTACCCTCTCTTTCCTCTACTTTCCTTCATTTGTTCCCTTGTGAAATGGATCTAAAAAGGAAAGAAAGACTTGCTGAAAATTTTGTTTTTTTCTGACATTTTTCTATTGCAAAGTACAGCCTTGGGACGGAGAGAAAAAAAGGTTCAAAATACGAAAATTAACTAAATAAAGCAACACAGAGTGGTCACAAATTGGCCAGATTGGTTTTATTCACACCTAAACACATTAAGTGCCACTTTACAGAGTTTGCCAATCAAGCGCTACTTCCGTTTTCTCATCTTTCTTTGAACAACAATGTTTTCCCCGGTTGGGGAAGTGCACCATTCCTGGAGGTACTGCAATGCCTGGTTGATGCGTGGAGTGGAAAACGTTTAATGTGATCCTTATCAGCTGTTTTTCTTATTTTAGTTTATAAAATAAATGTGTACCGCGGCTCTGTGTTCAGGGATGTGGTCTTTTTAGACCATACTGCTTACATTTGGTAAGGATATAAGCAATGGACATTGAAACGTGTCCCTTCCGGGCCCTGTGGTAATGGCCTTAACTTTTCAGGCAAAAACACTAATTGATTTCTGAATAACAAGTGTAAAAGAATTAAGGTAGCCATGTTGTTCTTGCTAACATTTCACATGCTTTACCTAATCTTGCCTTCCCTATGAGTGTTTGCTTTTTCGAGGATGTTATTACTTTTTTTTTCCAGGCAGGAAATTACTCGTCTATTGCATAATTTGAATTGAGTCACATCCAGCTGTTTATAGAGGGGCACAATTGGGTTGTAGCTGAAGGCAGTGCAAGTTTCTCTCAGTGGGGCAGTATGGTGTTCAGTGAGCGAGAGGATGTGGAACTATGGCCAGAGCTGCCAAATTTGGAATTGGGGAACCAGGTTCAGCCTTCATGACCACTCTCCTGAGGGAGCACATTTCCATGCTAGACCTTACAAGGCCGCGCTAGAAGTTAGAAGCACTGGTGTCTTAGCATTAGCAGGTGGACCCTAGCGGTGGCAAGTGTGTGTTAACCTTGAAGGCCTGTCCACCACAATCCATCCTGAAGTTCACCTCCAGTCTTGCTGGCAGGCCTACGAAGCAGAACACCCTAGAGCGACAGTGACTCTGTCACTGAGGTCACAGGACCCTTGAGGCCAGTCTGCCTCACCCATTGGTACCTCCATTGGCTCTGTTTCAGCAGTAGTAATGCAACTCACCTGGGATCGGCAATGTAGGATTTTCAGGCACACCAAACTAAGGGGCATATTTACAAGCCCCTATCGCCACTAAAGCATCACTTTTTTGGATGTTGTGGTGGCGATAGGGGCTTTGCCTTATTTACAAGGCAGCGTTAAGTCACTTAATGTGGCTTAACTCTGCCTCGTAAATAAGGCACCCTTTCACGCTATACTTAGCGTGAAAGGGGAGGGCAGTGGGTGTTCCAGTGGGCGTTCCACAGCAATACCCATTGATTTTGATGCTGCCCGATATTTACAAGGGTGGCGTAAATATGGGACAGCGCCAAAATTAAGACCAGGGAAAACCTGGTCTTACCCTGGCGAAATGGGGAGAAATGCTTAATTTCTCCTCATTTTTGCTGTTTCCATGTGTGCTGCATTGTGCAGCACACATAGAAACAGCAAATCCCCATGAATGATTGTGTATGTGCAGGAAGGTGTCCCTTCCTTTACATAAACAATCATTAAAAAGAATGACGTTTTGCAACTTCTATGTGTGCTGCATTAAGCAGCACACATAGAAGTTACAAAACACAGTTTAAAGATTGCTATGGTGCTGGAAGGGACACCTTCCTTCACATAAACAATCTTCCCTTGCAGCGCAGAAACCCTTGCACTATGGTGCAAGGGTGCCTGCGTTGGAGCTTGGCAGCTAAATTTAGCAACAGCGCAGGGAGAAATGCAAGGCTGCAATGTATTCTTGTAAATACGGTGCAGCCCTGTGTTTCAGAAGTGACGGAGCGCTGCGTTTAGCCAAGAAGGCTAACGCCTCGCACCGTCACATCCATTGTAAATATGCAACTAAGGGGCATATGGACAACAGAATGATGTAGCGTGACGTTAAGCAAAACTTGCTAATGCCACAGTGAAAACGCAGGGATGCACCATATTTAGAAAGATATGGTGCACCCCTGCGTTTCCCCTAGCGCTGGCGCTAAATTAATCTGCCTAGCACCAATGCATGGCACCCTTGCACCATAGTGCAAGGGTGTCTGCTTTGAGGGGAATGATTGCTTATGTGCAGGAAGGTGTCCCTTCCTGCACATAAACAACGATTCATGGCGTTTTGCTGTTTCTATGTGTGCTGCACACTGCAGCACACATAGAAACAGCAAAAACGAGGAGAAATAAAGCATTTCTCCTCGTTTCGCCATGGTAAGACCAGGTTTTCCCTGGTCTTAATTTTTGTTCTGCCCCATATTTACGCCACCCTTATATAATAAGGGGCAGCATCAAAATCAAAGGGTGTTGCAGCAGAACGCCCACGCAACACCCATTGCCCACCCCTTTCACGCTAAGTATAGCATGAAAGGGTGCCTTATTTACAAGGCGGTGTTAAGCCACATTAGGTGGCTTAACGCCGCCTTGTAAATAAGGCGAAGCCCCTATCGCCACAGGAAGTCGTAAAAAGTGACTTTCCTGTGGCGAAAGGGGCTTGTAAATATGCCCTTAAGTTTGCAAACTTCACAGTCTCTCTGCTATGGCACAAACACTTTTAACATGTGCTGCCTGCTTTGGGGCCACTGGAATAATGCAGCAATGGAGGACAAAATGTTGTCGCAGTGTTGACTAAATTATGCAGCAAAACAAAGGCTGCAGCGTAATGTGGTACATTTTCTTATACTTTATTATTTTGACATTTTTACACATACTAACAGTCTCTGTAAAGGTTTTGCCTCATTAGTACCAGTGTATCATGCAAATGCAGCAGTAAGAAATGTGACAAGTCAACCTTTGCAAAGGGCCCTCCACTTTGCAGCAACACTAGTCACATTTTTAATAACTTTTGATCCATTTGAGTTACAAACAGATTTTTAGTTAAAATCGTCAGATGATGCAGCAGATGATGCATTATGTGGCAAATATGGCAGAGCCATAATTATCTGGAAAACATTTACAAACTACGATATTTTGCCGTTCATGTTTGAACTTCTCTTTTGGAACTAGGGAGGAGAAGTGCTGATGAAAGAAACTGCATGGCTCAGAGACAAATGATCCCACTTTTAAGCGCATTTGGGACATTCTGTGATTGGAAACATATTGCACTTTCTGAAAGTATTTTAATGTCAATAACTTATATTAAACCGTAAATAAATATGTGTATCAATTGGTTGAATTAAATAACGTAATAAGCTGTAAGTGGTCAGTGAAATGCCAAACAAATAATAAAAATTGGGATGTTTTGCTCTTTCTGGCTGCACCTCTGACTCCACCCACTGACCCAATGCTCAGGTTATTCCCGCCCTCTGATTCTCTGCCCACAGTGCCCCTACTTTTTTTCCCCACTTCGACCACTGAGTAAAAGGCATATTTGCAAACATCCATGTACCATGCATGGATGCTTGGCGGGCACCACATTTGCCCCCCTGGCCACATAGCGGAGGCCCACAGGGGACAGAGGCCCAGCTAGGGGACCCCAAAGTCCCTGTCCGACAGCCTTTCTAAGGTGGTAAGGCCACCATGAAAAGGCTGTAGGAAATGGACATCGAAATCTCTATGGTGGTGCCTGCGCAGGCACTGCATTTATTGTGGGGATTACTGTCCGCCCGCCGCCCGACGGGCTCTTTGAGTCTGTCGGAGGTGGCGATCTTTCCCCTAACCTGCTGTGCTCCGACCGATATCTTAATCCGGCGGTCGGACCATTGCCTTGGATGTCTGGCAGACCGCCAAAGATGGCCTGTCAGTGATGGTCTGCCTGACATCATAACGAGGGCCAAAATGTTCATAGTTTCCAATCCAGAGAATTGCGAACGGAGTTTGTTTAGTACTTTGTAGCACAAAAGAAACAAGTTAAACAATGGCTATTTTTAAATTCTTTTTTTTATTGAGAGGGATGAATACATACACAAAAGAACACCTTAAAAAGGAGTGATGCAGAAATAGAAACAATAAAAAAACATATAAATATATTAGCATGTAGTGCAAGAAAAATTAAAATTTCAAACAAACAAGTCAGCATTTTACTACAGCTTCCTTCTTTATTCTAAAATGTCCACAGCGAGAAGAGGTCCCCATTTCCTTCTAAAACAATTAATATTGCCTTGGCCTTCATCGACTCTTTGTATAGCTTATTCAATTTTGTATGCATGATACAACAAGTTCCACCATTTCTCAATGTTAGGGGGATGAAACTGATCCATTAGCATTAGAAATGCAATATATACGGTGTGATAGATTTAGTGGTTAAAGTCACATTATGTTTTGTTAGATCTCAGATTACACTCGCTATTTTACTTCAAAAATCTATTAGACTCCTACATTGTCTGAACATATGTACTTCATATACTGCCTCTACATTCAAGGAAAGGTATTTCGAATTTCCTGGCAGTTTAATTTGTACAGTTTCAATGGTGTATAACAAGTCATATTAAGGGGCAGATTTACAAGCCCCATGCGCCGCTTTAGCGTCATTTTTAACATGGGAAAAGTGACGCAAAAGTGGCGCAAGGGGCTTGTAAATAAGCCCCTAAGCATTTTCAATTGTTGCAGATGGGGAGTATATGATCTAAGCACATCAAAGTCCCTTTTAAGGCTTTTGTGATATATGGCCAACTGATGACCTGTCCTAGCATGGACGTTTTTTCGCCAAGTCATCTCGATAACAATCAGTAAATCTTTTATACCAGTAAATGTTTTGTAAATATTCCTTATCTTAACGTTATGTTGATCAGAATACAATAACATTAATTCTGATACAAACTAATAGTAGACTGATATTTCAGTAAAAAAATCATGTACTTAAAAAACATTCTTTTATATGATAAATATTCTGCAATTCAACAAATGAGCAGAGTGTTCCATTGTGAAATAACTGAAGTTAATCAAGATGATGGCTAGGCTCTAGTTGCTGTCAGAGGCACTGAACATTTTCTTCCCACACAATGTAAGAAGCTGATCTAGTCAAATAGAGGTTTAATGGTAATATTCTCTTAATTTCAAGGTCTGCACTGTTGTTATGGCAAAGAATTGCCTCCTGTGTAAAGCAATACTGGCTATCTATACTTTGGTTTACAAACCAGTGCCCATCATGGTGGTAATGCCTGGTTTACATTGATGCTTTTCAGGCAGCGGTGTCAGCGAATGCGGCCATAGTATTCGCCCCTCTTGGCAGTGGATTGGAGGCAGGCAAGCTGACTTGTCCATTCAGCCACAACTCATCACTCCTATACCACCCAAACTTTGCTCTTCTGCACCAGGAGTTACCAATGTTTCGGCCTGCACATCTGGTGAGTAGAAGGCCAAAGGAAAACAAAGCAGATTCATGTATGAGTGAGTCTGGCATGGATGAGGAGGAAGCGCCAGTCCAACGTCAAAGTCCCAGCATAATGGAGACTATGGATGGCTAACTCAGAATTAATGCCTGCTCATCGTTCGACAGCTAATCACACAAAAAAATGCGAAAGCCAGGTGATTTGTTCCTGACTATGTTTAGTGCCACATTCTACAGGAATATTAAAAATATTAAGAAGAAATGTCTCACGCACCAAATGGTGGCATGCGTAATTCTTGGCATTTTTTCTCACTATGGTAGGCTCCACTGCCTCCGGGAACTCTTAGATATTCATTTTTTCTGGACATTTCTGGAGATCGAGTCAAGATAAAAATGGTTATGGCTTTGCCCAAATAATTTTATTCAGTTGGCACCTGTACCATAACTAAAAAATAAGATACTGATGCATATTAAGAATCCAATAGTTCCGCCATCCTTAATATGCCAATATGTTTTAGCCAATTTACAAATGCCTAAAAGGTAACTCGGCCTTCTTTAGGGGTCCTAGACCTTCCTATCAATCAATCAATCAGGAGTTTGTTAAAGCGCGACTACTCACCCGTAAGGGTCTCAAGGCGCTAGGGGTGGGGGGGGAGGGGTGCAGGTTCCATTCCATCAAGGAGGGGGTCCGTCGAAGAGCCAGGTTTTGAGGTTTCTTGCGAAGATGGGGAGCGATGTTGTCTGTCTGAGGTGGAGCGGAAGGGCGTTCCATGCTTTGGCTGCGAGGAAGGAGAAGGAGCGGCCTCCCGATCTGGTCTTTCTGGTGCGGGGGACCACGGCGTAGGAGAGCTGGGCTGATCGTAGGGTCCTTTGGGGTGCGTGGAATTTGAGTCGGCTGTTCAGGTATGCTGGTCCGGTGCCGTGGAGGGCCTTGTGTGCGTGGGTGAGCTTCTTAAAGGTGATTCTCGCCTTGACGGGAAGCCAGTGGAGTGTGCGCAGGTGCTGGGAGATGTGGCAGTGTTTTGGCAGGTTGAGGACCAGTCTTGCGGCGGCGTTCTGGATGTTCTGTAGCTTGCGGATGAGGTTTTTGTTTATTCCGGCGTAGAGTGCGTTGCCGTAGTCGAGTCTGTTGGTGACCAGGGCGTGAGTGACTGTCTTTCGGTGTTCGAGGGGGATCCATTTGAAGGTCTTACGAAGGAGGCGGAGGGTGTGGAAGCAGGAAGACGAGACAGAGTTGATCTGGCGGTCCATTTTGAGCTCGGAGTCCAGGATCATTCCCAGGTAGCGTGCGTGGTCTGTGGGGGTTGGCGGGTTTCCGAGGGCGGGGGGCCACCAGGTGTCGCTCCAGGCATCAGGGTTTGGGCCCATGATGAGTACTTCTGTTTTGTTGGTGTTTAGTTGTAGGCAGCTGTTTTTCATCCATTTGGCGACGGCTTCCATGCCTTCTCGAAAGTTGCGTCTGGCGGTGTTGGGCTCGTTGGATAGGGAGAGGATGAGCTGGGTGTCATCTGCGTATGACACGATGTTGAGTCCGTAGGTTCTGACGATGGGGGCAAGTGGAGCCATGTAGACGTTGAAGAGCGTCGGGCTGAGGGAGGAGCCCTGTGGGACTCCGCAGGTGGTAGGTGTGGGGTCCGAGAGGAAAGGGGGTAGTCTGACCCGCTGCGTCCTGCCGGAGAGGAAGGAGCAGATCCAGTCGAGGGCCTTGTCCTGGATTCCTGCATCGTAGAGTCTGCGTATTAGGGTGTGGTGGGAGACTGTGTCGAACGCCGCTGATAGGTCGAGGAGGATGAGGGCTAATGTTTCTCCTTTGTCCAGTAGGGTGCGGATGTCGTCTGTTGCGGCGAGGAGGGCGGTTTCCGTACTGTGGTTTTTTCTGAAGCCGGATTGGGAGGAGTCGAGGATGTTGTGTTCTTCAATGAATGTGGCGAGTTGGCTGTTGATGGCTTTCTCGATGACTTTCGCTGGGAACGGGAGCAGGGAGATGGGTCTGTAGTTTTTGAGGTCGGTGGGGTCCGCTGAGGGTTTCTTTAGGAGGGGTTGACCTCGGCGTGTTTCCAGTCATCGGGGAACGAGGCGGTCGCCAGGGAGCGGTTGATGGTGTGGCGGAGCATGGGTGCGATGGTGTCGGCGGCTCTGTTGAAGATGTGGTGGGGGCAGGGGTCCGTGGGGGCCCCTGAGTGGATTGACTTCATTGTCTTCAGTGTGTCTTCGGTGGTGAGGGCTGTCCAGTCATCAATCGCTGGTTTCCGGGTGTCGGGGGTGGTTGGTGAGGGTTCAGTGTGTTGGTTGTCTTCGTCGAAGTTGTCGTAGATGCTCTTGATTTTGTGGTGGAAAAAGGTGCTGAGTTTGTCGCAGAGGTCTTGTGAGGGAGGGATGTCGGTAGACTCGCTGGTGGGTTGGGTGAACTCCTTGATGATGCTGAAGAGTTCCATGCTGTTGTGCGCGTGGGTGGAGATTATGTCTTCAATCGCTTTTTTCCTCGTTTCTCTGATGAGTTGATGGTGGGCGTTGGTGGCGGCTCTGAAGTTGTTGTGGGCTTCTGTGGATTTGGTGTTCCTCCAGGCCTTTTCGAGGCGGCGGCATGTGCGTCTGGACTCTCGAAGTTCGGTGGTAAACCATCTGGCTTTCTTGGCGCGGGTATTGTTGTTTTTCTTGAGGGGGGCTATGGTGTTGTTGCTGTCCGAGATCCATCTAAGCAGGGTTCGGGCTGCGGTGTTGGGGTCGTCGTTTTCCGCGATGGTTGGGGTGGAGTTGTTGAGTGAGGAGGTGAGCTGGTCGTCAGTGATTTTAGTCCAGTTTCTTCGTGGAAGCAGGTGCTGGTGTCTGTGGATGGTGGGTGTTCTGAAGGTGAAGTGGACGCCACGATGGTCGGTCCATGGGAGTTCGGTGGTGTGGCTGAAGGTGATGGAGTTTCCTGTAGTGAAGAGGGGGTCGAGGGTGTGTCCTGCTGAGTGTGTGGGCTCGGTCATGATCTGGCGGAGTCCAATGTTGTGGAGGTTGACCAGGAGGGATGTGGTGTTGGGGTCCAGTTGGTTGTCGAGGTGGAAGTTGAGGTCTCCCAGCAGGGTGTAGTTGGTGGATGCGATGGCCTGCGGGGAGATAATGTCCGTGATGGAGTTGACGAAGGGTCCGCGGGGTCCAGGGGATCGGTAGATGAGGGTTCCTCGGAGGGTGGCGGTGGGGCTGGCCAGTATCTTGAAGTGAAGGTGTTCCATCAGTTCTGTGGGCTCGTCAGGGAGTGTGCTCAGGCGGAGGCTGGATTTGTGGACGATGGCGATTCCTCCTACTGGGCGGGTGGGCCGGTCCTTCCTGGAGATCTTGTATCCTTGGGGGATGGCGATGGCGATGTCCGGTCCCGAGGTGGTGTTGGTCCAGGTTTCGGTGAAGAACGCTACGTCCAGGGTGGTGCTGTCGAGGAGGTCCCAGATTTCTGTGGCGTGTTTGTGGAGGGATCGGACGTTGAGGAGGATGCATTGCAGGGTCTTCGGTTCGGTTGTGTTCTTGTGGGCGGGTTGTGCTGGATCCGTGTTCTTGGCGGTGCTGCAGGTGTGCCGGCAGCGGTGACAGCTGAAGGGTCCGTGGGTGTCGGCTGGTGATGCTAGCTTGCAATTGTTGTTGCAGCCTGGGTTGAGTGCGTGGAGTGCTGCTGGGTCGTAGCGTTGGCGGGGCGGAGGTCCAGGGTTCCTCGCGCTGGTCGCGGACGGGTCGCAGACGGGCTTGTCTTTGACGCGCCTTCAGTGCACCAGCGGCGCGCCAGCTGCCCGCGGCCGCTGCGCGGCCGTGCACTGGCCGCAATTAAGTAGGGGTCGGGGAGGGCTGGACAGCTGGGAGGCGGGAGCGGGGAGGGGAGCTGGATTGGGCCGGTCGCGCTGGGGGGGACGGGCCGCGGGGGCAGCAGCGGCGGGGAAAGGTAAAGGGAGGAAATAAGGGATAAAGAAAAAAGGGAAAATAAGCAGAAATAAGGCACAAAAGAGCAGAGATGCAGAAAAGTGCAGAAAGGTGAAAGATAAAAGAGGGTAGAAAAACGAGTGAAAACAAGTGAAAGAGCAGAGCGAGAGAATGGGAAAATGAGCAGAAATAAGGCACAAAAGAGCAGAGATGCAGAAAAGTGCAGAAAGGTGAAAGATAGGAAGGGTAGAAAAACGAGTGAAAACGAGTGAAGGAGCAGAGTGAGAGGAAGGAGACAGAGGTCCACTGGACCACCAGGGATGAGGCGCAGGGAAACCTGCGGGTGGAGGAGGGCCTCGATCACCAACACTCAAGAGTGCAGGGGCAGGGACACCTCACTTAATGGTGGAGCTGCGAGGGTGGGAGAGCAATTTCACTGACAATGAGTCAGTGGTCTTTCTCGCCTGTCCCCGCAGTGGCCGCCATTAAGTAGGGGTCGAGGAGGGCTGGACAGCTGGGAGGCGGGAGCGGGGAGGGAGCTGGATTGGGCCGGTCGCGCTGGGGGGAGGGGCGCGGGGGCAGCAGCGGCGGGGAAAGGTAAAGGGAGGAAATAAGGGATAAAGAAAAAAGGGAAAATAAGCAGAAATACGGCACAAAAGAGCAGAGATGCAGAAAAGTGCAGAAAGGTGAAAGATAAAAGAGGGTAGAAAAACGAGTGAAAACGAGTGAAAGAGCAGAGCGATAGAAAGGGAAAATGAGCAGAAATAAGGCACAAAAGAGCAGAGATGCAAAAAAGTGCAGAAAGGTGAAAGATAGGAAGGGTAAAAAAACGAGTGAAAACGAGTGAAGGAGCAGAGTGAGAGGAAGGAGACAGAGGTCCACTGGACCACCAGGGATGAGGCGCAGGGACACCTGCAGGTGGAGGAGGGCCTTGATCACCAACACTCAAGAGTGCAGGGGCAGGGGCACCTCACTTAATGGTGGAGCTGCGAGGGTGGGAGAGCAATTTCACTGACAATGAGTCAGTGGTCTTGCTCGCCTGTCCCCGCAGTGGCCGCCATTAAGTAGGGAGTCGGGAAGGGCTGGACAGCTGGGTGGCGGGAGCGGGGAGGGGAGCTGGATTGGGCCGGTCGCGCTGGGGGGGAGGGGCCACGGGGGCAGCAGCGGCGGGGAAAGGTAAAGGGAGGAAATAAGGGATAAAGAAAAAAGGGAAAATAAGCAGAAATAAGGCACAAAAGAGCAGAGATGCAGAAAAGTGCAGAAAGGTGAAAGATAAAAGAGGGTAGAAAAACGAGTGAAAACGAGTGAAAGAGCAGAGCGTGAGAAAGGGAAAATGAGCAGAAATAAAGCACAAAAGAGCAGAGATGCAGAAAAGTGCAGAAAGGTGAAAGATAGGAAGGGTAGAAAAATGAGTGAAAACGAGTGAAGGAGCAGAGTGAGAGGAAGGAGACAGAGGTCCACTGGACCACCAGGGATGAGGCACAGGGAAACCTGCGGGTGGAGGAGGGCCTCGATCACCAACACTCAAGAGTGCAGGGGCAGGGGCACCTCACTTAATCGGTGGAGCTGCGAGGGTGGGAGAGCAATTTCACTGACAATGAGTCAGTGGTCTTGCTCGCCTGTCCCCGCAGTGGCCGCCATTAAGTAGGGGTCGGGGAGGGCTGGACAGCTGGGAGGCGAGAGCGGGGAGGGGAGCTGGATTGGGCCGGTCGCGCTGGGGGGGGAGGGGGCGCGGGGGCAGCAGCGGCGGGGAAAGGTAAAGGGAGGAAATAAGGGATAAAGAAAAAAGTGAAAATAAGCAGAAATAAGGCACAAAAGAGCAGAGATGCAGAAAAGTGCAGAAAGGTGAAAGATAAAAGAGGGTGGAAAAACGAGTGAAAACGAGTGAAAGAGCAGAGCGAGAGAAAGGGAAAATGAGCAGAAATAATTCACAAAAGAGCAGAGATGCAGAAAAGTGCAGAAAGGTGAAAGATAGGAAGGGTAGAAAAACGAGTGAAAACGAGTGAAGGAGCAGAGTGAGAGGAAGGAGACAGAGGTCCACTGGACCACCAGGGATGAGGCGCAGGGAATCCTGCGGGTGGAGGAGGGCCTCGATCACCAACACTCAAGAGTGCAGGGGCAGGGGCACCTCACTTAATGGTGAGCTGCGAGGGTGGGAGAGCAATTTCACTGACAATGAGTCAGTGGTCTTGCTCGCCTGTCCCCGCAGTGGCCGCCATTAAGTAGGGGTCGAGGAGGGCTGAACAGCTGGGAGGTGGGAGCGGGGAGGGGAGCTGGATTGGGCCGGTCGCGCTGGGGGGGAGGGGCCGCGGGGGCAGCAGCGGCGGGGAAAGGTAAAGGGAGGAAATAAGGGATAAAGAAAAAAGGGAAAATAAGCAGAAATAAGGCACAAAAGAGCAGAGATGCAGAAAAGTGCAGAAAGGTGAAAGATAAAAGAGGGTAGAAAAACGAGTGAAAACGAGTGAAAGAGCAGAGCGAGAGAAAGGGAAAATGAGCAGAAATAAGGCACAAAAGAGCAGAGATGCAGAAAAGTGCAGAAAGGTGAAAGATAGGAAGGGTAGAAAAACTAGTGAAAACGAGTGAAGGAGCAGAGTGAGAGGAAGGAGACAGAGGTCCACTGGACCACCAGGGATGAGGCGCAGGGAAACCTGCGGGTGGAGGAGGGCCTCGATCACCAACACTCAAGAGTGCAGGGGCAGGGATCACTTAATGGTGGATCTGCGAGGGTGGGAGAGCAATTTCACTGACAATGAGTCAGTGGTCTTGCTCGCCTGTCCCCGCAGTGGCCGCCATTAAGTAGGGGTCGGGGAGGGCTGGACAGCTGGGAGGCGGGAGCGGGGAGGGGAGCTCATACCCTCATCTAATTCTAAGGGAGTAGTGAATAGACATAAAGCTCTCCTACCTGTATTTAAATTCATCAACCTGTATGACACCAGAAACTAAAATACTAATTACTAAATATAAATTAACATGATCAGTCGGCTCTGGTGGGCACGACACACCTACTTGTGCCTTTATTAAAAACATGAACACTCTTGAGCATAATTAAGTGTGGCCCCACTCCAGACTAACAGCACACATCTTGCCGAGGTGGTTTGCCTTCCCCCTTCCTATTTCTTCTAAATTTGTTTTTGTTGGACTAAGAACTCTGTGCGTTACCACTGCTAACCAGTGCTAAAGTCCTTGTGCTCATTCCCTAGAACATTGGCTTACACCTGATATATAAGTACCTAGTTAAGTAGTATACCATATTCCCAGGGCCTGTAAATTAAATGCTACTAGTGGGCCTGCAGCACTTATTGTGACACCCACTTATGTAGCCCTTTAAAACATGTCCCAGGTCTACCATTGCAGCCTGAATGCAGTTGTAAACTGCCAATTCGACTTGGCAAAATAAACCACTTACCAGGCCTTAAACTTCCCTTTTATTACATATGAGTCGCCCCTAAGGAAGGCCATACATAGCTCATATTGTAGGGTGAATTGTAAATAAAAGTTTGGACATGTACTTCTAAGTTTTACATGTCTTGGTAGTGAAAAATCCCTAAATTTGTTTTTCACAACTGTGAGGCCTACCTCAAACATAGGATTACATTTGGTTGTCTTATTACGTTATATAAGCGCTAACTTTTGATTGGTAGTAGGTACATTTAATGTTTGGTGTGTGAGAAATTGGAATTTAAAACCCTATTTAACTGTAAAGTCCGATTGTAAGTTACAATTTTGGAAATGCCACTTTTAGAAAGCTGGAATTTTCCTGTCCTAACTATTTGGTACCTACAGTCTGTCCCAGGGTCACACGACTGGGTGTAGTTGTCAGCTGGACTTTCTTTATTCCTCCCAGACAGCCACACAATAGAGGGATTAGTAATGCCTGGATAGGCCATCACTGGCAGGATGGGGCGTTTGAAGCTGGGCAGCCCCACTTGCAAATCAATAGGCTGTGCCCTGCCTTCACACAAAGTACTTGTCACCACTGCATTGTTCATGCAGCCACCTTGGAGCCAGAGCAGGGGAGGCAAGAAACTTCAAGAACTTCAAATGGAATTCTTTAGAAACTTCTCCTACTTCGAAGAAGGCACCAGGTATAAAAATAGGACCCTCAGACAAACTCTTCAGTTCACTTTCTGAACCTGCAGAACGACTCTCAGAGGAATGCCTGCTGCTGTGGCCTGCTTTGTACTCCAGAAGACTGCTTTGATGAACCTGGAATGACTGTTTTGCTGCCTTGAGCCCTCGGAGTTCTGCCCTGCTGCTTGAGCCCTGTTCCATTGCTTGAACCCATCACTGTCAGAGTGGTGTTAAAGGTGCCCCGATGGAAAAAACACAAAACTTGGGGATTTTTTTTGCCTAAAACTGTTCTGAGAACCGATCGGGGGACTGTGACCAACATGCCCTTCTATACGTCCAAAGTGCATTGCCGGTTGGCCTGCCTTCATTGCAGCTCCCGCTACATTCTTCTCTGTAGCAGCAAATCCTGTTCAGCGCTCCTTCACCAAAGGGGTATCTTGCTTGTGGAAGATTCATCGGCTACAGCCTCCAGCTCCGTCCCTCTTGAGATTTTGCGACTTCCCGATTATGACATCCCCGCCACGGAAAACTGCCTGCAGCCTTGCCCTGCTGAACTTCTACCTTCTCAGAATATTTTTCTTCAAAATTTCTTCTAAGTCTGAAGTGTCAACCGGGCCTGATCTACTCTTGGTATCCAAATCATGCTCTGCCATATTTTTTTAACTGTGACCGGGTCTTGTGCGACTACATATCCACAGTTTGCTCTTTGATCTTTTAGGCACTAGTTTTTACCTTAAGATTTAAAAATTCATACCTCTGGTTCTACAGATTAGATTGTTGTCATTTTGGCGTCTAAAGTTTTATTAAAATGTGCTCTATATTTCTAAATTGTTATGGGATTTTTCTTGTATTTTCACTTTATTACTGTTTGTGTGCTGCATAAATACTTTACACTTTGCCTCTAAGTTAAGCCTGATTGCATTGTGTCAAGCTACCAGAGGGTTTAGCACAGGTTAATTTAATGACTTTAGTGGTTACATCTTATAGGGATTGTAGCTGTTGCTTAGGCATAGCTAACACTCCACTGAACCAACAACCCAATTTCTTACACAGAAGTATTTGCTGGACAAGGATGCACAATGGATTATTGCACAATTTACGGTACAGCTGCAGGTATCTGTGCTGTGCGCAATATATGGTCCCAATACAGATAATCCACAACTTTTTAATAAACTCTGATTTGAGCTGCAGCGGTGGACTGGGGAATTGATCTTATTGGGGGACTTCTACTTTGTCAAGGACTATAAAATAGATTAATTCAATTACTCAGCAACTCCTTCAATGATAAGAATGTGTAGTTCCCCAAAACAACTCAAACATGTACAGAGTCTCAAAGATTTATGGAGGTGGAGTCGAGGTGATTGAGAGTGGCTTTAAGGTTTATTGTCACACCCGCCATCATTATTCTACAGTAGACATGGTAATATCTTATGATAACCCACTTCTTGTCTGTATTCATTTAAATTGCAATAGTAAATAATCTAACAGGTGGACTTTCAATAGGACATAGATTAGAGATCAGTCATGTATTCAATTTGTGAGTCCAACTTTAATAGATTGATTTGAAAATAATATAAATAGTGCCCCAATAATGATAGTATGGGATAAGATGGAAGCATACATATGGGGCATTACTTAACAGTATGTTATAGCTGGTAAAAAAGCTCACCAGGAGATACTAAAAAAAACACCTTAGTCAAATACGAATCTCTGAAATATTGCACGTTGCATATAATAAACACGGGGATGGTTACAATATGAAGCTATATAGAAGTAAGGTTTAAACATAATCACAATCTTAAAGAAAAAGCTGCTTCTGCCTTTTTAGGAAAGGATGGGCATGGAGTATTGGGAGTCAGTTGGTTCTGTATTAGCACATGTGCAGTATAGTGGTACTACTAGGAATAATACAATTATGGATTAGTGGGGCAAGATATGGAAGAATACTTGTAAAACCTTACAGACATTTCAAGAGTTTTATGAGCAGCTGTATACCGCTGACATAAAGATAGACGAGGCTTGTATGCCTGAGTTTATTAATAAGATTGGGCTACTACAGCTATTTCAATTAGCCGCAGTGAGGATAGATAAAGAAATCTTAGGTGCAGACATTTTACAAGCTATTTCTTCACTCTCCAGTGGTAAAGCTCCTGGGCCAGATGCAATTCGTGTTGAATTTTATAAATCTTTCTCTTCAGAGATAATCCTAATGCTTCTATTGGTGATACAATAAATTGACAAGTGAATGGGAGTTCCTGAGTCATGGAACAACATCAATATAGCAGTCTCTCCCAAGAAGGCAAAGCCAGAGGATGACTATTGGTCTTATCAATTAATATACCTACTCAACGCAGATGCACAAATATATAAGAAAATCATTGCCAGTAGGTTTTCAAATTCAATTGAGCATCTGGTGAGTCCAGAACAATATGATTGTATCCATGGCCAATATGCCACTGTACATATAAACAATGCTATTACCATATTTGCTACAGCACAAATTTTACATAAAAAAATGTAGGTGTGATTTTGTTGGATGCCAAGAAGGTTCTTGATTGTGTGTCATGCCAATACTTGTGGACACTTCTACACAAAATAGAAGTTGGAAGCAAGCTATCATAGCATTCAGCATTGTATGCTAAATGCACAACAGTTGGGGTCATAATAGGAAATCTGATTTTTTTTAATTTTACTTGGGGCATGAGACAGGGGTGTCCATTATCCCCCTTATTGTTTGCAATATACCTAGAACCTTATCTGTTAGCATTAAAAAGAAATCCCAATATAGTTCTAGTTTTTTAGGTCTCGGCTAGACAGCGCATGCTCTATCTGGAAGAGATATGTTGTATTCAATATGTGGGCTTCAGCCCCGCAAGAGGCTTCCAATTTGCTGGCTCCACCGTTGATCTCAAATTCTTTCTCCCCAATTGTCCATGGCATGCATGCATCGTGCCTCTTCCTGTGTTTAGCCCTCCCTGAGAGCATGGACCAATTACTACAATCCATCCACTGCTCCCATTTTAGGAACTATTTTAAGAACTACTTTTATCTTTGTTTGAGAGCACTTGTTTTTTCACTCGCTCCGAGCTCCATTTCTGTAAATAGGCCTCTAAATCAGATCAATGGATGGCAAGGGCTGAAAGATCTTGTAAATAAATATGGTTTTTATATATATATATATACATATATATATATATCTATATCTACCAAGCCGCCAAAGGTTCGCGCGCTCTCAGGATAAAAAACTCCACACCAGTAAAGTTCCACTGAAGTGTTTAATTCCACAACGCATTTCAACTTCCTACGAAGTCTTGATCACGTGAAACGTGCACAACAAAACAGGTAACTAATATAGCCCTGTGGTAATGGTAAACATAAAAGATGGGTCACCATTCCTATATTGGCTGACATATTGGAGTGGTTTGCAAACACAGTAATCATGATCGATATAGATCGCAGTTAAACAAACATACCAAACAAATTCACTTTATGTACATAAAAATATGTTATAACAAAATACCCAAATAACTGTAAGGTAGGACTGAATTAAAAAAATGCAAGCGCATGATATGCAGGCATTAACGTGTGAACAAGTTCTTAACATAGGCACTCCAAAATTGTGAATGCTAATGCATTGATAATGATGTCATGGTACATGTAGTACTGAGCACACATTTTTATATATAGGCGCATGTCATGCGGGCTGAATAAAGAAAGAAATTCAAACTTGGTGAAACTTTATCAATGCCCTCGTGTCCTGAACAATAACATGGTGGTATACAAGTTGTGTTAAAGTCAGGTTGCCAAGTTGCTAAAGTGTTGTCACCTGAATATGTGAACAACACACTGTCAGTGCAATATTGTCTTGGACAGGGACACACAAATGTGCGTAGTGCGGTAGCACCAGATTGCATACAGCTGAAATGCCATCTCATATGTATAATAAAAGCCAGTGCCTGGGAACGTTAGCAAATGTGTATGCGGGAGGTCAGGTAAATACCTCTCGTACAGAACAGTGTCAGACACGTGTGCTGTAATGACAAACCTATGTTTACACTGGTAGTATAAATGGCAAGTGCCTGATGAATGTAACTGCTAAAATGTGTATACCTAGCAGCGAAGGTTATAACAGGGGTGAGAGCGCCTATCTGCGTCTAAGCGACAGACACTGCTGCATGAAGATCAAAGTCCAAAGGATCAGATATCAAGTGTTATAGGTCCCATGTAAATGTTTAAATGGCAAGTGCTAGAGAACAACCTCAAACTGAAGTCTCCACAGGAAGGTGATATTCAGAAAGTACACTGTTCGGACAGACCTAGTCTGAACATGCTCCATATCCCACAGACAGGCATGTAGTTACCATGATACGTGATGGTGTGATCTAGGGGAAAAGGGTAGGCAGCCGGTGCAGGTGAATACAGGTGATTGGGCCCCTTCTTTTCCTCCTGCAAAAGAAACAAAAAAACAATAAAAATTAGTGTAAAAATAAGTAAACAGTCGATCCTGTGAAATAAGCACCATTAAAAACTAACGTGCTAAACAGAACTACCCCATGCATGTTGTCAATAGTGCTGATGCACTGAAGGAAGAAAGAGAGAGAGAACAAATATAAAAAATAAAAAAAAAATGCTGCCACACACGAAAACCTGTTCTCAAGGTCCTCCTGTCATCTACTAAAATGGAGAGACACTAGACAGAGGAGAAAAAGCCAAAATTGAATAGACATGTAATAGGGGAAGTTATTCCTCCTTAAGATGTATGGCTAACTCCTCGTCTTGATTCAGTACCCCCGGAATCTTGGTTTGGAAGTCTATGATACATTTCGACTACCTCTGTCTTAATGTTAGAACCCTGTTTCCACCCCTGGGATGTCTGTCTACCTGTTCCAGAACAAAGAACCCCAGATATGTTAAATTGGAAAAATGTTTTTCATGAAAGTGGCGTGCTACAGGATATTTGGGGTCGTTATTGGTGATGGCTCTGCTGTGCTCCAGAATGCGTTTCCTCGCCATACATGTAGTGCTGCCAATATACCAAAGTTTGCAGGGGCACTCAATGGCATATATGACAAACGTGGAACTACACATGAGAAATTGGGTTATTTCTTTACTCACACCATTGTAGTGGACCTGTTTCCGAAATTTACTATTCCTGCAGGCCTTACAATGGCCACAGGGAAAGAAACCCCTCAGGCCGTGTTCATGTCTATTGGGATAAATGGTAATATCGCTATGCACTAGCATGTCCCTAACATTCCCTGACATTCCTCCCTCTCCTGTACGTACATATATACATATATATATATATATATATATATATATATATATATATATATATATATATATATATATATATATATATGTATATATATATATATATTCACTGAAAAAAACATAGGTTTTAGGTACAGTTATAGTTAGTTGGACATTTCACTCGTACAAAACCATAGAAATTCCCCCGTTATAGTTAGTTCAGCTAACTATAACTCGCGCCCACAATGCACTGCTGATGACGTCACATATTACATCACTCATGACATGGTCAGTGACATCACTGATGATATCACTGATGACATCTCAAATGACATCACTGATGACATCATCCAGTGACTGTGTGTTTCTGTAAAGTTTAAATATGTTTAATATATATATGGAAAGGCGTATTGAAGAATGAGTGTGTGTATAAGTGTCTGAATGGATGATTTAGTACGTGAGTGACTGACTCTACAAGTGAGTGATTAAACGTATCTTACTGAATGCATGGGTTAGTGACTAAACTGTGTGAATGTCTGTATCCGTCTGTTTGTTGGTGTGTAAGTGGATGCATGGATTTGCGAATAGCTACATGAGTGTCTATATGGGTTATTGATTGGTTCTCTGAGTATCTGTATGGCTGCCTGAGTGTTTGTGTGGGTGGGGTGTGTGTGACTCTGTACATAGATGTGTGAGTGGGTGATTCACTGGGTGCATGATTTCAAGAGTGCATCTGTGATGGACTGCTTGGGTGGGTGAGTGTGTGTATGGGTGTGTTAGTGAGTGAATGTATATCTCAGTGGTACATGTGCGAGTAACTACATATGTAAAAGGCAGTATATATGTGTGTTAGAGTATTTAAATGGCTATAAGTGAGAGTGTGTGATTGTGAGAGTGGCTGTATGGATGCGTGTGTGCTTGTATCAGTTATTGTATAAGAGCGTAAGAATGTGCTAGTATTTGTATGAGTAAGTGAGCTGTGTGTGTATAACTGTATAGGTGAGTAAATGGGTGTCTGATTAATTTTTGCATGACTGACTAGGTGTGTGAGTACCTCTATGGATGAGTGGCAGTGTGTGAGTGTTTATATAGGTGTATGAGTGCAAATGATAGTCCTGTACTGAGTGACTGTAAGTATGAGTGACTGTATGGGTGAGTGAGTGGATGTGTGTGTAGACCTAAGAATCAGTGAGTGGGTATGTAGTTTTGGTTTTGGAGTGTCTATGGTTTTGAGAATGGCAGTCTGTAATTTAGAGTGGGTGTATCAAAAGTTATATTAGGGTGTGAGAAGATGCATGAAATTATCACATGGATGATGTCATCAGTGATGTCATTTGAGATGTCATCAGTGATGTCACTGACCATGTCATGAGTGATGTAATATGTGACGTCATCAGCAGTGCATTGCGGGCGCGAGTTATAGTTAGCTGAACTAACTATAACGGGGGAATTTCTATGGTTTTGTACGAGTGAAATGTCCAACTAACTATAACTGTCCCTAAAACCTATGTTTTTTTCAGTGAATTTCAAAGGTTTTTTAAATGCTAATTTCTAACTATAACGTGCCTGAAACCTATGATTTTTTAAGTGAATTTCAAAGGTTTTTAAATGCTAGTTTCTAACTATGCCTACAGAGGTAGGACATGTGAAGAAAGAAGAAAAACGCACAGAAAGAAGCAAAAGATGTGCAGAAAGAACCAACAGAGGAGCAGAAAGAGGCCTTGTTGCAAAATCATCCTGTGCCCACAACTTTTTCAGACGGGTACTGGTGGTAACTGACTCTGACTAACCAGAGCCAGTGCTATGCTAAAAGACACTTAGAATACAGTGAAAACACCTACATACACTAGGGAACACTATGCGTTGGGGTACCCCTGTGATTAGCATGACCTCCTCTGCAAGTCCCTAGTACATAATAGGGCAGGGGGATTAAAACTACCTCTTAAAACGAGGTACAGGGCTCGTTTGCACAGTGGTGAAGGGAGGGGGGCCTGAGGTGACATGTGTGCAAACGCGCCCCGTGGCGCGTTTTAAGTTGCGAGATTAAGTCCCCTTGAATCCTGAGGGTCCCTGGGGCCCAACTAGCCCCCAGGTACATACAGTTAGGACCACAGAGCTGAGTTGCAGAGAGGCGTTCCGAGGCCACGCACCTTTTTTCACCTCTCTGCAACGCAACTCTGTTGTGCTTACTGAAGGTACCTGGTGGGCTAGTTGGCCCCAGGGTCCCTCAGGATTCAAAGGGAATTAATTCCCCAACTTAAAACGCACCACAGGGCGTGTTTGCGCACATGTCACCTGAGGCCCCGCCCCTCCCTTCACCACTGTGCAAACGCGCCCCGTGGCACGTTTTAAGTTGGGGGATTAGGTCACCTTGAATCCTGAGGGTCCCTGGGGCCCAACTAGCCCACCAGGTACTTCCAGTAAGCACCACAGGCCTGCGTTGCAACGCCTGTAACAAATTGTGCAGTTGTGTTTAGGTAGTGAAGAGGGTTGTGCTGGGGGTAGTGTTTTAGGGTTTAGGGTAGTGCAGTGGTGTTTGGGTAGTGTAGGGGGTCGTGCTGGGGGTAGTGATTTAGGGTAGTGCAGTGGTGTTTGGGTAGTGTAGGGGGTACTGCTGGGGGTAGTGTTTTAGGGTTTAGGGTAGTGCAATGGTGTTTGGGTAGTGTAGGGGGTACTGCTGGGGGTAGTGTTTTAGGGTTTAGGGTAGTGCAGTGGTGTTTGGGTAGTGTAGGGGGTACTGCTGGGGGTAGTGTTTTAGGGTTTAGGGTAGTGCAGTGGTGTTTGGGTAGTGTAGGGGTTCGTGCTGGGGGTCGTTTTTTAGGGTTTAGGGTAGTGCAGTGGTGTTTGTGTAGTGTAGGGGGTAGTGTTTTAGGGTTTAGGCTAGTGCAGTGGTCTTTGGGTAGTGTAGGGAGTCGTGCGGGGGGGTAGTGTTTTAGGGTTTAGGGTAGTGCAGTGGTCTTTGGGTAGTGTAGGGGGTTGTGCGGGGGTAGTGTTTTAGGGATTAGGGTAGTGCATTGGTGTTTGGGTAGTGTAGGGGGTCATGCGGGGGTAGTGTTTTAGGGTTTAGGGCAGTGCAGTGGTGTTTGGGTAGTGTAGGGGGTTGTGCTGGGGGAGTGTCTTAGGGTTTAGGGCAGTGCAGTGGTGTTCGGGTAGTGTAGGGGGTCGTGTTGGGGGGAGTGTTTTAGGGTTTAGGGCAGTGCAGTGGTGTTCGGGCAGTGCAGGGGTCGTGCTGGGGGTGGTGTTTTAGGGTTTAGGGCAGTGCAGTGGTGTTCGGGCAGTGTAGGGGGTCGTGCTGGGGGTGCGGTTTCAGGGTTTAGGGCAGTGCAGTGGTGTTCTGGCAGTGTAGGGGGTCGTGCAGGGGTGGTGATTCAGGGTTTAGGGCAGTGCAGTGGTGTTCGGGCAGTGTAGGGGTCGTGCAGGGGTGGTGTTTCAGGGTTAAGGGCAGTGGTGTTGCGGGCAGTGTAGGGGGTCGTGCTGGGGGTGGTGTTTCAGGGTTTGGGGCAGTGCAGTGGTGTTTGAGCAGTAAAGGGGGTCGTGCTGGGGGTGGTGTTTCAGGGTTTAGGGCAGTGCAGTGGTGTTCGGGCAGTGTAGGGGCGGTGCAGGGGGTGGTGTTTCAGGGTTTAGGGCAGTGCAGTGGTGTTCGGGCAGTGTAGGGGGTGGTGCAGGGGGTGATGTTTCAGGGTTTAGGGCAGTGCAGTGGTGTTCGGGCAGTGTAGGGGGTCGTGCTGGGGGTGGTGTTTCAGGGTTTAGGGCAGTGCAGTGGTGTTCCGGCAGTGTAGGATGTCGTGCAGGGGGTGGTGTTTCAGGGTTTAGGGCAGTGGTGTTCGGGCAGTGTAGGGGGTCGTGCTGGGGGTGGTGTTTCAGGGTTTAGGGCAGTGCAGTGGTGTTCGGGCAGTGTAGGGGGTCTTGCAGGGGGTGGTGTTTCAGGGTTTAGGGCAGTGCAGTGGTGTTTGGGCAGTGTAGGGGGTCTTGCAGGGGGTGGTGTTTCAGGGTTTAGGGCAGTGCAGTGGTGTTTGGGCAGTGTAGGGGGTCGTGCAGGGGGTGGTTTCAGGGTTTAGGGCAGTGCAGTGGTGTTCGGCCAGTGTAGGTGGTCTTGCTGGGGGTGGTGTTTCAGGGTTTAGTGCAGTGGTGTTCGGGCAGTGTAGGGGGTCTTGCTGGGGGTGGTGTTTCAGGGTTTAGGGCAGTGCAGTGGTGTTCGGGCAGTGTAGGGGGTCTTGCTGGGGCTGGTGTTTCAGGGTTTAGGGCAGTGCAGTGGTGTTCGGGCAGTGTAGGGGGTCGTCCTGGGGCTGGTGTTTGAGGGTTTAGGGCAGTGCAGTGGTGTTCGGCCAGTGTAGGGGGTCGTGCTGGGGCTGGTGTTTCAGGGTTTAGGGCAGTGCAGTGGTTTTCGGGCAGTGTAGGGGGTCGTGCTGGGGGTGGTGTTTCAGGGTTTAGGGCAGTGCAGTTTTGTTCAGGCAGTGTAGGGGGTCGTGCTGGGGCTGGTGTTTCAGGGTTTAGGGCAGTGTAGTAGTGTTCGGGTAGTGTAGGGGGTCGTGCAGGGGGTGGTGTTTCAGGGTTTAGGGCAGTGCAGTGGTGTTCGGGCAGTGTAGGGGGTCGTGCTGGGGGTGGTGTTTCAGGGTTTAGGGCAGTGCAGTGGTGTTCGGGCAGTGTAGGGGGTCGTGCAGGGGTGGTGTTTCAGGGTTTAGGGCAGTGCAGTGGTGTTCGGCAGTGTAGGGGGTCGTGCTGGGGCTGGTGTTTTAGGGTTTAGGGCAGTGCAGTGGTGTTCGGGCAGTAGGGGGTCTTGCTGGGGGTGGTGTTTCAGGGTTTAGGGCAGTGGTGTTCGGGCAGTGTAGGGGGTCTTGCTGTGGGTGATGTTTCAGGGTTTAGGGCAGTGCAGTGGTGTTCGGGCAGTGTAGGGGGTCTTGCTGGGGGTAGTGTTTCAGGGCTTAGGGCAGTGCAGTGGTGTTCAGGCAGTGTAGGGGGTCGTGCACAGGGTGGTGTTTCAGGGTTTAGGGCAGTGCAGTGGTGTTCGGGCAGTGTAGGGGGTCATGCTGGGGCTGGTGTTTCAGGGTTCAGGGCAGTGCAGTGGTGTTCAGGCAGTGTAGCGGGTCGTGCTGAGGCTGGTGTTTCACGGTTTAGGGCAGTGCAGTGGTGTTCGGGCAGTGTAGGGGGTCGTGCTGGGGGTGGTGTTTCAGGGTTTAGGGCAGTGCAGTGGTGTTCGTGCAGTGTAGGGGGTCATGCTGGGGCTGGTGTTTCAGGGTTTTGGGCAGAGCAGTGTTGTTCGGGCAGTGTAGGGGGTCGTGCTGGGGTGGTGTTTCAGGGTTCAGGGCAGTGCAGTGGTGTTCGGGCAGTGTAGGGGGTCATGCTGGGGGTGGTGTTTCAGGGTTTAGGGCAGTGGTGTTCGGGCAGTGTAGGGGGTCTTGCTGGGGGTGATGTTTCAGGGTTTAGGGCAGTGCAGTGGTGTTCAGGCAGTGTAGGGGGTCTTGCTGGGGGTAGTGTTTCAGGGTTTAGGGCAGTGCAGTGGTGTTTGGGCAGTGTAGGGGGTCGTGCTGGGGGTGGTGTTTCAGGGTTTAGGGCAGTGCAGTGGTGTTTGGGCAGTGTAGGGGGTCATGCTAGGGGTGGTGTTTCAGGGTTTAGGGCAGTGCAGTGGTGTTCGGGCAGTGTGGGGGTCGTGCAGGGGCTGGTGTTTCAGAGTTTAGGGCAGTGCAGTGGTGTTTGGGCAGTGTAGGGGGTCGTGCTGGGGGTAGTGTTTTAGGGTAGTGCAGTGGTGCTTGTGTAGTGTAGGAGGTCATGCTGGGGGTAGTGTTTTAGGGTTTAGGGTAGTGCAGTGGTGTTTGTGTAGTGTAGGGGGTCATGTTTTAGGGTAGTGCAGTGGTGTTTGGGTAGTGTAGGGGGTCGTGCTGGGGGTAGTGTTTTAGGATTTAGGTTAGTGCAGTGGTGTTTGGGTAGTGTAGGGGTCGTGCTGGGGGTAGTGTTTTAGGGTAGTGCAGTGGTGTTTTTGTAGTGTAGGGGGTCGTGCTGGGGGTAGTGTTTTAGGGTTTAGGGTAGTGCAGTGGTGCTTGTGTAGTGTAGGGGGTCGTGCTGGGGGTAGTGTTTTAGGGTTTAGGGTAGTGCAGTGGTGTTTGTGTAGTGTAGGGGGTCATGTTTTAGGGTAGTGCAGTGGTGTTTGGGTAGTGTAGGGGGTCATGCTGGGGGTAGTGTTTTAGGGTTTAGGATAGTGCAGTGGTGCTTGTGTAGTGTAGGGGGTCATGCTGGGGGTAGTGTTTCAGGGTTTAGGGTAGTGCAGTGGTGTTTTTGTAGTGTAGGGGGGTCATGTTTTAAGATGCACCGCTCCAATACCTGACCAGTCTGCACTACATAAAACTGCAAAAAACTAAAAATAAAAAGTGTTTTGCACACTTTTGTCATTGGGCTATATGTGGGCTACATCTGGGTAATATTTGTGCTACATTTGGGCTCTTTTTTTACTGGTGGCCATCTTGGAAGACTTCTTTGTTATGAAGTTTCCTAATTTCCTCATTTACTGCAGTCTCCTCAGTAGGAAATGCTTTCAGTTTTTTACTTTGAATCCATCAAGAAGGCATTCAGATGTGTCTCACATTTGCCATAAATTCAGAATGTTAGCACTCTAGTTGCTCATTAGATCACTGTAGTAAAGCTACTGCTCACCAGGGAGTTAACTGGAAGTCTGCTGCTGGTATTGAAAGTGATTGTTTCAGTCTGCATGTCAGAATTGTCTAATGAAATACAAGAGGATTTGAGATCTCACTTAAAACATGCCCTAATTTTTCTTTCTGCAGCACTAACCATAATTTCTATTTCAAAAAGAACCCCCTCATTTTGTTCCTTTTTAAATTAAATGTTTTAAGTGTTACCGGTTTATTCCAATCAAGATGGCTTCAGGTGTGCCATACTTTTGTCATAAGTAAGGCTGTTAGCGCTCTAGTTGTTCTTTAGAACACTCTGGGAAGCTGCAGTAGAACACAAAGGCATCAACTGGCAGGCTGCTCCTGTTGAAATATAACAGGAAGCTATTTGAGATCACACTTGAAACATGTCCTAATTTTTCTTTCTACAGCACTAACCATAATTTCCATGACAAAATGAACCCCATCATTTTGTTCCTTTTTAAATTAAATGTTTTAAGTGTTACCAGTTTATTCCAATCAAGATGGCCTCAGGTGTGCCATACTTTTGTCATAAGTAAGGCTGTTAGCACTCTAGTTGTTCTTTAGAAGACTCTGGGAAGCTGCAGTAGAACACAAAGGAATCAACTGACAGTCTCTGCCCTTGTTGGAGGTACATGTTTTACTGAGAATGTCAGACTTCATTCTCACATGACTGAGAAAGATAATGTGAATTTACAGAAAATATGCTCTCATTTTAGCTTCTGGAGCACCTTCCAAAACTCTATGGGACAAGCATGTGAAAATAGTTTTCTCTCAAACATGATTCATGATATCCCAGCAGAAGGTTTTTCACAGGGTAAAATCACCTTAGAACACACCACAATTCCTGAAATTAGTATGGTACCATCAACAAATGAATTCTAATGTAACTAAAGTCTGTTATCACCCTTTATAGTTCTCCTTTTGGTAACCCTCAAAATCTTTGATTCACTACAATGCATTTCAATGGGATACTATCATGTATATTGGTCTCAAGATGGCTGCCAGCAATTCCAGGATGAAGTGCTGACAGCCAATCAGATCTCACAATGACATGTGTGGTTAGGCTCCGCCCAGATATATATGTGATTTTACTTGTGATTTTCTCAGGAACTACTGAACGGATTTACACCATTTAAGCAAAAGGCACGCGTCTGAACCAAGGGCTACCTCTTTGCCAAATTTGGTGTAATTCCGTTCAGCAGTTCGGGCTGTAGCTGCGACTAAAGGTTCCTATGGAAAAATGAATGGGGAAAACACGTTTTGGGATCCCCCTTTATTCTCGGCCCCCGCTTGACGAATCACCCCGAGACTTTCAGGATAGGAGCGGACCGGAGCGCCCCAACAAGTTGGAAACTTTCGCGAAGATTCGTCAACCGGCGCCAACGTTATTTCAAATAGAATGTTGCGGATTTCCTATGGAAAATAGGTCCTAACTACAACTATCTACTGGCGACCGCCAGTAGATAATATATATATATATATATATATATAGATATATATATGTGTAATTTTAGTAAAAGCAAAAGACTTTGGCTAACGCCTAACCTACTAATAATAATAATGATCCTCCTGCTTAAACATTCCTCAAATAGTCTTGTAAAACAATGATCACCTCAGAGCTGCAAAAGGATAACATTCATGTGAGCATTCTAAAGAGACCATGGGCCAGATGTACGACCCTAATTTGCTGTCACAAACGGGAAATCAGCCCTTTTGTGACTGCAAATTTGGTCTGCCCCATGTGCAAACCCTGTTTTGCGAGTCGGTAACCTTTTCCGACTTGCAAAATAGAGTTTACGACTCGCTATTAGGAAGGGGCGTGCCAAGGGCGTCCCTTACTAATAGTGACTCGCACTGCAATGTAAGATTGTTTTGAGAATGCAATTGCGGTCGCAAAACAATTGCAGTTTACCACCTACATCAAGTAGGTGATAAACCCTCGTAAACGGGACGGGGTCCCCAGGGGACCCCGTCCCCTTTGTGAGTGTGTGCGAAAATATTTTTTAAGAGCAGGCAGTGGTCCCACGGACCACTGCATACTCTTAAAAAATGAAACTGAAACGTTTCATTTTTCTTTTTAAAATGCATCCCGTTTTCCTGTAAGGAAAACGGGGTGCATTTAAAAAAAAACTGCTTTCTTTAAAAAGCAGTCACAGACATGGTAGTCTGCTGACCCCAGCAGGCCACTATCCCTGGGAGTGCTAGCCATTCCTAATGGGGTTGCAAATAGCACCTGCCTCATGAATATTAATGAGGCAGGGAATTTGCGACCCCATTTGGAATCGCAAACAGTGTCTGAGACACTGTTGTAAATTACATTTTGCGAGTCGCAAATTGCGAGTCGAAAAGCAACGCAATTTGCGACTCGCAAATTGTAAGGGTCGTACATCTGGCCCCGAGTTCTTTGCACCAAACACAATCACATGTTAGCCTGTACTTTACAATTTATACACTTTCGCCGCAGAGTAGCAAAAAAGGTATTTTCTACATCTTCCAAAAACAGAATTGCATTTGGTATTTGCATCTTGTATGAATGACTGAATCTTTGATTTCAGTTAATTACAATGCCAGTGCCAGTCCAACCTCTGATGATTTTATCTGCATGACTTTAAAATGCTGGAAGAATGAAAAAAGTGCAAGCATACGCACTATCCCCACTGATTACATAATGCATTTCTTGAAAATGACAGCATCGTTACATTTTTATAATTTAATTTCTTATTGGAACTTGGCACTATAATTGCAATAAAAAAAACGTTATTGGCTAGACAGCACATGCACTGTCTCGAAGATACTGGTGTATTCAATACATGGGCTTCAGCCCACCTATAGGCTTCCCATTTTCTGGCTCCATCGTTGCTCTCATATTCTTTCTCCCCATTTGTCCATGGCATACATGCGTCATGCCTCTTCCTGTGTTTAGCCATCCCTGAGATCATGGACTATCCATCTGCTGTGCCCATTTTAATAACTATTTAAGGAACTACTTTTGTCTTTGTTTAAGAGTACTTCACACATGTGCTTGTGTTTTCACTCTTTCCGAACTCCTATTTCTGTAAACAGGCCTGTAAATCTTGTCTTATCTCTTCACATTTGCTGTGCATTCAAAGACCGAGATCAAATGTCAGACACTATTTTCTGAGAGTGCCTGTTTACTTTTCTTTCCTGACTTCAAAGTGAGATGGTTTTTTAAATTAATGTCCCGTTATTGCTAGCCCGTCTCCCAAGTCCCTCGCGCTTCACTGCTTGACTCGTCCGCCTACCCACTCCCTCATTATTGCTTGTTGACAATGTATGCGTCTTGTCGCCAATCTTAATCATGCACAATTTCACAATCTACAATGCCCATGATGTGTGCATCATAAGCAGGGCTGCAGCGCTGAATACTCGGCCAGTCTATCTTCGGTTTCCATGGGCAAGCGAGACTCCAGTCTGTGCCTCAAGGTGCTGCGTTTCCATTCCCGGCTTCTATACAGCCCGGCTCTGCCCCGCCAGTTGTTTCCTGCATCGCTTCTTTGCCTGCATACCTGTCCCCTCTTGTGTTGCACCCCAAGGCAGCTACTGACTTCTGGTAAGTGACACGGCATGTTTGGGTGTTTATCCACGTGTTGTGATCCGCTCTTGTGCGAGTACGCCTCTGACCCCTGCAAAATCAGGAGGTGACGCAGAAGTGACCATCTGCAGAAACATACCACTCAAGTCACGTGTCAGCCTTGTTGGCTTTGTCTTTACCGTCCAAAAAAAAGAAAAATGCTCCCCAGAGTCTCGAATGGGATCACAGGCCCGCAACACCATCATCGCTCTCCAAAATTGTTTTACTCTAAATTAATTTTATTGGGCACTCTCCATAACCAATCTTGCACTTATTGGATACAATTAGCCACTATTTCCTTGCACGTACCCATTCAGAGATTTGAATGCACTTCACTACTTTTAATTGTACCTTTATTTATTTCTGCTAAGATCCGGTGTCAAAGTTCTGGTAGTTATCTTTTTTTTTTTGCAATTATCTTTATAGTCAGTTAAACATTTTACTTGATGACTTGGAAGTTATATGAACTATAATATATGTTTACACCCTCTGGCATCCTTTTTAGGTCCAGACAGGTTTTATATAGAACAAAGTCACTTCTGTACCATACCAAAAACTTACTTGACTAAAAGACATTAACTTTGACAAAGCCAATAGCAATGCATTGCCGAGACTTATTGGCTTTGCCAATGCTTGTTTAATATGGCCAATCTGAAGGTCTCAGTTTATACACACAACATTGCCGTATATTCAAGTAATGCTCACCACACGATGAGTAAGTGAGCATTACTTGAATATATGGCAAGGAAGTTCCAAGAAATTTCAGGATATAAACTTAATGTTAAAAAGACTTAAATTATATCACACAGCTCAGGGGCAGGACATCAGGGTTATAGAGGTGGCTACCTATTTTGGTATCAAGATTTTTTTGTGATATAATGCAAATTATCAACATTAACCTTGAATCACTACTCGTAAAAGAAATTGGAAATGACTACTTATTGCTACACCAAGTTATTGTAATGTTATTAAAATTAAATGTGTTATCAAAATGTTTATATTTAATGAGATTCGTCCCATTACATATTCCGAGTAAATTTTTTCTGTGCCACGAGTCAGCCATTATTAGTTTTATATAGGGCTATAAAAGAGCTAAAAGAGAATTTTGAGTTATTAAATTACGAATCGAGGGGAGTGGGCTTGCCTTACCTGATTATAAACTATATTATTGGGCAATAATAGCACAGCGGATCTCGAATTGCTGTATTAAAGCCATTTACAAGTTTGCCACAATGTTTCAAATAGGGATGGGTCAGAGCTTCAGAAAGAATTTTTGGTTAGCTCAAAGTGATACAAATAATCGCAAAGAATATGTTTTAAGAGCATAATTAGTCCTATAAATCCCTCGGACAAATGAGTTAATCTGTATGGCATTAAAACTTGAATGATACATGATAATCCACTTCTCCCAAGTATGTTTAGCGATAGAATAATAAAGGTCTGGGCTGAATTAGGCCGTGTCACTCTGGGACAGTTACTTCACAATAAAACAATGGTTAAAGTGTTTCTTTTACGGGGCGCACACGCAAGATGGCCGCACAAAAGTGAGGCTCCGGCGGCCTGGGCCGCAAAATACATAATTATCCTTACTCATGGACGAGTTAACAACTTCCAAGACAAAATTCACAATCCCTACAGTAGCGGGCGCTGGTGAGTGCTGTGGCCAGCCTTGCGGACGACAGCCTAGGCGGCAAAAGCTGAGAATGGAGGTGAGGCGGAGTGGGTGATGAGGGCATGGTGGGATCACATGTAAATCGAGCCTGGGGCGTCAGGCTGGGGTAAGGCCACCCCCAGATGCCGCACAGCACGAAAGCCCAGCACTTGTTTGTTTGTGACCTGACCGTGATGCATCTGCAATAGCAGCTCTTGCCCCTGACGATCGAGAGGGGATGCGGAGAGAGAGCCGTGCAGTAAACGTTGGGTGCTGCGCACGACACCTGGCCCTGTGAAGGATTGATGGGCGTGTAACAGACCCAGAGCATCGAGCAGTGAATAAGTCGGGCCGCATACGACATGCCGACAGTGGGATAAGGAGAGAACATGAAAGGCCCCAATCACAAATAGCCAAAGTACTGCTACACTGCCGACAACAATGGTGTTAGCTGCACATGCACCAATTGGGGATCTGAGTCATGAGCAGTGCTAAAGGCAGCAGGTCCCCTGAATTGGTTCTCAGCCCCCCATCACTTGAATCACTGAGACTGATGGAAGACTGAGGAATAGCCTAGTAAGGAAATAACAGTGACTGAGGCAGGGAGCATAGGAAAATGACCTTGGTGCACGGTGCAGATAATCTGTGCTCGCCAGGCAGCCTAATGTTCCACACCAAGCAATTCGTGGGAACAGAATGAAAGAAAGAGCAGTACACACACTGGGAGGGTGGGGTACACGCGTCCATACGCTGCAAACAATATCCACCATTGCAGAGATTGATTGACAACTCACCACACAATAGGACCAAGTCTCTCCCCCTGGTTTAGCAGTCGAAGTCATCATCCCAGCAATGTGCAGAACCTACCTACAATGGCCCGGGACCTCATCAGCGCACATAGCAAACCTAACTCAGCCAACAACTCAACGGATATGGGCAGAACCGATTGGAAACAATCTAAACTGCCCTTGGAGGCGCGGGAAGCTCCACGTATGCAACACGATTACCCTGATCAGACCAGGATGGCCCCCACCCCAGACAGCCCAGATGAAGACTTGAAATCTCTACTCCTATCCGTGAAACATAGTCTCACTTCCATAGAGTCCAAAATGGACACTATGTCGGCCCGATTGGACACTATAGTTCACAAAATTGAATAGCATGATCATCGAATCACAGAAGCGGAGAACAGGATATCGGAATTGGAAGATACATCAGAAGGCAGAAAGGAACAATTACTACAAATGGATCGCCTGTTGAAAGGAAATTGCAGCAAACAATGATGATTTAGAAGCGCACTCAAGGTGTAATAACATACGCATATTAGGAGTACCCAAGAGCGTGAATACATGGCGCATAGAAGAGTACATCAAATGCATGCTCCTTGCGGCTTTTGGCATGGAGGCCTTCTCCCCGCAGTTGATGATTGAGAGAGCTCATCAATCATTGGGTGCACGACCCCCTCCGGGTGCACCCCTTCGACCCATAATTGCCAGACAATTACTTTTTTTATTTTATTATTTATTAAAACCCGAATGATTCCTACTCCAGGCAAAAAGACACACACCGTCGACTGGTTGGTCGAACTGTGTAACTAGAGTACTATATTCATCGTGATGACAGAACAATCGTTAGAGTCATATGATCCCAGTTTCCAGTTATATAGTGTGTGGTTTTTGTTATATGTTGTCAGTCATGTATTGTCTACACCGCCGACACAGCACAGCACTTTCTACAACACGTTAAGTTACCAGGAAAATATATCACACCTTGAAAAATATATCACACTTTTTTACAGAATGCCATCACAGAGGGTGTAGGGTAACTGTGTTATGGAATATTTTAACCGTGTCTTTATTCTTCCAGACCCATTTCAAGAGCAATACCGATTAGGGTACAGTATAAAGTGCATGCTGATTGTAGTAGGCACCACATAGTGATTATCTTATAAAGAATACCGTTTTATCATCAACATTTAGAGTGTTGAAGGGATCTGTCAAGCTGTTGTATTCCGCTTTAAGGGTCCGTATATAGGTTTTCCTGAATCATGTCCTTATATAGGCACAATTCGCATTGCCCTTATATAGGCATAGAATCCCGGGTCCTTATTTAGGCATTAACCGTGCACTCCAAATACAGGCATGGTCACCGACATCCGTCCACCCTAACGTCACAACGAGTTCTTAGAAACCAGACCCTTAAGCTTCGGGAGTTCCCCTAGCACAGGACTATTGATTTCTCCAAGAACTCATCTATTATGTATGAACCATTATACCTTAAGGGTTCATTCCTGACGTCTTCCTCTGTCCGACTTTACGTCAATGCTAACAATCCAAGACACCTACCAGGTATAAATATACCTTCCCTTGCCCAAGCAAGTTAGAGGAGACCTCGACTTCAGAGGAGCCCGTATCCCGGCCTGACGCACTGAGAAGACGCTGTCATTCCTGCACGCAGATGAATCCAGCTTCCAGTATTCTGACTCCCTTCGCGGGGTGTTAGAGTTCAAGATCCGGCAGGAGATTCCCACCTCTCTCATTCTCGAGGTATGGAGCTGACTAGATCCTAGAGGGACTCTTGGCATACTAGACTTGGCATACTATACTTAACATACTCTTAGTATTCCAGATTAGAGAATACTCCACCTACTTCTACCTTTCCCTACAACTAGACTAGGTTAGGTACATTGGGGTAGAACTAGCTTAGAGACGCATCGTATGAGTACTCGCATTCTTAGCTCATGTTATTTATGTACGTGAATATATGCTAAAAGATAATGCTAGCGCAGTATTATTTATTTCTACTGCTTACGCTGTACATTATTTATCTTGCATACTGTCTTGTGATCATAACAGCACATATCTCTTACATGAGAAACAAGACTGTTCAATAAAACCCTTTTATTGAAACGCCCGTCTTTCCTTTCTGTGTAACTCTGTAGAAACTAAGCATGCACGATTGACTGAGTGAAACTGTTATCTATTGTTTCCACGATTCTGAGACATGTTCCGATTCTAAAGGGAAACAAAGTAGTCATGTTTTTCGGTTGCCAGAAACTACTCCCTTCTTGTTCTCAAGGAGTTTCTAGTGCCTCTGAGCTAGCTGGCACAAGTAATTAAGTTTAATATACTCGATAGGGACATACCGACCTTAGTCCTATGTCAAACCTATAGGTTATATTATTCCAATGCGCAGAGCCTATTACGGAAATAGGAACTACACTACATGGCGCCCAACATTTGGTAAGGCAGTAATTTAACGCTAGATACTGAGTAACTCATTTGTGCTTTTCTCAGAGACCCCTACTCACATACTCCATAAGACGTCTGGAGTGGGTAGGGTTAAAATATCCGCCATAACTAAATAGGGAAGCACCCTATATATTAGTTGTTTGGTTTGTTCAACGTTGAAGGATACAGTGTTCCAAAATATTGTGCACCTTATCTTTTTGTTTCCTTGAAACTTGTTCTACATTTTTCAAAAAACAAAATGCCTGACTCTGACAACGATGAAGTTGCGGGTCACCCAGCCTTAACAGCTTATAACATCACAGGTTTAGAAGGAACCGAGGAGGGTGTCATAGACATCAATCCAAACTTAAGAAGAGCCATCACTCTAAAACTTATAAAACACGGCCTACCACCAAGAGGAGGTAGAGCAGTTTTCGTGATAGAGGCACACGAATCCTTTCAGACAGAGGTATTCTATTCATGGGTAATATTTCCTGAATCAAATTCAGTAACAAGACTGTTTCACTTCTACAAAGAAGATGATCCACCAGAGGAATATATTCCTTTCGAGGATATTGAAATTCCACTAACATACCAGGAGCATCAGCTCTGGTTTAAAGGCGCCCTAAAACATCACAAAAACATTACCAGGCTCGGTCCACTAGGTAGACCAGGAGCAACATGGCCGATTCTAGCCGGCTACACACCTCATCCTGACATCGAAATAATGTCAGACGAGGAATTACTTACTCAACTTACAGAGTTAATAAAAATCTACAGACAATTAGTCCAATATGTCATGCGGACTTTCACAGTCCAACCACCATTAACAATTCCAAATCAAACTCCTCAACAGGGGAATACACTAAAAATTACACCACAGACTCTCTACGCAGTCATGGGAAAAATGCCCACAAAACGTGAGCAAATTCCATTCTGGATAGCTCAAAAAATTACTCAAATAGAAGCAGTATTTCCAAATACTAGCCCTTATGAGAAACACAGAATATTAACAATCTGTTTACCAATGGGGATCACACCACAACTGGAAGACTGCACCACTTGGGGCTCAGTCTTTGCTGCCATCTATACTAAAACACATTGTATTCCATCAATTGCAGTAATACCCGATGTCCTGAAACAAATTCAAAACGAATAAGGGGCAGAGCCTGCTCTAAATTTAGGTATGAAATTACTGAAAAATTTCGACCAGGTCTCAACAATAATATTATCTAATATTAAAGGGGAGGCAGCAGCAGTGGCGATCCGCCAACGATTAAGGGAATTCGATGTTACAGAACATCAAACAGAACTACCCAGAATAATAGAACAATCTTATGCAGAATTAGGCAGAGATAGTTTGGGTGGAAGACCAGTGAAGCCGAAACTATCTGAAAGTCCTGAGAAGGACTTTATTAAACAAACTCCTACATCTTCTAAAAAGAAGTGGGAAACTAACAAACAAAATTCAAACGACAAACGTTCTCAATCCCGAGGTAGGTCTCCTCAAAAGGAGCCCTCTGAAAGGAGGTATACCCTCAGGAATAGGGATAATTTGAAAAAGCCTGACAGGTATCAGGATACTGATACACATTCCTCTCGTACCTTTCAGATCTCGTCACAGACATCGGAAAGAAGAGGACGGTCAGAACATAGAGAAGAACGCGTGAAATCGAAAGACGACAAACACTCTCCGAAAAGTAAATCCAAACCTCAATTCTCAAAGAAGAAGGTAGCAGGTCTGAAGGTCAGACATGCCGAGGATACTGAGAACACAACTCAAGAACGGAGAATGGGCTCAGACAATGCTGGACAGTGCAGCAGAAGTCACAATAGCTCGCCAGAACCTGAAGGAACTTCTGGAGATAGTGGACTTGAATGAGTACATTACAAGTGAGACTGTAGACACCAGGGTTAGTACTCCACAAAAGTTATATGAAATAACACTCCGGATGGAGGGAGACATACCAAGACAGGTGAAGGTACTCTTTTGGGAAAAACTTTCAAGGGGCTATGACATACTTCTAGCAGAAAAAGACTGGCCACTACAATTTGTCAGGGAGTGCCCACATGGTGAGGACATTATTATGCCTGCCTTCTCCAACCATATTCCAATTCACCTAAAATATACTTATGCCAGGAAATGGGCAGTTGCCCAGGCCCCAGCATTATACAAAAATCATGTAGGATGGGATGAGGACTCGCCTCACCATAAAATACATCTAAAAATGAACCTACTGCACAGAGGCAGTATCCAATAAAGCAAGAAGCTAAAAAACAGGTCAGGGAGATCTTAGATCAACTTGAATACCAAGGGGTGATTGAAACATGCACCTCTTCAATGAACAATCCTTTGTTTCCTGTCTCCAAACCAGACAACACCTATCGTCTAGTTTTGGATTACAGACAATTAAACACTTGTTCAAAAACTTTTGCAGTACAAAATGCACATAGTACAGCATTAATGAATAACATTGTGCGTAAAAAATATAAAACCACATTGGACATCTCAAATGGTTTCTTTTGTCAAAACATAGCACCTAAAAGCAGGTACTTAACAGCTTTCTCAATAATGGGGACCCAGCGTCAATTTTGTCGACTCCCACAAGGGTTCAAGAACAGCCCAGGGTTATTCTCAGCTAGAGTAACGGAGTTACTACAAATTTATGACAATGAGGCATTGTCATATGTCGGTGACATCTATCAGACAGACGATGACCTCGACAAACAATTGAACAGGGTGAGTACCATTATATTGGGCTTCGCCTCTGAGGGCTACAAATTCAACTTCAAAAAGTCCAGAATTGCCCATCTCAATGTCCGCTTTTTAGGATACGAGCTTTCAAGTGAAGGCAAGAGCTTGGCAGCTAACTTTTTAGAAAGGTGTGCGCTGCTCCAACCTCCTAAAACGCTGAAAAATGTACAATCCATCCTGGGTTTCCTAAATTTTGGAAGAACTTACATTCTAAATTACGCAGAAAGGGTTAAACCTCTCTACGCATTAATCAAACCTGATTTTTCAATCAAAAATTGGACACAAGAACAGACAGAAATCTTGCGTTCACTCCAAGCTAACATGTTAGCAACAAATCACTTACAAACACGCGTAAGTCAACGCAACTTAGTGATCCGAATAATCTCGGGTCAATGCGGATTCACCTACTTAACATTTAATGAGGGTGAAAAAGTACCAATTGCATACAAATCACATTTGTATACAGAAGCAGAAATGCGCTTCACTTCAACAGAAAAAAGTCTGACAGCAGTTCAAACCGCTGTAGCAAAAGAAAGAGCTCTAGCCCAAGGGAAACGCATTATTGTCGTAACCCCAGTTCCGGCCTTAGAGGCGGTAACAAAGCGAGCATTCCAAATGCTAAAGCATTACATCCTAGATGGATACAATGGGTTAATTCTCTTGCTGCAACAGATGTTGAATATGTTTTTGATCCTGATTTAAAAACACAAGCGTTCCTGCAATATGAACATGAATGTCCTTTGCCCACTGAGATTCTGCCTCTCGATCAGTATGAATTCATAATTTACACTGACCGATCCGCACAACCTGCAACAGGGAGTAAGCAAGCTTACAGTGCAGCGTGCGCAATCGTTAAAAGTCGCATGCCCGATGGCAACTTCAGACCTATGGTCACAAAAACCCAGTCTCTAGGAGATTGCACAGCTCAGCGAGCTGAACTACAAGCATTCAAACTGGCACTTGAAAGTACAGATCGAGAATTCCCCACACTAATAGTGTGCGATTCTTTCTACTGTGTGCAGTCGTATAATGAATATATACAAACTTGGCTTGAAAACAGGTTCAAAGATGCAAAAGGTGGCACAATAAAGCATAAAACGCTTTGGGAACAAGTAGTTCAGTTAAAAAGCGAACTACCAAAGGCTCACGTGATACACACATTGAGTCATCAACGTGATGGCGTTCACGTTGCAGGGAATTCATTGGCTGAAGAAGCCGCAAAGGGGGCTGTTCAGTCGGCTTCCGTAGCTGCGATCACTCGTTCAAAAATGAGAATAGACAGTGAGATAATGTTGGCTGTCAATGCTACGAGCAAAGGCAGTGGTGCAGCGTTACCCAAAAAGTTTCCACTCAAGTACTCTTATGTAATTGATGCAAACAACGTTCCTTTTGCTCGAATCCCTGGAGTGGGGGATAGGGTAATTCCAAACATGGAACGTAGAGCAGCTTTGATTTATGAAGCACATCTGGGGAGGGTCTGTCACATCAAGGGATCTCTAAAACAATATTGACATTAAAAGAGATGTACTGGTGGCCTGGAATGAATACACATATTCACATCTTCATCAATGACTGCATAGACTGTAAGGTACAGCGAGATGCAGAACTCCACCAGACACCATGCTACGAAGTAGCCTGCCAGGGACAGACACCATTGTTAGACAGCATTAGACTATCTATGCACAGGCGTCCTTGTGGACGACTGCAATCCCAGAAATACTAAAATCAAGGTTCCTATGGATATGGCCTCAGCGCTCGGCTGACGCTCGAACTGTTATAAAAGATTTGCGAGTCTTTATCGGTACATACGCAATAGGCACGCTAGATTCTGACCAGGGCCCTGCGTTTAGCTCTCGGGCTTACAAAGAAGCCATGGCCAGTCTGGGCGTTGCATTGCGGTACTCCTCTCCGTTTCATCCTGAGGGAAATTCTGTTGTGGAAAGGAAAAACCAGGACATAAAGCAGTCTATAGCAGCTAGGGTATTAGGTTCGGGTGATGGGTGGGTCAAACATCTTTATGGGGTCCAACGCTCATTAAACAATTTGCCAAGAAGTTCTCTAGGGGGGGTCACTCCATATGAGGTCCTATTTGAGACAAGAATGTGGGTGCCAGATCTAGAAAGTAGTGGCACAGTGGTGAAAATAAACCCTTTGATATCAAAGATCGTTTGGCTGCTTTACAGGAGTTAAATGAACTAAGATCGAAACAAAGCAACGTGTTCCTGCAGCCAACCACCACTGGGGAAAAACCGGCGGTCCCAGCAAGGCATGTCTGGATTCCAAAAGTTGGGGATCTAGTCAGAGAGAAAATTGCAGACAAGAAGGAATTTGGACCTTCTTACAGACAACCAGTACCTGTCCTAGCCGTACACGGAACAAGAACAGTACTTCTGCCGCCCCTTGCTGGAAAAAAGGAGAAAAGATTTGTGTCCATCGACCTCATCAAACCACAGTATTTGGCCAATACTAAATAGTAGGCCTTGTGGACTCCGACCTAGTAGCAGACACACTCCTCTCGCTACTATCCAAGAGGTTCAGACTGAAAGACTGATAACCATCGAGAATTCAGCAGTAACAGATGAAGGACTGAGCAACAATGCTATGGAACTCATCCCTCTTGAAACTCAAGTAACAGTTCGTCCAAATACACCTGTCTACACCAATGTAACAAGTGATCAACTGGTTCCAGCGATTTCTACAAATCCTGATGCAATTCCAACAATTGACAGAACTGCTTCTGGCTATTTCATTAACTTTGATACGTTTTCTGAGGATCTGAGTGAGCCCGAGACGTCGCCAGTATCAAAAACTTTTAAACAGAAAGTACAAGACTTTTTACATTTTTTGAAAAAGACTTATCTGGTTTCACCATGGATTGAACTTTGGGTTATTTCTGGAATATTTTTCTTCCTACTTTGGCTAGCTTTGGTAATGACTATGAGTGTGCTTATAAATGGCAGATATATCCATGTGAACACTGAAAGAAAAGAAGTGAACTTACTTTTAAAACCTCACAAATCATCCCATCGTGAAACAAGAGACTTGTCTGCAGTGACATCACAGCCGTTCCTAAACAGGATGGCATAGTGTGGGACAAAACAGATTTTGATATTTTTGGCCCGACGGAACATTTGAACATTCCACATTTATTTAAGATTTCACTAAGTGATTTTGTTTCATCCAGTACCTACTCTGATGATTGGGACTTTGAAACTGTAAACAACATGATGTTTGACCTAGAAAAATCTGCTGCATTTTCTATTAATGAATATTTAGAGGGTTCATCAGACTATGAACAGCTGTATTGCTATAACCACTATGGTCATCATTTTTTGCATAAATCTGCAACACCTAGTAATGTGTTTATGTTTAACCAATGGGAGCATTGTCCTACACCACCAAAAGGTAGTTCAAAAACATTTGCTAAAAAGTTTCCATATTTTTCAGGATACAATACATCTGATCCAGAAACATTTTACTATAAAAATGTAAACAAAACAGGACTGAAAATTATGTTAACAAATACAAAACAGATTTACTGTGCAGCATTTATTGCCCAACTGTCTAGACAGGGTTTCGACTTATGGAAAGACACAATAGACACAAAATCTGTCTGGGGTACTAAAGATTGGCAAGTGCAGGGGATAGAAGCTTTATTTAGAGCCTGTATCGTCCCTCAACAAATAATGTTTTTGAATGACACTGTGGAACAAAGTCTTGCCTTGGGTTAGCCAAGATTAAAGACATGAAAATACCTTCTGTACCAACACCTGCAAGTGATAATAATACACATGCAGCGGTTACAGTTGACACAATACTACAACTCAACAGAACAAATCCTGATTGGAGAAAATGGTTGATCTGGCCCACAGACACAAACAACTGTCAAGTGAGATTCCTGAATAAAACACAGGGGTTTACTATTCATAGGCCAGACCCATGATACGTCCAAAGACAGCATCCGGGGGTAGTAACAACATACAGTGTAGGAAAATTATGCCTCGGTTGGCTGCAAAAATCTACACTTAAGGATGTGAAACAACACTTATCTTTACTTAAAGAAGACGCAGACCTTAGGGAATTCTTGCCTGGACCAAGAAAACTGCGTCAAAAACTTTTCATGTATGCCGGCATTTTTGCTGCTTATCATGAAGCATGGAAGGTGTCACAGATGGAGGCCGCAGAACGAATACGTGAACTTGATCGTATTAATTTAGAGAAAACTCTCTCTGTGGTCGACAATGGGTTAACAACTTTGTCCTCCAGAATTTATTCATTGGACAGTATTGTATCCTCTGCTATCGACATATTGGAACAAGATTTAGCCATGTTACAGCACGGCCAGTCTCAGTTACGTTCTATTATGTTATTAAGCTGGACGCTGCAATCTTTGCGTGCGGGCTATGTGCCTTGGCGTTTTATCAACACGACGGCTCTGTTTGCAGAATACAATCTAACTGATAAACAGATCGAACTGGCACAAAGGGGAGCAAAGTATACAGTACTGAGCATTGAAAAACTTGAAAAATTACCATTCACAGTGGCAGAAAAACTAGCTACAGAATGGCTTATTCATGGCAAAATTAGTCTACCTGTGACTACTTTCCAGTTTCAGTATTGCCTTAAACAGATGCAAGCAGGCAAATATGAAAGGTTGTGTAAAGAATACATTAAGACATCCTGGAATTTACCTTACACCTATAGATGTTGGAGTGGGGATCGTGAGGTGTTTCTAAGCAGTACACACTGTGAAAGTGCACTAAGCGGTTCACTGATTTGTCAGGACATATCTTTACACGGGGCTTGCAATGGTTCTGTGGCAAACTTGTCCTGCCACCAGCAGGGTACACCAGCTGCTGTGATTAATCCAACGTTTGGACAACTTTCTAATGGGAGTTACCTCATGTTGAATGATCAGAGTTGCTGTGGCATGTTGCCAGGCATCCCATATCTAGTAACGGTCAACTCCAGGGTCACTTGCTGTATGCAAGTATTGTTTGCCCCAATAGACACAGTCAGGGAGTCGCCTCTATGGCCTTCGTTGAATGTCTTTTTTATACGATTTGATACTTTAAGCAGAATGAAAGCCATGCTTATACAACAATCAGTGCCTTTGACCTCTGCCAAAGAAACCTATGATCTGCAAGTTGCAAGGACTTCGGCTGAGATACAAGCTTTAATTCGTACAAACTGCCCTATACTTTTCGTAGAAATGATAGGACGTATCTTCAACATGTCTGATACAAGCGGAATTGTACATGTATTTAAGACCATCTGTTCCGGACTATTAGCACCTTTCCAGGCCGTCCTCGGAATCATCCCAAACTTCGCACATTCGGTGTCTGGTGGTGTGCCGTTAATTCTAGCACTTGTTGCAGGAATTCTGTTTCTATTCCTGATACTACGCTATGGCAAGCCTCTTCGCCAACATCACTCCGAGCGATGTGGAGAGAGCCCTCCTTGAACGGAAATGCCGTGAGCGAATAGTACAGCTTTTGGGCATGCCTCGTCTAAGGGAACTTAATACAACGTGGTTCCTGTCATTCAGACCAATCTGGCAAGATTGCATCTTACCTGTTCTACGCTGCCTGTTTTGCGGTGAAGAATGCGTGCTAGACACCTGTCTAACACTCCCATCAGTCATGCTAACGGATATCGATACTCTGCTGGACCCGATAATGGCCCATGCTGTGTGTTGTCCCCAGAGGCTTCCAATCCTGATGGCGGCATTCATTGAGATCTCACAGACGCTTCTGGCTGCTGCTGAGGTACGAGATGGATCAACGGGCACACAGGTAACAACGGACGCGAACATTGCTTCTTCTCCTGAAGGCGATGTTTCTCATCTCTGTGCAATTAACCTTCTGAACGAGGTGTTCCAAATGTCACCTACTTCGGTGGACGATATTTTGGCTACGGAAATAGATGATCTAATGTTTACGCCAGACCCATACACTAACTTTGATTCGGCTCACAGTGTACCAGGGCAACAATGAAATTTGGCCTTCATATTTTTCAAACTTGGAACTTTTCCCAGAATTGAACTTTTTTCTTTTTAAATTTTTGAAATGACATGGCAAATGAACAATCTGCTTACAGTAGAACTGGTCTTATAAAATGGACTTATTTGAATACTTCCAGGGACACATTGTCACCTTACTTGTCTAACATTTCATTTAATTCTATGATATGCAATGGTTTTGATTTTGAGAACTTATCGACCATTTCGTCATATGTATATATTTCTGTTTCATTCAAGTTGCATTTTATTTCCGTTATATGCTTAGAATGAAAACAATGCTTTATATGTGCAGTACTTATTGAATTTCAACAGTTTTGAGCTTCTTTTAAAAATGCTTTTAAAAAAATGTTTTTAGCAATATGTGGTACTCAATGTTATGTTTAGCATTTAAATGTTTAGCATTTAGTGTTATCGTTCAATCGAAGATGTAGTGGATGTTGTATTCCGCTTTAGGGGTCCGTATATAGGTTTTCCTGAATCATGTCCTTATATAGGCACAATTCGCATTGCCCTTATGTAGGCATAGAATCCCTGTTCTTATTTAGGCATTAACCGTGCGCTCCAAATACAGGCATGGTCACCGACATCCGTCCACCCTAACGTCACAGGACTATTGATTTCTCCAAGAACTTATCTATTATGTATGAACCGTTATACCTTAAGGGTTCATTCCTGACGTCTTCCTCTGTCCGACTTTACGTCAATGCTAACAATCCAAGACACCTACCAGGTATAAATATACCTTCCCTTGCCCAAGCAAGTTAGAGGAGACCTCGACTTCAGAGGAGCCCGTATCCCGGCCTGACGCACTGAGAAGACGCTGTCATTCCTGCACGCAGACGAATCCAGCTTCCAGTGTTCTGACTCCCTTCGCGTGGTGTTAGTGTTCCAGATCCGGCAGGAGATTCCCACCTCTCTCATTCTCAAGGTATGGAGCTGACTAGATCCTAGAGAGACTCTTAGCACACTAGACTTGGCATACTATACTTAACATACTCTTAGTATACCAGACTAGAGAATACTCCACCTACTTCTACCTTTCCCTACACCTAGACTAGGTTAGGTACATTGGGGTAGAACTAGCTTAGAGACGCATCGTATGAGTACTCGCATTCTTAGCTCATGTTATTTATGTACGTGAATATATGCTAAAAGATAATGCTAACGCAGTATTATTTATTTCTACTGCTTACGCTGTACATTATTTATCTTGCATACTGTCTTGTGATCATAACAGCACATATCTCTTACACGAGAAACAAGACTGTTCAATAAAACCCTTTTTATTGAAACGCCCGTCTTTCCTTTCTGTGTAACTCTGTAGAAACTAAGCATGCACGATTGACTGAGTGAAACTGTTATCTATTGTTTCCACGATTCTGAGACATGTTCCGATTCTAAAGGGAAACAAAGTAGTCATGTTTTTCGGTTGCCAGAAACTACTCCCTTCTTGTTCTCAAGGAGTTTCTAGTGGCCTCTGAGTTAGCTGGCACAAGTAATTAAGTTTAATATACTCGATAGGGACATACCAACCTTAGTCCTATGTCAAACCTATAGGTTATATTATTCCAATGCGCAGAGCCTATTAGGGAAATAGGAACTACACTACAAAGGTCCTGATGAGAAGCCAGGGGAGGGCTTCGAAACATGTCGACAAAGGAAGTACTGCCCATTAGAGCAAAGTACCTCCGCTTATTCCCCAGTTTTTAATGATACCAGCTTATAGGAACATTAAAGTGTACTTTTCCGCATAGCCAGGTATTTTTTATTATTTCACCACTTCACTTATTCACTTCCGACCCTTCCACTCGCAGTCCTACACGACACATAGTATTGTCAAAATTAGTGCTCCCGCGTAGTCGTAGGTTGCAGCACGCCCCGTCTCGCAGCGGGGCGGGAAGACCCCGATGATGAAGCATGCCACCAAGGGTCCTTTTGGTGGTGAGGGGTATTTTAACAAAACTGTGTACTTTCCCAGAGCGTAGGAACCACACCATTTTCTGGAAGGACACACCTTTTCTCATATCTTAGAAGGGTGGATCCCTATGTTTATTACATGTGCTGTCTTTTAGGCAGTTTTGCATTATTCGGTCTGTTAAGTCTTTGTGGAATTGTTGTATTTCACCTGGAGGGTGATAGATGACATGACATTTGATGGGATTGGCGCCTTTGGAGGAGACCTGAACTCCTAAATATTCAAAGGTAGGGTATTTAGTGTTGTGGAAGGAAGTTAAACACAGATCTTTTTTGTGTATGATGGCTAAACCCCATCAATGGGACCCTTCCGGTCGCATTGAATGATTGAGAAGCCTGAAGGGCTGAGGAGATCGATGAAAGGTAATGAGTGGTCATTCAGCCAGGTTTCAGTTAGAAAACAGATGTCAATTTTGAGTCGTAGGATAGTTTCAGCTATGTCAGGAGCATGCTTGACTGCTGATCAACAGTTTAGTAGCCTGCAGCACACCTTAGGTGATGATCTCGGGCCAGGCTGACTGGGCTGAATGGTAGTTAGTTCATACCTGCCTTATCCATCCTCCAAACATAGTCATAAATGGAACCAAAAGGAAGGGCTGGAAAACTAAATATGAAATAGTTTCACCCTTTTGCGAGATTGAAATCAATACAACTTGTCCAGTCCTATTGGCATGTGATCAAATTCATGTGTTATCTCCTTCTAAAAAAAATAGATCAGTGTATTTTATCCTGGGTACAGTCAATCTCTGTCCAGAGGATATACAATCCAAAGGTAATGGATGCCTCAAATCTCCTTGTATAATACACTCTGAAACACCACTTGCCTCAGCTAAGAGTTTTCTTAGGGTAGATCACCGCCACATCATATAGCCCCTTTCAGGGCCCCAATGTATTCTATGTTTTACAGAATAATTATTAGGGTTTATCTAACTCCTATGACCTTATAGGGAGATGATCATGTGTGTTGGATGTAGCATTACACTAGAAATGTAGGGGTACCCCCATTATTAAGAAAATGTCATAAACTACAGGACATTTCTAAGAGTTATTCGAGCAGTGATTAATGGCATTTATATAATTTGATTGGTCATTCTGCAAATGTTATCTATCATGTTACATATTAATGGCTCCCTCAGGTGGTTAGTTGACTAATTTCTGCGCATTTTATATCATAACAAGTCAAGCACATTCATCAGGACTTTCAATAGGTACATATGTGCAGTTTAAACTCAATATTAGTATGCACTGCTGCTAAATTAAAGAATACATTTGGGTAGAGCAGTTTTGCCATCAAGTCATTGTTATGGATGGCCCTGCTGTAACAGAAGGAAATAAATGTTAAAAGAAGGAAGTTACCAAAACCTAAGATCAAAACACTCGTGCATCTTACCCAGGCAGTTTTATAAGAGCAGAAATCCTACTGGGGCCTCACTGAAACTAATAAAAATAACATTCAAAGGTTACACAAGTCATACATACAGTCAAAGAATTTGTTTGTTCTCCTAAATCAACAATACTTATTGATTCTTTCAAATCAATAAGGCAAGCAGTCGAGTTATTATATAAAGAAAAGAAAAAAAAGGGAACAACAAGCCTCCAGGTAGCAAACACAACAGTGTGCGCTGTTTGCTCTGTTCTGATAATCTCTGCTAATGCTAACAAGTGTTAGCAAAGCCAAAGCCAGGGAAACCTATTGGCTTAGACAATCCTTTTGTATACTTTGCTTTAAAAATTAAAAATCATATTCACAGGTGGATGCCACAAATTAATGTGTGTCCATGGTGGCCATCATTATGTCCATTTTGTAATATTTGAAGCGACCCCATTCAAATATAGCCGTAAAAGATGTGCAATCATCCACAGCAGCCATCTGTGAATGCATATCAAATGGTCCTGAGAAATGACATGGAAAGAGGGCAAAGGTTTCTTGTGATTTCTTGATACTTCATAATGAAACAAATTGGGATTTATTGGCACTGTACTCAGAGCTGGCCACTGTGTTTCACCACTAACCCTGCTGCAGCTTGATTTTTGGCGTCTGCCATTTTAGTTGCGGGTGGAAGGGAGGATGAGGTAGTTACTATTACTGGCCAGATGGTAGTTCAATGGTCACTCATAACAAGGGTGTAAGTAGTATCACACTTAAAGTGAGAAGCAACAATTTAACAAACAACTCTCTGAATTGTAAATGTTCAAATATTCTACAAATCTATCCAGAGCAACGTCCAAACTGTAAAAGAAGTACACTGCCGGCAAACTAACCGTGATTTAGAGTCTGCATTTTAAAAGTGATACATCAGTTTGAGCAATTTTGCATTTCCATTAAACATAGTAGGACATTATCATAAATTAAGCAAATATATAATGTGCCATGTGAAAGTTATCGGCAGGGTCATCCTCAATAGAATTATTTCAGGGGTTATTGACAATCATATTTCCGATCTCCAGTATGGTTTTAGACCCGGCTTGGCCACCCAAGAAGAGTGTCTCATCCTATATATATTAATTAATAAATGCACTCCAGCTAAAGGTGGTCACTTCTATCTAGCCTTAAATGAACTGGCCCGTGCTTTTGCTAGCGTGGTCAGATGTAAAACCATGGGAAGTGTTGGAATAAATGGTGCCTGACACTGGCCTGGTGTCTTTTTTACATACTCTACACCGAGACTTCAATGCCTCTATTCGATTCTGGTCGAGGTGTCCGGCAGGGATGCATTCTGGCATCAAACTTATCTCTTTTGTATATTAATGAATTGGATTCCACCATAGTTGGTAAGGGGAAGGACATGCCAACCGTGAATGGGTGGAGCATTCCCGTCCTTCTCTATGCAGATGATGCTGTTTTAATATCAAGAACACCTAATGGTGTTCAGTTACTGTTAGATGACTTTGTTAGCTTTATGGATGGCCTAGGCTTGAACATGAATTTAGCCAAACATTTTGTCATGGCCTGTGGTCCTAAAGATCTGAAGTTGCGATGTCTCACACTTCAGGGAACCCCTATAGCAAGAATTTCCATACTGGGGGCGGGGGTCACATTTGGCTCTCAGGAAACCCGGGCCCCATGCCTGAAACAGAGAATACTTATGTTTTGTAACTCGATTGGTTTTCAGCCTATCCTCCAAAATTTGAAATAAGCCCATAGCCTCCCTTGTTGAGATTTACAAAAGGAAATGCAGACCCGTTTTAACTTATGGCTCTGGTCTGTGGGGGTACTAAGCGGCCAAACATCTTCAGGATGAGGAAAACAGAATATGCAATCTATCTTCGGCATTTCGCCAAGGTCACCGACGCACGCTGTCTATGAGGGACTTGGATTAACGTATGTAGTTGATAACATTAACCTGGCTCCACTGATGCTCGGTGCTCCATTTGACTTAATCCTGAGGCTTCCCTTAATGGCGATATCATTAGGGTCTCTGTTTCCCATGGTTAGAGTACATCAAGGATACCTGCACCATTTCTATTCCAGCTAATATTACTGTGAGGGATAAAAGCTGGGCTAAATCCAGCTTTAGAGAATATATGAGGGGAAAGAGAACTAACTGTCTGAGCTGAGAAGCCTGTCAACAGAGACTGCCCGCGGTTCAAACCACACTAGGGATAGAATCATATCTGGAGATGGTGCCGGAAACCTGGGACAGGGTATTATTGAGTAGATTCAGGCTGGCCCAGATTAGGAGACATTCAGCCTGTTGCCCTTCTTATTCATTCTGGGTTGCCCTTGTTATGAGCACTCTCTGCAAATGCTGGTGCTCTTTGTTTTTTTTGCAGTAGGTTTTATCGTACTTACACCAGAAGGTTTTTAATCCCCCTTCTTAGAGGCATTTCTGTCCCCAGATATATTTCGGCACTTTTATTTTTGCTGATGCTTTCCACACCTGAGGTATGTGTAGGTGTGGGTGCTTTTCTTAAACATGCTTTTTGGTGTAGGCAAACATTATTGTTTTAGTTGTCTTGAATACCCCTTCTAGTTTTGCAGACCGACAAAGCTTTTACTCACATCTTTTTGCTGAGTGAACCCCCTGTCTGCTCATAGTATTCAGTATTCTGTTATTGTATTGTATTCTGTCACGCTGGTTCACTGCTGTGCTATTTGTGCTGTAGCTTCAAGGGTACTTGTTGCCAAGGAGCACGGTTCTGCCTACGGGCTGTGTGTGATTATTGTATTAACCCTGCACTTAGCACATTTGTCAGTAGTACATATCTTTAATATTTTTTTTTTTTTATTGAACGTTGTTTTGTAATAATTTTTAGAGGTCAAAAAATAGACTTTCTGTTTTTGTTCTAAAATGAAAGGTGCCCAAGTATGCCATGCAACAGACTTCTATGTCAATCTTTAAGTCTTCAGCTGAAAATATCTGCAATGTTTAGAAGTTTTGTGTCTTGCATGAGCTCTTCTTTATACATATGATCTTATATCATATAATTACTTTTATTGTTTTTAATATGTGTGTTCTTTTATGGTTTGCTTTTATGATCCAAATATAGCCTGATTGATTGGAATGTAAAAAAAAATACCAGAGAAATACTAGTTTGCATTCTCCAACGTGGCTTTTATAAATAGGTCTCTTCTATATCATGGGCAAGCTGAAAACAATTACCCATGGTTCCTGCTTAAGAATTGATTTCAGTGCCATCAGTAGCTACATATTTTCTCAAATAACAATAGTTTGCTTGTTTCCATGGTGATGTATTATCCTTTCAGTCTATTTATTTAATCATGTGTCTGTTTTCCTGCATTTCTCGGTGGAATGATTACTGAGGGGGATGCAGACAATTAGAAACACAGTTGTATTGTACTGTGGCATGTACAGTAATAATAACACGAGCCAGGGCTCACCTCTGGCCTGCACAGAGAATCAGTCAATAGACACACTCCAACATCCTGCAGCGCTGCAAAACTGTGCTGCTGAAGGCAATTGAAAAATCTATGCAAAGCGCCATTTTAAGAAGATTCCAAGCTCCGCAGACCTTTCCTGGGTCGGAATTAAATGCTGATAATATGAACACGGCCTTGTAAAGTTTCTTACTGTGAACTCCATGGGGTAAAATGTTATCAGAGCCCACGGAGAGCGTCTGCACAATGAAACCTCTGCTGTTTGTGTTAATGGGTTGTCTATTCTCCGTTCCTTTCTCAAGACCAGTGACGGCAGAGAGATACATCTGATCTGTCCTGTATCTACAATGTGCCCACGTAAACAGCTATTACCGAAAATGCATTGTGACACGGAAAAACCGGGAGAAGGGAATTTTAATGAAAATAATATGCAGCTCTAATGGTGAACACTTACCGTTCGAACAATGATAGCCGAGGGGAAACGCATCTCCTCTGACCCGCCATTCGGGAAGTAAATGTGTCACTGGAATATATAATCAGGATTCACGAGGCTGCCAGACGTGAAAGAACTCGGTAGGAGGAGAACACGGTTTTTAATATTATATTCGTAATTGACAACTGCACTTGCAAGAACATATTCCTATATGTTTGCTGGCTATACTAAAAACTGTATCATGTTCCTAACTTTCAATTCCTTGACATCTTGGTTTATTTGAACTTTTAATGTTTTTTTATTGCCATAATTTTTCTGCCCCATCTCTAATAAATTGCCAAATATTTCGGTGTACCATTGTCTGCAAGCCATAACACCGACATTACCGCAATTTCCCTGACCTTGGCATGACTCCAGTGCCCAACCTGTTAGGAATGGGGTTAAAGAGTAAACCTGGCAGGCAACTCGAGGTCGTGATAGGGTTAGATCATGATTATTGTGATGTATTTGTCATGTAATATGCAAGAATCACGTTGATGCAATGGTTAAGTTGGTATGAAAATTATATGTCAGAATTTGGTTAGCAAAATTATTTTATGACAGAAATATTACGTCATAAGTATAAGTACTGGATACAGAGTTTCTATTATTAACTATGAATGGAGTGATATTTTTGTAAACGATATTCGGAACATGATATTAATGCCAGATGATATTTTGGTTACGATATTCTCATAAATATATCACAAATTGTCCTATCTATCTACACCAGAACCTTTTTGGTAGGGCTTATATAAAAAAAAAAAAATTTCATTAAGTGGTACTTACTTGCTTATATTTAAGCTACCTTGCCCTGCATTAGGTGTTTTTTTCTTTCTCTAAGGCATTAGGGTGAGTGAGATCTACATCTTGCCTTGATAAAAGGAGACACTTCACAGAAACGACCTTGTGTCACACTGAGCGAGTTTATTTAGAATCCTAACTGATCATCATAAGCAAGCTCTCATGAGTGCATGTGTGACGGAGCGATGATAAGTCTCTTGCTTGTCTTCAAAATTGAATTTAGAAGTGTTATGTTCTAATCAGTAACATCATGGTAAGTTCTGCTGTGTCATCACCACCCCTCATAGTTGTAGTGGTTCTTTCTTACTAAACTAGAAGGCGTTATCCCAACAGATAACGTCCCCCGTTTGCACAGCTATCCTCCCGATGGAGGTTAATCCTATTTAAATTCAATGGGTAAACACTTGGTAGAGAAAAAACAAAAAAAAAATATTCTACAACATGGTAGAAAGAAGACTTCCAATTTTTTCAAAGGAAGAGTGTCATCAACAACGTAGGTAAATCAAATGAATTCAAGCCCAATGGGTCGATTGGAACAAACCCAATGCATTTTGTGCGAACCCTTCGTCAGGGGAATTTACATCGCCGTGGTAAAGCGGACAGCGTTTGGCAAGTTCATCAGGTCCTGAGTACCATCATTCATTTAGCTTCTTTGGTGAGGTCATCCGAACCTGATGAATTTGCCAATCATCATGAATGTTTTAGATAGATGAGACAGTTGTTGATATATCATGAATTCTTCATTCACACCTTCACTCTTTTCATGTGAGTGGCATGGATCCACTGCGGGACTCCAGCACACTTCAAAGCAGTGTTAGTCACAAGTACGACTTGATAAGGGCCTCACCATCTCTCCTCTAAACAATTTTTTTTGGACTTGTCTTTTGAGAACTACCCAGTCACCTGGATTCAACAGATGGCATTAGATTTCTTTGGTCTGTGTCATTGCCAAGTTCACCTGATGAGAAACAGATTTCACCATATCAGCTTAACCCTTTCAATAGTCAAGAACAATGCCATCTGTAATTGACATCAGGTTACAGCAAATATCCAGCCATAGAATGTATCATTGCATCTGGCAACACACATTTATATTCAGGAGAAATGTAGATGTCCTGGTAACTCTTTTAGTAACCTAACAGTTCCAATTTTCTTTTCTCATCCTCTGTAGCATGCTCCTAGAGGTCTCTCAATTCACTTAAACAATTTAGAATCAGGCCTAATAAGAAACAGATCACATTTTTTGTGTCTAACGCAGAATTTTCTCTTGCTTTATTTTGCTCTGCTCCTTGAATCACAGTTTCATTCTCGAGTGCACAGTACCTGGCCACTTGTTCAGCATATCTATTTCGGAGAGGAACCATATCCTTTTCAGCCTTATGGGCAGCGCACTTCACCACAGTAATTTCTTTTGGATGTTTTATTGCTTTCAATAATTCAAGAATATAGATACTGTTCCTGATGAAAATTCCAGGTGTCATAAATCCTTTGGTGACCACAGTTATCCAAAATCATGGACCACTCAAAAAACCATACTGGGTGTCTGTATACATTGTCACATACATATTTTCTGATAGGAAATCAAGCTCTGGTCAATGTAACCAACTCTGCCACTTATGCAGAATTAACATTCAGCAACTTCAGAAATAGAAAATACTGATTAATCAGCCTTAAGTGCCCCATAATGGTCTGTTAAACAGGACCCATCAACAAACAGATCAGCCATTTCACTAGAAATGTCTTTAATATCTGGTCTTGGTTTGGTACATAATTCTGTAACACTTATGCAGTCTTGTTCTGGTTCATCATCATCATCTGGCTTTGTCTTCACAGTTTTTTGTTTGGAACAGGAAGCAATGTTGTAGAGTTCCAGAAATCACACCTTCTGATAGAAATATTCTCAGCTGCCAGTAAAACGTGTTCATATCTGGTCAGTCAGAAGACTAATTGTCATGTGCTGAGTTTGAGCAGACGTCAGCAAAATCTCAACAGAGTGTGAAACAACCACAATCAATGTTTGTACCATCACAATTCCTTTACTTTGCTCAACTGCAATGCAAACAGCTGTGCTTCTTTTCAAACAACTAGGAAGACATACAACAACTAGATCTAACACAGCTGATAAATAAGCCACATGCCTCTTGATTTCTCCATGTTTTTGTGTCAAGGTTAAAAGCGCACCCTCCCCTATCTCATGACAGAAAAGAAAGAAAACTCAAAAATATAATCAGGCATCGAAGGGCAGATGCATTTCTCAAATTTTAATTCAACGCCCAGAAGGTTTCTAGACATTCTTCATCAAATCAGATTTTTGATATCACTGTTGGTCAGCCTTACTAAAGGCTTTGCAATCAAGGATACATTTGAAAGCCTCTGGTGACACTAGCCTACAATTCCCCGAAACATCCTCACCTTCCTTTAAGTGGTCAGAGGATTCATTTTCTGAATTTCAGAAATGGGTTCTTTTGAGACTTTTCTTGTTCCATTCTCAAAGTGATGACCAAGATAAATTCTTTCTTTTTTACAATACTGCATTTTTGTGGGAGAAACTTTGTGACCATTTTCAGTTAATTGATTTAACAGGGCAACTGTGTCAAGTTTACAATTCTAGTTTGTCTTTGATGCAGTCCAGTAAGTCATCTATATATTGCACAAAGACCGAGTTATGGAGCAACCATACATTTTCTAGATCTCTATTAAGAATTTGGCTAAAAATCAGTATACCCTTGTGGGATTCAACACCAAATGAGAACTTTATTTTGGAATTGAAGCACAAACAAGTACTGGCTATCTTCATGGATGGGAATTGAGAATAAAACTTGTCATAATTCTGCATCTGATGGAATCTGAAACAGGATTACTGCTGGATTCGATACCAATGGACAATATTAAATCATTATTTTGCTTATCTTTCTCAATCCTGCACTATTGTTCATTTATCATTCAGTTTTTCAATTTTTCATCACAGGAGAGTTGCAAGGACTAACGAGCACTTTCTGAAGAATTCCCTGTTTAATCATTTTTTCTGTATCAGGCTTCATTTCTTCTTCCCCTTCTCTCAAATGTTTGTATTTTTTAGCTCTAGGAAAAATAGCATTGGTTTTCATGTTTATCCTAACAGGCTTTGTACTTTCTATTTAGCCTATCTCTTTTCCAGAGAAATCCCATACTTCTTCCTTTACAGTGCATGTTAAAACAAGAGTGAAGTGACCACACCACAACAGGTAAGTGGAGGAAACCTTCAGATTAATGACCGTTCGTCTCCACAGCTTCCAGGGAACAGACCAACAGCCCCAGGCAGTTCGAACATACACATTCTATCACCATGGAGCTAGGGAAACACACTGAAGAACAAGTGCACATTACTACAACATCTCCCTTCTTTACAATACAAAAGAAATGGAGGATATAAACTATAACTGTATGAGAAAATAAACAAATAAGCACCCAAGAAAAGGAAAGAAAGATACAGAAGCGAGAAGAAAAGAGAAAAGACACAGATCATAAAGAGTAGAGTTTCATATAAGGAAAGAACCAAAGATACAATAAAATAAATAGAAACCATAACAACAAAACAAGAAACATGTTTAGAGGACCAAGCAGATTGGCGGATCACAGATCCATGCGTTTTGGTGGAACTCTTCTTCTCTCACTTCTCCGTATAGAAGGAGAATGAACAAAACTCTTACAATTGCTGGAATCAGAGACATCTTGAGTAGATTTTCCCGAAGAGTGATCAGGTCCAGTTTCCATTCCCATTTGACGTATGACATGATTAGGAATTCTGTAAATCCTTGAGAGATTCCACCAACTCTTTCCTTTGACTCTTACTGCATAGCGAGAAGTAGCATCCACACGAAGAGGAGGACCAAACTTGGACAAACCCTTAGGAACACTATGAGGAAGTTTGATTTTCACCCAGTCTCCCACTTGAACCTTAGAGCACCATTCTTTCTTGTCCTTGTCACTCCTGGAAGTAACTTTAACAGGGTGCATGCTAGGTTCACCACCCACACCTGACAAAGGGGTAGTAACCTTAGAACACAAACCCCATCGCCTCATCCAAGCAGGACACATACCAAAAGTGGCCACTCTCCCTCGCAGCAATTCAAAAGGACTCTTGCCCACAGCCACACAAGGAGTGATGCGATGAGCCCACAACATACTCTGCACAGCCTCTTTAACCTCCAACCTGTTGGAAACTGCCCACTGAACACACTCAACCAAAATGCGATTCATGCGCTCAATAAAACCATTTGCCTAAGGGTGATGGAGAGCGACACGGCGATGAATAATACCAGACTGACCAAGAAAATCAGACATTTCCTTTGAAACAAATTGTACCCCATTATCTGACACTAATTCTTTAGGAAATCCCTCTCTGGCAAAAATACTCTAAAAAAACTTGATGACTTCTTGAGTGTTGGGATCAACCATAAAGTGTACCTCCCACCACTTGCTATAGAAGTCTGCGACAACCAAAGCAAACTTGTATCTGTTGGGTAAAGCATTGAACGGTCCAACAAAATCAACAGCCAACTTCATCCAAGGTCCAGAGGGAAGTTCCAAACTTGTTTTGGAGGAGTAACCGTTTTGACCACTTTGTCACTTGAACAACAAATAACACAACCTCTAACTGCATCATCGATCTGACGATCCATGGAAGGCCACCAATAAACTGCACGAATTCTACGTTTAGTGCTAGTCTGTCCAAGATGACCCTCATGGCCAGCATTGACTATGCGATCCCTCAAACAACAAGGAGGCACAAACTTGTCACCACGCAAAATCATTTCACCACCCTCAAGAGAAAGTTCATCAGCAATCTTTGAAAACGGCTGCAGCTCACTATCAAGATGTTTTTCCTTAGGCCAACCGTGAACAATATACTCCCTGACTTTTTTGAGTAGAGAATCAGTATCCAAAGCATCAAACCATTCCTTTTCATTGAAACAGCCAACACAACACACATCCATAGCTGCAATTAAACACTCCTCATCATCATCAACTCCAGGCAAATCCCTCTCACAGAAAGGTAACGGTGATCTAGACAAAAAATCAGGTCTTGTATTTCTTCCACCAGGAATGTAATCAACTGAAAAATTATATTGAAGCAATTTGGAACTTAGTCTGACGATCCTTGGAGTATGTTCTTTCACTACAAGTCTATTCAAAATAGGAATGAGAGGCTTATGATCTGTTAACAACTTGAAGGTCCTACCCCACAAAAAGGTCTTTAATCTTTCAACAGCCCAACAACAAGCTAGAAGCTCCCTCTCAATGACGGAGTAATTTTTCTCACTTTGACGCAAAGAACGGGAGGCAAACGCAACGGTGTGCTCGATACCTTGCTTGATCTGAGTAATCATACCACCAAGACCATCTAAACTAGCATCGACAGAAACAATGCACTGCAACAAAGGATCAAAAGGAGTTAAAATTTCACAAACACCAAGTTCACGCTTAATCTGATCAAATTCACTTTGACACTCTTGATCCCACAAAAGGTAACCCTCCTCTTGAGAAGTTCACGTATATGGACAGTTTTAGCTGCAAAATTGGGGTTAAATTTAGAATAGAATTCACATACACCCAAAAACGAAGACACTTGTTCCTTCGACTTAGGACAAGGTGCCTTGATGATAGCATCAATCAGCCCCTCTCTCGGTAAAATTCCCTTACCAGAGATGCGATGACCCAAATACTCAATGGAGTCTACACCAAAAACACACTTATCTTTGTTGGCAACAATCCCCTTCTCATGTAACCTACTCAATACTTCAGTAAGATTCTTATCATGCAAATCAATAGACTTGCCTGCTACCAGAATATCATCCTGGAACAGAACAGTGTCTTCAATCCCCTCCAACACCTTTTCCATAATGCGCTGAAACACGGATGCTGCCGAGGCAAGCCCAAACGGCATCCGTTTGAACTGAAAAGTTCCAACCGGAGAAACAAAAGCAGTGAGATGCTTGGAAGACGAGTCCAGTTCAACCTGATGGTACGCGGAGGACAAATCAATCTTGGAGAACCACTTAGAACCTGTAAATTTGGAGAGAATGTCATCAATACGGGGTAAAGGGTGGGAATCAACCCATATCTCCTTATTAAGACTGCGCAAGTCAATGCAGACTCTAAGATTACCATTTTTTTTGCGTTCGACGACCAATGGAGATAACCACAAAGATGATTCCACCGGCTCAATGACCCCAGACTCACACATCCTCTTAAGTTCCTCTGCCAAATCATCTCTAACACTAAAAGGTACATTGCGCAGCTTGTGTTTTACAGGCACAGCTTGATCTTTCACCTTGATAAGGTGTTTGAAACCCTAACTTGTCATCGAACACACTACCAAACTTAAGAGCCCAATGAGACGGACCATCACCATGCACACTCTCATCTACCACAGACACAGGTTCCTTTGTCCCTGGCCTGAGGGTCATGCCAAATAACCCCTGGTGGTACCACCCCAAAATGTTCAACCCTTTTTTTGCGACATACACCTTTCCATTGATACATCTCTCCTTGAATATCAACTTGGCTTCAAAAAATCCCTTCAATTCAATTATCCTACCTTTATACAAGACAGGATTTCTGTCAGGAGGTTCCAGTACTTTATCATTCCACACACATTCAAATAATTCCTCGGTGATCATAGTCATACGAGCACCGGAATCAACAAGTAGACGAATGGTTTTCCCATCAACAACAATATCAACAATGGGATCAACGCAGTCTTCACAATCATCCTTGACCACTAACATCAAATCATTCATAGAACTAACTACATCCACTGACATGTCATGCTTATCTTCATCAACCCATACAGCATTGACATTTCCTCTTGAATTACACACTTTGGCAAAATGACCTTGTCTGCCACACTTTCGACAAGAAACATTCTTGGCAGGGCACACACAAGAGTTGGGAACATGTGTATGAAAACCACATTTCGGACAAAAATTCCTTTGTTGACTATTTGTTTTCTCAGACTTGACAATAGGAAACTTATTCCCTTTATGTTCACTGGCTTGTTTTTCCCCATGGTCTTTTCCTTCTTTTATGGCACCAACAGCAGTTTTGTCTGGTTTCAACTCTCTAGAAGCTTTGTGTGATAACTCTATGCTTTTAACAATAGAAACAGTTTCGTGTAATGAAGGATTTTTCAATGTGAGAAGCTTTTCTTGCACTTTTTTATCCCTGCAACGTACCACAATTTGATCTCTGATCAACAGAGAGGTGAAATGCTCAAATTCGCACTCAGATGCCAAAATACGCAAAGAAGCTACATAAGATACAATACTTTTGTCTGCTTCTTGCTCTCTAAAGAAAAATGTGTGCCTAGCCACCACAAAACTACCTTCAACATCAAATTGTTTTTCGAACATGGCGACAGCTTGATCAAACTCATTGAGAGGCTCTTCACCCTCCGCTACTTCAAGAGGTGGTAAATGTTCCAAGACGGCGTGCCCTTCAAACCCGAGATTGTGCTCCAAAATATATTTTTTTCATTCTGCACTGAATCTGATCCCCCAATAGCCCCTAAGTACTTTGTAAAGGCTCTATACCATACTTTCCACCTAACCGGTGGGTCTCCTGGAAGCTGTAAAAATGGTGGGGGAGCTTGTACACTTTACATATTGCCTAAAAACTAAAACGAACGTTGTTACAAAAAGAAATGATAAATACAAATACACTTATATCAAATAGTGTAAGAACTTACTTACTGTCTCCCCCTCAAAGGACAGAGCAAAATGTGCACTAAAAACTGCATGAAAATCAGATTAGTCAGGTATAAACAAATTCTTCAGTAGATAATAAGCAAATAACTGGAGGAATGTCACGGACTCTTCTTCAGGTAATAGGCGAAAGAACAACTGTTCAATAGTCCAGAAAGTTAAAAAAAAAAAAAAAAATAGTCTTGAACAACCCTTTCCAACAACGAGACAAAAGTTTTAAAAATGAAGAAAATTGTTTATCTCACCAATAACTTGACACGCTAGTGCACGGAACCCAACTTGTCTTAAAAATGTATCACCAAGACGAAGACACATTGAAAATTAAAGGCGTGCGCATGAAGAATTTCTGTGTGCCTCCGTTCTTCATAGAATTGTGCCGCCCACCATCTGTGAAAGGAACACTTGCGTTGTTACAGACGTAGTTGACGTGAAACTTGAAACTGACGATTGCCGTCCACTGTCTGCAAAAAGAGAACAAGCGACGTTGCAGTTGTTTCCGTGATTGACGTGGTTGACGTGAAACTGACGGCACGCGTCACACTAGCTGCGTTCCATCACGTTATCACAAAGGGGATGGCATCAGAAAAGTGCGGCCCACCGAGGAGTCGTGTGAAATCCACCTTCCACACACAGACTCAACCCAGCACGGCGAAGGCACGGACTCAACCCAGCACGGAGAAGGCACGGACTCAACCGAGCACAGCAGAGGCACAGCAAGGACTCACCCGGAGACACGGACTACCCGGATTCACAGCACAGAGGCTGACTTCTACAGGCGATGAAGACTTTCTGCATATAATCCTCACCGCCGAGGAGTCGTGTGAAATCCACCTTCCACATTTACCAAATTATGCAGAGACACGATTTCCCATCGGCACACTGGTGGCAACTTTCAAATCCAGAACACTTCTAAAATCGAGGCGTGCAGAACGGACAGTCAGCTCCAACGAAGTCACTTGAGACACTTGAGGGTTCAGGACTGAACAGCTGAAGCTGCACACGTGGATGGAGACACAGAACGGTCGCCCAACTCATCGCCAAATTGAAGTGACCACACCACAACAGGTAAGTGGAGGAAACCTTCAGTTTAATGACCGCTCGTCTCCACAGCTTCCAGGGAACTGACCAACAGCCCCTGGCAGTTCGAGCATACACATTCTATCACCATGGAGCTAGGGAAACACACTGAAGAACAAGTGCACATTACTACAAAGAGGTAAATTATCTCTGGTCAGGACTGGGAGTAGCTGAACTCTAGAGTATTGTGATTCAATTTTAAGAACAGAATCCTCATCTTGCGTTTCAATTGTAACACCATCTGGTGTACAATAAATTATACAGTTCACCTTGCAAAGCAAGTCTCTGCATAACAGGTTTACAACGCTTAATTCACACAGAATGAACTGATGATTATTTCATATTGACTCTGTTTCATCTGCTATAACCTGATTAGCAATCTATTTATTGCTAATGGACTTTCTCTCTCAGAGAGGGGTAAGTTTGGAACCTTTACAGAATAATCTGTAGAGTGGATAGTCCCCGTATCTATCAAGAAAGAAATGGGGTGGCCATAGACTTTATTGTCGATATATGGGCCACTCTGGTCTACCTCCGGGACTACTCCAACTAAGCAATCCTCCTCGACCCTCTCTAAATTTCTAAATTCCTGACTTATGAAGTATTGATCCAGGTTTTCATAGCCTTGGTCATATCCCATCTCAACTATACCAGCACTCTTTATATCGAACTCCCTAAGACTCTTCTGTAGTGTAGTTCCTATTTCCCTAATAGGCTCTGCGCATTGGAATAATATACCCCATAGGTTTGACGTAGGACTGAGGTCAGTATGTCCCTATCAAGTATATTAAACTTAATTTACTTTGTACCAGCTAACTCAGAGGCCACTAGAAACTCCTTGTAAACAAGAAGGGAGTAGTTTCTGGCAACCGCATAAACATGACAACTTTGTCTCCCTTTAGAATCGGAACACTCTCAGAATCGTGGAAACAACAGATAACAGTTTCACTCAGCTAATCGTGCATGCTTAGTTTCTTCAGAGTTACACAGAAAGAATAGCCGTTGTTTCAATAAAAGGATTTATTGAACAGTCTTGTTTCTCGTGTAAGAGATATGCGCTGTTACAATCGTAAGACAGTATGCGAGATATATAATGTACAGCGTAAGCAGTAGAAAGAAATAATACTGCGCTAGCATTATCTTTTAGCTATGACACATATATTCATATACATAAATAACATAAGCTAAAAATGCGAGTACTCATAAGATGCTTCTCTAACTAGTTCTACCCCAGTGTACCTAACCTAAGTGTAGTGCAAGGTAAGAAGTAGGTGATGTATTCTATAGTATGGTATGCTATAGTCTAGTATGCCAAGTCCCTCTAGGTTCTAGTCAGCTCCATACCTTGAGAATGAGAGAGGTGGGAATCTCTTTCCGGGTCTCGAACTCTAACACCCCGCAAAGGGAGTCAGAACACTGGAAGCTGGATTCTCTGCGAGCAGGGATGACAGCGTCTCTTGTCAGTGCGTCAGGCCGGGATACGGGATCCTCTAAAGTCGAGGTCTCCTCCTACTTGCTTGGGCAAGGGAAGGTATATTTATACCCGGTAGGTGCCTTGGAATGTTAGCATTGACGTAAAGTCGGGCAGAGGAAGACGTCAGGAATGAACCCTTAAGGTATAGCGGTTCATGCATAATAAATGAGTTCTTGGAGAAATCAATAATCCTGTGCTAGGGGAACTCCCAAGAGCTTAAGGGTCTGGTTTCTAAGAACTCGTTGTGACGTTAGGGTGGACGGATGTAAGTGACCATGCCTGTATTTGTATAGCATGGCTAATGCCTAAATAAGGACTGGGATCTTATGCCTATATAAGGGCAATGCGAATTGTGCCTATATAAGGACATGATTCAGGAAAACCTATATACGGACACCTAAAGCGGAATACAACACCCACTCCACTTTCGAATGAACGATAGTACTAAATGCTAAACATTAAATGCTAAACATTAAACTGAGTACCACATGTTGCTAAAAACATTTCTAAAAGCATATTAAAAGAAGTTTTTAAAAAAACTGTTGCTAAACATGTAATGCAGTAGGTACTGTACATTTTAAAGCATTTTTTCATTCTAAGCATATATTGGAAATAAATGCAACATGAATGAATAAATAGAAATATAAACATATGACGAAATGGTTGACAAGTTTTCAAAATCAAAGCCATTTCATTACATGGTACTAAATGAAATTGTTAGTAAATAAGGTGACAATGTGTCCCTGGAAGTATTCAAAGAAGTCCGTTCTATATGAATAGTTCTACTGTAAGCAGATTGAATTGCCATGTGTTTTCAAAAATAGAGAGATAAAAAAAAATTCAATCTTTAGGAAGAGTTCCAAGTTTAGTTCTGTTTTGAAAATATGGAGGCCAAATTCATTGCTTCCCCGGTACACTGTGAGCCGAATCCAAGTCAGTGTATGGGTCTGGCGTAAACATGAAATCATCTATTTCTGTAGACAAAAGATCGTCTACCGATGTCAGTGACAGTTGGAACACCTCGTTTAGAAGGTTAACTGCACAGAGATGTGAAGCATCACCCTCAGCATTGGATGCCGCAGCAATGTTCGCGTCCGTTATTACCTGTGTGCCTGTTGATTCATCTCGTACCTCAGCAGCAGCAGGAAGCGTCTGTGAGATCTCAACGAATGCCGTCATCAGGATTGGTAGCCTCTGGGGACAACACAGAGCATGGGCCGTTATCGGGTCCAGCAGAGTATCGATATCCTTTGGCATGACTGATGGGAGTGTCAGACAGATGTCTAGCACGCATTCTTCACCGCAAAGCAGGCAGCGTAGAACAGGTAAGATGCAATCTTGCCAGATTGGTCTAAATGACAGAAACCATGTTGTATTGAGTTCCCGTAGACGAGGTATGCCCAAAAGTTGCACTATGCGCTCACGGCACTTCCGTTCTAGGAGAGCTTTCTCCAAATTGCTGGGAGTGACGCCGGTTGATAGGCTTGCCATAGCGTAGTAGTAGGAATAAAAACAGGATTCCTGCAACTAGTGCTAGAATTAATAGCACACCACCAAACACCGAATGTGCGAAGTTTGGAATGATTCCGAGGACTGCCACTGAACAGATGGTCTTAAATACATGTACAATCCCGCTCGTATCATACATGTTTAAGATACGTCCCATCATTTCTACGAAATGTATAGGGCAGTTTGTACGAATTAGAGCCTGTATCTCAGCCGAAGTCCTTGCAATTTGTAAATCATAGATTTCTTTGACCGAGGGCAAAGGCACGGTTTGTTGCAAAAGCATGGCTTTCATTCTGCTTAAAGTATCAAAACGTATAAAAGAAACATTCAATGAAGGCCATAGAGGCGACTCCCTGACTGTGTCTATTGAGGGGAACAATACTTGCATACAAGTAACCCTGGATCCAACCGTTACCAGATATGGGATGCCTGGCAACATGCCACAGCAACTCTGATCATTCAACATGAGGTAACTCCCGTTAAAAAGCTGGCCAAACGTTGGATTAATCAGAGTAGCTGGTGTACTCTGCTGGTGGCAGGACAAGTTTGCCACAGAACCATTACAAGCCCCGTGTAAAGAAATGTCCTGGCATATGAGTGAACCGCTTAGTGCATTTTCACAGTGTGTACCGCTTAGAAACACTTCACGATCCACACTCCAACATCTGTATTCGTAAGGTAAATTCCAGGATGTCTTAATGTATTCTTTACCCAACCTTTCATATTTGCCTGCTTGCATTTGCATGAGGCAATACTGAAAATGAAAAGTAGTGACAGGCAGAGTTATTTTGCCATGGATAAGCCATTCTGTAGCTGGTTTTTCTGCTACCGTAAATGGTCATTTTTCCAGTTTTTCATTGCTCAGCACTGTATACTTTGCTCCCCTTTGTGCCAGTTCGATCTGTTTATCCGTTAAATTGTATTCCGAAAACAGAGACGACGTGTTGATAAAACGCCAAGGCACATAGCCTGCATGCAAGGATTGCAGCGTCCAGCCTAATAACATAATAGAACGTAACTGAGATTGGCCTTGTTGTAACATGGCTAAATCTTGTTCCAGTATGTCAATAGCAGAGGATACAATGTTGTCCAGTGAATAAATTCTGGATGACAAAGTTGTTAACCCATTGTCGACCACAGTGAGAGATTTCTCTAAGTTAATACGATCAAGCTCACGTATTCTTTCTGCGGCCTCTGCCAGTGAAACCTTCCATATTTCATTATAAGCAGCATAAATGCCGGCATGTATGAAACGTTTTTGACGCGGTTTTCTTGGTCCTAGCAAGAAATCCCTAAGGTCTGCGTCTTCTTTAAGTAAAGATAAGTGTTGTTTCACATCCTCGAGTGTAGATTTTTGTAACCAGTCGAGGCACAATTTTCCTACACTGTATGTTGTTACTACCCCCGGATGTTGTTGTTGAACATAACGTGGGTCTGGCCTATGGATAGTAAAGCCCTGTATTTTATTCAGGAATCTTTCTTGACAGATGTTTGTGTCTGTGGGCCAGAGCAACCATTTTTTCCAATCAGGATCTGTTCTGTTGTTTTGTAGTATTGTGTCTACTGTGACCACTCCCTGTGTAGTGCTATTACTTGCAGGTGTTGGTACAGAAGGTGTGTTCATGTCTTTGATCTTGGCTAAACCAAGGCAAGACGTTTGTTGTACAGTGTCATTCAAAAACATTATTTGCTGTGGGATGATACATGCTCTAAACAAAGCTTCCATCCCCTGCACTTGCCAATCTTTAGAACCCCAGACAGATTTTGTGTCAATTGTGTCTTTCCAAAAGTCAAATCCTTGTCTAGACAGTTGGGTAATAAAGGCTGCAGAATAAATCTGTTTTGTATTAGTTAACATAATTTTCTGTCCTGTTTTGTTTACATTTTTATAGTAAAATGTTTCTGGATCAGATGTATTGTACCCTGAAAAATATGGAAACTTATTTGCAAACGTTTTTGAACTACCCTTTGGTGGTGTAGGACAATGTTCCCATTGGTTAAACATAAACACATTTCTAGGTGTTGCAGATTTATGCAAGAAATGATGACCATAGTGGTTGTAACAATAAAGCTGTTCGTAGTCTGATGAACCCTGTAAGTATTCATTGTTAGAGAATACAGCAGACCTTTCTAGATCAGACATCATATCATCAACAGTATCAAAGTCCCAATCATCAGAATAGGTACTGGAGGTAATAAAGTCATTTAATGAAATTTTAAATAAATGTGGAATGTTCAAAAGTTCAGTCGGGCCGAATATGTCGAAATCAGTTTTGTCCCACACTATACCGTCCTGTATAGGAACGGCTGTGATGTTCACTGCTGACAAGTCTCTTGCTTCACGATGGGATGATTTGTGTGGTTTTAAAAGTAAGTTCACATTTTTACTTTCAGTGTCCATATGGATGTATCTGCCATTTATAAGCACGCTGATCGTCATAACCAAAGCTAGCCAAAGCAGAAAGAAAAATATTCCAGAAATAATCCATAGTTCAATCCATGGTGAAACCAGATAAGTCTCTTTCAGGAAATAAAAAAGGTCTTGTACTTGTTGTTTGAAAGTTTTTAGGGCTGGCGTCGTTTCAGGCTCACTTGGATCCTCAGAAAACGTATCAAAGTTAATGAAATAGCCAGAAGCAGTTCGGTCAATTGTTGGAATTGCATCAGGATTTGTTGAAATCGCCAGAACCAGTTGATCACGTGTTACGTTGGTGTAGACAGGTGTATCTGGATGAACTGTTACTTGAGTTTCAAGAGGGAGGAGTTCCATAGCATTGTTGCTTAGTCCTTCATCTCTTACTGCTGAATTCTCGATGGTTATGAGTCTTTCAGTCTGACCCTCTTGGATAGTAGCGAGAGGAGTGCGACTGCTACTAGGTCGGAGTCCACGAGGCCTACTATTTAGTATTGGCCACATACTGTGGTTTGATGAGGTCGATTGACACAAATCTTTTCTCCTTTTTTCCAGCAAGGGGCGGCAGAAGTACTGTTCTTGTTCCGTGGACGGCTAGGACAGGTACTGGTTGTCTGTATGAAGGTCCAAATTCCTTCTTGTCCGCAATCTTCTCTCTGACTAGATCCCCAACTTTTGGGATCCAGACAGGCCTTGCTGGGACTGCCGGTGTTTCTCCAGTGGTGGTTGGCTTCAGGAACATGTTGCTTTGTTTCGATCTTAGTTCATTTAGATCCAGTAAAACAGCCAAACGATCTTTGATATCAAAGGGTTTATTTTCCACCACTGTGCCTTTACATTCGAGATCAGGAACCCACATTCTTGTCCCAAATAGGACCTCATATGGAGTGACCCCCCCTAGAGAACTTCTTGGCAAATTATTTAATGAGCGTTGGACCCCATAAAGATGTTTGACCCACCCATCACCCGAACCTAATACTCTAGCTGTTATAGACTGCTTTATGTCCCGGTTTTTCCTTTCCACAACAGAATTTCCCTCAGGATGAAACGGAGAGGAGTACCGCAATGCTACGCCCAAACTGGCCATGGCTTCTTTGTAAGCCCGAGAGCTAAACGCAGGGCCCTGGTCAGAATGTAGTGTGCCAATTGCGTATGTGCCGATAAAGACTCGCAAATCTTTTATAACAGTTCGAGCGTCAGCCGAGCGCTGAGGCCCTATCCATAGGAACCTTGACTTAGTGTTTGTGGGATTGCATTTGTCATAAAGGACGCCTGCGTGTTGATAGTCTAATGCTGTCTAACAATGGTGTCTGTACTGGGCAGGCTACTTTGTAGTCTGGTGTCTGATGGCGCTCTGCACTAGTATTTCTATTGCAGTCTCTGCACTCATTGATGAAGATGTGAATCTGTGTATTCATTCCAGGCCACCAGTACATCTCTTTTAATGTTAATATTGTTTTAGAGATCCCTTGATGTGACAGACCCTCCCCCAGATGTGCTTCATAAATCAAAGCTGCTCTACGTTCCATGTTTGGAATTACCCTTTCCCCCACTCCAGGGATTCGAGCAAAAGGAACGTTGTTTGCATAAATTACATAAGAGTACTTGAGTGGAAATTTCTTTGGTAACGCTGCACCACTGCCTTTTCTTGAAGCATTGACAGCCAACAATATCTCACTGTCTATTCTCGTTTTTGAACGAGTGATCGCAGCTACGGAAGCCATCTGAACAGCCCCCTTTGCAACTTCATCAGCCAATGAATTCCCTGCAACGTGAATGCCATCACGTTGATGACTCAGCCTGTGTATCACGTGAGCTTTTGGTAGTTCATTTCTTAACTGAACTACTTGTTCCCAAAGCGTTTTATGCTTTATTGTGCCACTTTTGCATCTTTGAACCCGTTTTCAAGCCAATTCTGTATATATTCATTATACGACTGAACACAGTAAAAAGAATCGCACAATATAAGTGTGGGGAATTCACGATCTGTATTTTCAAGTGCCAGTTTGAATGCTTGTAGTTCAGCTCGCTGAGCTGTACAGTCTCCTAGAGATTGAGTTTTAGTGACCATTGGTCTGAAGTTACCATCGCGCATGCGACCTTTAACGATTGCGCACGCTGCACTGTAAGCTTGCTTACTCCCTGTAGCGGGTTGTGCTGATCCATCAGTATAAATTATAAATTCGTACTGATCGAGAGGCAAAATTTCAGTGGGCAGAGGACATTCATGTTCATATTGCAGGAACACTTGTGTTTTTAAATCAGGATCAAAAACATATTCAACATCTGTTGCAGCAAGAGAATTAACCCATTGTATCCATCTAGGATGTAAAGCTTTTGCATTTGTAATGCTCGCTTTGTTACCGCCTCTAAGGCTGGTACTGGAGTTACGACAATAATGCGTTTCCCTTGGGCTAGAGCTCTTTCTTTTGCTACAGCGGTTTGAACTGCTGTCAGTATTTTTTCTGTTGAAGTGAAGCGCATTTCTGCTTGTGTATACAAATGTGATTTGTATGCTATTGGTACTTTTTCACCCTCATTAAATGTTAAATAGGTGAATCCGCATTGACCCGAAATTATTCGGATCACTAAATTGCGTTTATTTACGCGTGTTTGTAAGTGATTTGTTGCTAACATGTTAGCTTGGAGTGAACGCAGGATTTCTGTGTGTTCCTGTGTCCAATGTTTTGTTGAAAAATCAGGTTTGATTAATTCGTAGAGAGGTTTAACCCTTTCTGCGTAATTTAGAATGTAAGATGGATTGTAAATTTTTCAGCGTTTTTGGAGGTTGGAGCAGCGCGCACTTTTCTAAAAAGTTAGCTGCCAGGCTCTTGCCTTCACTTGAAAGCTCATATCCTAGGAAATGGACATTGAGATGGGCAATTCTGGATTTTTTAAAGTTGAATTTATAGCCCTCAGAGGCGAAGCCCAATATAATGGTACTCACCCTGTTCAAGTGCCTATCCAGGTCATCGTCTGTCAGATAGAAGTCATCGACATATGACAATGCCTCATTATCATAAATTTGTAGTAACTCTGTTACTCTTGCTGAGAATAACCCTGGGCTGTTTTTGAACCCTTGTGGGAGTCTACAAAATTGACTCTGGGTCCCCATTATTGAGAAAGCTGTTAAGTACCTGCTTTCAGGTGCTATGTTTTGACAAAAGAAACCATTTGAAATGTCCAATGTGCTTTTATATTTTTACGCACAATGTTATTCATTAATGCTGTACTATGTGCATTTTGCACTGCAAATGTTTTGGAACAAGTGTTCAAGTGTCTGTAATCCAAAACTAGATGATATGTATTGTCTGGTTTGGATACAGGAAACAAAGGATTGTTCATTGAGGAGGTGAATGTTTCAATCACCCCTTGGTATTCAAGTTGATCTAAGATCTCCCTGACCTGTTTTTTAGCTTCTTGCTTTATTGAGTACTGCCTTTGTGCAGTAGGTTGATTTTTTAGCTGTATTTTGTGGTGAAGTGAGTCCTCATCCCATCCTACATGATTTTTGTATAATGCTGGGGCCTGGGCAACTGCCCATTTCCTGGCATAAGTATATTTTAGGGGAATTGGAATATGGTTGGAGAAGGCTGGCATAATGATGTCCTCGCCATGTGGGCACTCCCTGACAAAGTTTGGTGGCCAGTCGTTTTCTACTAGAAGAATATCATAACCTCTTGAAAGTTTCTCCCAAAAGAGTATTTTCACTTTTCTTGGTATGTCTCCCTCCATTCGGAGTGTTATTTCATATAACTTTTGTGGAGTACTAACCCTGGTATCTACAGTCTCTACTGTGATGTACTCATTCAAGTCCACTATCTCCAGAAGTTCCTTCAGGTTCTGGCGAGCTATTGTTACTTCTGCTGCACTGTCCAGCATTGTCTGAGCCCATTCTCCGTTCTTGAGCTGTGTTCTCAGTATTCTCGGCATGTCTGATCTTCAGACCTGCTACCTTCTTTTTTGTGAATTGAGGTTTTGATTTATTTTTCTGAACGTGTTTATCGTCTTTTGGATTTCACGCGTTCTTCTTTGTGATCTGACCATCCTCTTCTTTCTGATGTCTGTGACGATATCTGAAAGGTACGAGAGGAACGTATATCAGTATCTTGATACCTGTCAGGTTTTCTTAAATTATCCCTATTCCTGAGGTTATACCTCCTTTCCGAGGGCTCCTTTTGAGGAGACCTACCTCGGGATTGAGAACGTCTCTCTTTTGAATTTTGTTTATTAGTTTCCCACTTCTTTCTAGAAGATGTAGGATTTTGTTTAATAGTGTCCTTCTCAGGACTTTCAGATAGTTTTGGCTTCAATGGTTTTCCACTGAAACTATCTCTGCCTAATTCTGCATAAGATTGTTCTATTATTCTGGGTAGTTCATGTTGATGTTCTGTAACATCAAATTCCCTTAAGCGTTGGCGGATCGCCACTGATGCTGCCTCCCCTTTAATATTAGATAATATTATTGTTGGAACCTGGTCGAAGTTTTTCAGTAATTTCATATCTAAATTCAGAGCAGGTTCTGCCCCATATTCGTTTTGAATTTGTTTCAGGACATCTGGTATTACTGCAATTGACGGAACACCATGTGTTTTAGTATAGATGGCAGCAAAGACTGAGCCCCAAGTGGTGCAGTCTTCCAGTTGTGGTATGATCCCCATTGGTAAACAGATTGTTAGGATTCTGTGTTTCTCATAAGGGCTAGTATTTGGAAATACTGCTTCGATTTGAGTAATTTTCTGAGCTATCCAGAATGGAATTTGTTCACGTTTTGTGGGCATTTTACCCATGACTGCGTGTAAAGTCTGTGGAGTAATTTTTAGTATATTCCCCTGTTGAGGGGTCAGAATTGGAATTGTTATTGGTGGTTGGACTGTGAAAGTCTGCATGACATATTGGACTAATTGTCTGTAATTTTTTATTAACTCTTGTAGTTGAGTAAGTAATTCCTCGTCTGCCATTTCTCCGATGTCAGGATGAGGTGTGTAGCCGGCTAGAATCGGCCATGTTGCTCCTGGTCTACCTAGTGGACCGAGCCTGGTAATGTTTTTATGATGTTTTAGGGCGCCTTTAAACCAGAGATCATGCTCCTGGTATGTGAGTGGAATTTCAATATCCTCGAAAGGAATATATTCCTCTGGTGGTTCATCTTCTTTAAAGAAGTGAAATACTTTTGTTACTGGATTTGATTCTAGGAATACTATCCATGAATAGAATACCTCTGTCTGAAAGGATTCGTGTGCCTCTATCACGAAAACTGCTCTACCACCTCTTGGTGTTAGGCCGTGTTTTATAAGTTTTAGAGTGATGACTCTCCTTAAGTTTGGATGGATGTTTATAACACCCTCATCGGTTTCATTTAAACTTGTAAAATTAAAAGCTGTTACGACTGGATCAGCCGCAGCTACACCGTTGTCGGTGTTAGTATCCCCGTTCAGGGACATTGTTTTTTTTTGTTGAAAAATGTTGAACAAGTTTCAAGGAAACAAAGATAAGGTGCACAATATTTTGGAACACTGTATCCTTCAACGTTGAACAAACCATACAGCTAATATATAGGATTTTTGTCCTATTCAGCTTTGGCGGATACTTAACCCTACCCACTCCAGACGTCTTATGGAGTATGTGAGTAGGGGTCTCTGAGAGAAAAGCACGTCTGAGTTACTCAGAATCTAGCATTAAATTAGTGCCTTACCAAACGTTGGGCGCCATGTAGTGTAGTTCCTATTTCCCTAATAGGCTCTGCGCATTGGAATAATATACCCTATAGGTTTGACATAGGACTGAGGTCAGTATGTCCCTATCGAGTATATTAAACTTAATTTACTTTGTACCAGCTAACTCAGAGGCCACTAGAAACTCCTTGTAAACAAGAAGGGAGTAGTTTCTGGCAACCGCATAAACATGACAACTTTGTTTCCCTTTAGAATTGGAACACTCTCAGATTTGTGTAAACAACAGATAACAGTTTCACTCAGCTAATCGTGCATGCTTAGTTTCTTCAGAGTTACACAGAAAGAATACATGGGCGTTTCAATAAAAGGATTTATTGAACAGTCTTGTTTCTCGTGTAGGAGATATGCGCTGTTACAATCGTAAGACAGTATGCGAGATATATAATGTACAGCGTAAGCAGTAGAAAGAAATAATACTGCGCTAGCATTATCTTTTAGCTATGACACATATATTCATATACATAAATAACATAAGCTAAAAATGCGAGTACTCATAAGATGCTTCTCTTACTATTTCTACCCCAGTGTACCTAACCTAAGTGTAGTGCAAGGTAAGACGTAGGTGATGTATTCTATAGTATGGTATGCTATAGTCTAGTATGCCAAGTCTAGTATGCCAAGTCTAGCATGCCAAGAGTCCCTCTAGGTCCTAGTCAGCTCCATACCTTGAGAATGAGAGAGGTGGGAATCTCTTTCCGGGTCTCGAACTCTAACACCCCGCGAAGGGAGTCAGAACACTGGAAGCTGGATTCCCTGCGAGCAGGGATGACAGCGTCTCTTGTCAGTGCGTCAGGCCGGGATACGGGCTCCTCTAAAGTCGAGGTCTCCTCCTACTTGCTTGGGCAAGGGAAGGTATATTTATACCCGGTAGGTGCCTTGGAATGTTAGCATTGACGTAAAGTCGGGCAGAGGAAGACGTCAGGAATGAACCCTTAAGGTATAGCGGTTCATGCATAATAAATGAGTTCTTTGAGAAATAAATAATCCTGTGCTAGGGGAACTCCCAAGAGCTTAAGGGTCTGGTTTCTAAGAACTCGTTGTGATGTTAGGGTGGACGGATGTAAGTGACCATGCCTGTATTTGGTTAGCATGGCTAATGCCTAAATAAGGACTGGGATCTTATGCCTATATAAGGGCAATGCAAATTGTGCCTATATAAGGACATGTTTCAGGAAAACCTATAAACGGACACCTAAAGTGGAATACAACACTCTCTAGGCTCCAAGTTGTCCAGATTCAAGCAGCTTACCAGGATAACAGTCCAAAATCTGCCATATTACCCCCTTCTGAGAGATCTCCATTGGCTTCCCATGGAGCAAAGGATTGTTTTAAATTAGGGTGTATTATTTCTAAAGCCCTTTCTGCGATCAGGCCAGCCTTTATAAATTCAAGACTTACGAAGTACACCCTAAATAGGACACCACGATAGTCTCCTCAGAATTTTCTTTAAATTCCCATGTTTAAAAAGAAAAAAACTAGGCGGTTCCAGCTTCTCTGTCCTGGCGCCCCAAATCTGAAACTCCTTCCCTCCTAATATACTGATGGCCCCTAACTGTATAAAGTTCAGATAGGCACTTAAGATCTGACATACAATTAGGGCACTCTGTTTTTTACAGCAGAAGGTGGTTGTTCTGCTATTTAGCACCATGAAACCTTATAGTGTACGTGCGCTCTATAAATACTTCTAACATAACATAAGCCTCAGGCACCATCACTGGGGAGTTATTTTTGGGAGAAAACTGAGGAAAATCATTACTCAGAATCAATGGATTCTGTTAAAATCCTATGTTATTTGGCATTTTCCCAAATTTTGATGCAACACTGGGGCTATGGACAGATGAATGCGATTTTGTCTCTGATCCTGCATGCCCTGCATAGCCGCTGGTTGGGCTGGGACTAATGACTGTCTCTGATTTACATTTCTCTGCATCAGGGGAACAGAATAACTTTGGATTTAATCTGGATTTTGTCAACTTTCTTTTTTTCCAATGCCCGATTTTACCATAGAAATGATAAGCGCTGCTTTTCTTGCACATATCAATATTTGCATTCATTCCAGAATTGTTTATAACTCCTCTTCAGGACCCTGCATCTGCACCATCCCATTTCTCATCTCCACACATTGCATTGAGGACATTGCATTCATTCAAGCATTGTCAGATGGCATATGACCCTTCATCTGATTCCTTCCATTCTTCTGCATTGCTTTGTCTGAGCAAACATCATCTTTTCTTTCATCCTTTTCTGCTTTGCATCAAATCAGCCACCACTGTGCTCAGCAAATTCCATGATTTCGTCTATACTCTTTGCTTGCCAGCACATCACACTTTGCTGTGAGAACTGAGCTCAGGATGCAAACCCATATCAAAAGTAAACCCGGGCATAAAACTCCCTCCATTCGTGGAGTTGGTGGAATTTGGCAACTCCGCGTTCCGCGGAGAACGTGGAGTTACAGTTAAACTCCGCACTCCGCAATGGAGCAGAGGTTTTTTTTGGTCCAAACGCTCGAAATGCAATTTCACACATGTGGGAGCGACTTACCGGGCGCTCGCAATCGCCTACAAGATTTTCAGGGCCATTTGTAGGCGCCACGAGATTTGCTAGCCGACCGCATACTCCAGCGAGATTTTGCATTTGCCAACACGTCATTCGGGCGCACTAGCGACTTCCGGCAGATGTTTTCTGCTGTACACAATCCCGAACACACAGGATCTACCGCGGCTGCAATCTGGGGAAGATTCTCTCCTCGAGCAGTGTTAGAACTGGGGGTCTCCAGTTGGCAGAGGTGGGTACCTTTGTCCAAATAGGGACCCTTGCTTCTAGTCAGGGTAAGGGGGATACACTACTAAAACAACCCCTGCTCACCCCCTTGGTAGCTTGGCACGAGCAGGCAGGCTTATCTCGGAGGCAGTGTGTAAAGCATTTGTGAACACATACAGTAACACAGTGACAACACTACAGATGGACACCACACAGGTTGTATTATAAAAATAAGTATTTTTATATAGACTTAACACAAGACCCAAAACAACAAGAATCCACAATACACTATGAAAAATATGACTGTCAATGGTAGAAAATAGTTCAGTTCAATAAAGATGGTAAATGCGACACTCTACATTCAATGTACCTTTGGATGCGTAACGCGATACAAACAAAAGAGTTGCAGGGAAGGTGATGCGTTGGTTCCTTACACACAAGAACGGTGATGCGTCGGTTCCTTGCTCCGGGGGAGGTGATGCGTCGGTTCCCTACTGCTGCATAGGGGACGGTGATGCATCGGTTCCTTACCGGAGAGGAGGTGATGCGTCACTTCTTCACCGCGTGGGGAGGTGATGCGTCGGTTTCTTACTGCGCTTCTGTGGCGATGAGACCAGCAGCGCCTCGATGCGATGACGACCCGGTGCAACGAAACAAAATGGCATCTTCTTCTTGATGCGACACGAAGGGGGCGATGCGTGCACGCCTGACGGCCGTGCCGCGACTCGGTGAATCTTCTGAGCCGCGACAGGCCCTGCGACACGCTTCTCCGGTGATGCGACTGCGTCTGATGCGACGGCGACACTCTTCTCCGGTGATGCGAGGCGCTTCGGTGATGCGATGGCGGCAGCGGCGGCATGCTTTCTCAGCGATGCGATGACAGCGGCTGCGGCGGCGACACGCTTCTTCTTGGTGAGTTGCGCTTCCAGCTCCCAGCGACACGCAGTCTCTCAGAAGGCCCAACACAACAGTAGGCACTTCAAATTCCCAGCAAGGGAATTCAGGGGAGCTGGTTGGTGAAGTCTTGTATCCCTGAGACTTCAGCAGGAGGCAAGCTCAATCTTCAAGCCCTTGGAGATTTTCTGCAAGATGATGAAAGTAAGCACAAAGTTCCTTTCTCCTTTCTTTGGCAATCAGGCAACCACTGCAGGCCAATCCCTCAAACAGCACACATCATAGGGATAGTCTCCTCCTTCAGTTTCTCTGGTTCCTCTCCTCAGCAGAGGTTCTTCTTGTTTCCCAGAAGTGATCTAAAATCTTGGGGTCTGGGTCCCAATATTTATACTAGCAAATCCTTTGTCCTCTGAAGGCAGAGGGTCCTGTACCTAGTCCAAACCAGTTCTGGGTGCATTCTGCCAGTGCACACCTTCTTCCTTTATCAATGTGGGCCTGGGACATCAGACGCACCACAGGAGGTGGAGCCAGCATTGTGGAAGGCAGGCACAGCCCTATTCAGGCCCAGGTGCTACTCCTCCCACCACTTTACATGCAGAGGTCTATTCAGCCCTGTGCTGACTCACCCTGTCTTCTGGAGTCCCCCAGCCCCTGTCACTCACAAACCCAGACATACAATACACAAGCTAGCAGAGGCAGGCTGGATGGTTAGGCAAGAAAATACCTACTTTCTAAAAGTGGTATTTTCAAACACAGAATGTTAAAACCAACTTCACTACAAGATGCATTTTATCATTCTGAGTTCAGGCATACTAAATTCGTTTTTCTACCATGGTCCCTGGGTCAGTTAGGATTATAAGACGTTATAATCAAACTGCCCATTCTGGCCTATGGGGACAGGTAGCCTTGCAATAGTGAAAAACGAAATTGGCTGTAATTCACTATCAGGACATGCCACACACACCAGGGCATGTCCTACCTCTTACATACAATGCACCCTGCCCGCAGGCCTACTTTAGGGGTGACTAACATGCAGAAAAGGGAAGGTTTGGGGAATGGTAAGTGGGTGCACTTACCAAGTCGACATGGCAGTACCAGACTGCACACAGGCTCTGCAATGGCAGGCCTGAGACACACTTTACAAGCAGCTCCTGTGGGTGGCACAACCAGTGCTGCAAGCCCACCAGCAGCATTTGATTCACAGGCCCTGGGCACAAACAGTGCACTGTACTAGGGTCTGACAGTAATCAAATAGGCCAAACATGGAGTCACTAATCCATACATCAATTTATAACAGAGAGCATATGCACTTTAGCACTGATCAGCAGTGGTAAAGTGCCCAGAATCATAAAACCAACAAAAACAGGTCAGAAAAAGTACAGGAGGAAGGCAAAAAATGCAGGGATGACCCTGCAAAAAGGGCCAAGTCCAACAAGCAGCATCAAAATCTTCCCGAACTGATGATTTGGAGTTAAAAGCCTCCTTCAATTGACATTTGGCGGTGGTTTTTTGTGTGAGGAGTCTTTTTTTGTTTTTTTCCTTTTTTTCTACTATAAGGAAGTGCCCCAGAGTCTCCAACTTCCTGTTCCTGTCCAGCAGGCTCCTCCCAGTGCTTTGTCCATCTCTGGTCACTTTTCATTTGGATTTGGAGCTGGAAGGATCACTCTTTGTGTCTGCTGCATATATCCCATTGGATTTAAAGACTTTGAATTTGAGATTTCACAAATAAGTTGAAAAACTGGTGATGTTTGTTTGATTGGGGCTATGCACCCGGATTAATTTGTACTTTTAATCGATTTTTAAAATTGATTGTGATGGGTGGTGTTAGACCTGGCATCCTTGGCGTGGGTCTCCCTTCCATTTTTTGTAATGCCTCCACTGTTGCCGATATGTTTTTGCTGGACTAGATGCTCATGGGCACTTTGCCGCTGCTAATCAGTGCCAAAGTGCAAGTGCTCCCTATCGTTACTTGATATATGTATTAGTGACTCCATGATTGGATGATTGGTTTACTTGTCAGTCCCTAGTACAGTGCACTCAGTGTGCCCAGGGCTTGTAAATCCAATGCCGCTGGTGGGCTTGCAGCACTGGTTGTGCCACCCACAGAAGCGGCTTATAAAATGTGTCTCAGGCCTGCCATCGCAGAGCCTGTGTGCAGCCTAGGGCTGCCATGTCAACTTGGTGAGTACACCCACTTACCAGTCCCTAAACCTTCCCTTTACTGCATGTTGGTCACCCCTAAAGTAGGCCCTAGGGCAGGGTGCATTGTAAGTATAAGGTAGGACATGCCCTGGTGTGTGTGGCATGTCCTAATAGTGAATTACAGCCATTTTCGTTTTTCACTATTGCAAGGCTACCTGCTCCACATAGGCCAGAATGGGCAGACTGACTATTACACCTTATAGTCAGAACTGACCCAGGGAACATGGTAGAAAAACGAATTTAGTATGCCTGAACTCAGGATGATAAAATACATCTTTTAGTGAAGTTGGTTTTAACATTCTGTGTTTGAAAATACCACTTTTAGAAAGTGGGTATTTTCTTGCCTAACTATCCAAGCCTGCCTCTGCTAGGTTGTGTATTCCTTGTCTGGAGATTGAGTGACAGGGGCTGGGGGTGGCTACAGGAGACAGGGTGAGTCAGCGCAGGGCTGAATAGAAAGATCTGCATCCAGAGTGGAGGGAGGAGTTGCACCTGGGTCTGAATAGGGCTGTGCCTGCCTTCCACAATGCTGGCTCCACCTCCTGCCGGGCGGCTGAGCACTCTGCCCCACACTCTGAAAGGAAAGAAGGAGTCAGAAAAACAAAGTGCTCCAGAACTGACCAGAACTGGTTTTGGACTAGGCAGAGGCCTCTCTGCCTCCAGAGAACAAAGAGAATCAGGGTATAAGAGGGGCACCCAGACCCCAGGAAGATTAGATCACTTTTGGGGAACAAGAAGAAACCTTTGCTGAGGAGCGGAACCAAGAAGAAACTGAGGAGAGACTATCCCTAAGCCTGAAGTGCTGCTTGGGGGATTGGCCTGCAGTGGTTTGTCTGACTGCCAAAGAAAGGAGAAAGGAACTTTTGCTTTGCTGTGACTTTCATCAACTTGTGAAGGATCTCCAAGGGCTTGGAAGAGAGCTTGCCCCCTGACCGAAGTCCCATGACCATTGGACTTCACCCCCTTTGTGAATTGCTGCTGGAAACTCTGTTTCAGTGGCTGCAGAGGTAGGGAGCTGTGACCGACTCTCACGACCGACTCGGTGTCCTGTAAGCACCGCATCGAAGCACCGTCTCGCCCTGCAACGCACGGCCCTGGTCTCACCGACTCCGTCAACGAGCCGCTGCCTGCACCGCATCGAGGGACAACGCGTCCTGCAACGCTTCGCTACGCCGAATCGAACTGGTCCGACCGACACGGTCACTGCTGCTGAGTTCGAGTCCTGTGACCGCACCGGAGTTGGGCACCGCTCGCACGCTTTGCGACGCACCGCCCGACTCGCATCGCTGTCCGGACTGATCGACGCCAGCTCCTGAATCCGGCACCGTCGCCGCACCGCAACCTGCCAGCACCGCATCGAAGCACCGTCTCGCCCTGCAACGCACGGCCCTGGTCTCACCGACTCCGTCTCGGCGAGCGTCAACGAGCCGCTGCCTGCACCGCATCGAGGGACAACGCGTCCTGCAACGCTTCCATTTTGCATCGCGACCGCGACGAGACAGCCATCCGGCTCGCACGCCCGTGCCTGCCGCTTCAAGTAAAAGGTACTGTGACCGAGTCTGTCTACGCTGTGTTGGCCCGTCTCGACGCGGTCAGCTGGATTTGTTAGACTCTGTTTGTTCTCAACATCGCCGTAGCCGAAGGAGGCTACTGACTCGCACAGAACCTTGAATTAAGCCTTTTTGATCAGAACTAAGCATTCTTAACAGTATCGTGGATTATTTTTGTCGTTTATGGTCTTGTGATAAATCTATATAAAGTATACCTATTTTTATAAATATATAACCTGTGTGGTGTCCGTTTGTAGTGTTGTCACTTGATTACTGTATGTGTTCACAAATGCTTTACACACTGCCTCTGAAATAAGCCTGTCTGCTCGTGCCAAGCTACCAAGAGGGTGAGCAGGGGTTATTTCAGGAGTGTACCTACTTTCCCTGACTAGACTCAAGGGTCCCTATTTGGACAAAGGTACATACCTCTGCCAACTAGAGACCCCCAAATCTAACATTGGTGGTCAGCGGTGAGGATTCTGGACTTGCATTTGTGACTCATGTACAGTGATTGGTGAACACTACTTAGTGAGTGCAGACCAAAACGCAACCACATACTTCTATAGCATTTTTTCTGGGATTTCCTATTTTTGCAAATGCCAAGTTCAGTCGCTATGGACAAACCAGCATCAGTAGCCTCTGTTGAGTGTGATTGGGAAGAAGAGAGGCTAGAATGCTACACCCTTAAGCAGCTCAGGCAATTCTGCAAAAAGTTTAAAGTGTCCATGACCGGGCTCTCCAGGAAGGAGGACCTCCAAAAGGCGCTGAGGGCCTGGGTCGAATCAAGGAGTGCCCCTGTGGAGGGGGCTGAGAATGCAGAAGGGCAGCTGGAGGGGCTATTGGGTCTAGGGGCTAGAAGACCACCTTCCCCAGTAGGTAGCAGTGTTTCTGCCAGAGGACTGTCTCCAGAGGAGTTGGAGGACAGGAAGGAGAGTAGGATGCACGAAATGCAGATGACCAAGCTCAAGCTGAATGGGCAGTTAGAATTCGAAATGCAAACTAGGAAATTAGCCCTAGAGGAAAAGAAAATGCAGTTTGAACATGAGAAAGTTTTGAGGGAGTTGGAATTGAAGGCCAAGAGCTTAGAGATTACTCCCTCTGGTGGCAGTGTACCGCCTGTGCCTGTTGAAGCTAGGGTGTATATTCCCAAAGATGTGGTGAAGGAGTTTTTAAAAATGATGACATAGGGCAGTGGTTCAAAGCCTATGAGGTAGCCATGTCTTCCCACCGGGTCCCTGAGAAGGATTGGGGAGCGGGGTTGTGGGGACGGTTCCTCAGTGAGGGGCGGGATACCTTGTTGGATTTGCCCTCTGAAGTCTATAATTCGTACAGCCACATGAAGGATGCCTTAATGACTAGGTATGGTTTGACCTCTGAGCTTTATAGGCAAAGGTTCAGGAACTGTAGTAAGATTGAAAGCAGTACCTGGGTTGAATATGTGACCTTCTTTTGCAGAGCCTTGGATGGTTGGGTAAAGGGTAGCAAAGCGACTGATTTTCAGGCGCTCTTTGATTTGATTGCCTGGGAGCACTTGTCCGGTAATTGTTTTCCTGAGCTACGCCAGCACCTGATTGATAGTAAGCTGACTAACCCTAGGCAGCTTGCTGAGGAGGCGGACCGCTGGGTGAGTACCTGGGTCCACAAGGGTCACGTGGGAGACTCCGCCAAGGGTGGGCAGGGTCCCCAGCAGAAGAGTGGGGGGACAAGGGTAAACAGAAGGAGTTCCATAAAGGGCCCCAAAGTAAACCCCAAGGGAACCAAGGGAAAGGTTCCCAGCCTCCCCCTGAGAAGAAGCCAGTGGCCCTGACAGGCCCCCTGTTCACCAGGGACCACTGGTATGTTACAAGTGTGGCGCCCCTGGCCACAAGGCAAACGATCCTCGTTGCCCTTTGCATGGAAAACCAGCACCCACCAGTGCAGTCCCCCGGCAGTTGGCTAGTGTAGCCCTGGGGGAGGAGTTGGGTGCCCAAGGTGGGGGGATCCCACAGTGTTTTCCCTTGTCTCATTAGGAGACTCTGAGATGGTCCCTAGGACCCCGCTGCCTGAGAACACTAAGAAATACAGGCAGTGGGTGACCATCAATGGCCATAGGGTGGAGGCTCTGAGAGACACAGGAGCCAGTGTGACAGCTGTCAAGTGTCACCTGGTGTCTAAAGAGCAGGTTATCCCTGATGCATTCTATCCGGTTGTTGCCGCTGACAACACAGAGAGTCACTGCAAGGTGGCTCAGGTTCCCTTTGAGTGGGGGGGTCTCGGGTACTCTTCAAGTAGCTGTGAGGCCAGCCATGCCTGTTGACTGTTTGTTAGGGAACGATTTGGAGAGCTCCCCTTGGGCTAAGGTGGAGCGGAGTGCGCATTTAGAAATGTTGGGCTTGCCTGATTGGGCATGTGTGACCACCCGGTCAATGGCAGCTAAAGGTGTTCAAGAGGACCTGGAGCCTGAGAGGGAGGCCCAGGTGCCGGCCGGAGAGAGAGGAGGCAGGGGCGTGGGAAACCGGCCCCCGAAGTTCCCACGGGCCAGGAGGAGGCAGACCCTGAGGGGGATGCCCTGGAGCCTACAGGGGAACAGGTAGCTGAACTGGGGGACCTACCTGAGCTGACCCATTGGCAGCAAGAAGGAGGACCCTCCAGGGAAGAGTTCTGCGAGGAGCAGAACGCATGCCCCTCTCTCGTGGGTCTGAGGCAACAGGCCACAGACCAGGCAGCAGGTGATCAGTCTGGATCACATTGGGTTTACTGGGAGAATGGTCTCCTGTATTCAGAGCCTAAGGTTGCTGAGCCTGGGTCAGCCCGTGTGCTGGTGGTACCCCAGCGCTTCAGAGCCTTCCTACTGGGGTTGGCTCATGATGTACCGTTAGCAGGACATCTGGGGCAGGACAAAACCTTTGACAGGCTTGTTACCCATTTCTATTGGCCCCAGATGTGCAGGAGTGCCGCCACTCACTGCAGGACATGCCAGACTTGCCAGGCAAGTGGAAAGAGTGGGAGGAAGCACAAGGCTCCTCTCCAGCCATTCCCTGTGGTCAGCACCCCCTTTGAACGGGTGGGTATTGACATTGTGGGGCCACTGGACCCCAAGACAGCCATGGGCAACAGGTTTATCCTGGTCTTGGTGGACCATGCCACCCGGTACCCTGAAGCCATCCCTCTGAGGACAGTGACGGCCCCCGTGGTGGGACGGGCACTGATGGGAATTTTCTCACGTGTGGGATTCCCTCAAGAGGTGGTGTCTGACAGAGGTACCAACTTCGTGTCCAAGTACATGAAGTCCCTGTGGCAGCAGTGCGGTGTAACTTACAAGTTCACCACTCCTTACCACCCTCAAGGAAATGGGCTGGTTGAGAGATTCAACCGGACCCTCAAGGGCATGATTATGGGTCTGGAAGAACCCATGAGGCGTAAATGGGACGTCCTCTTACCATGCCTGTTGTTTGCATACCGGGAGGTGCCACAGAAGTCTCTAGGGTTCAGTCCCTTTGAGCTCCTCTATGGACACCCGGTGCGAGGACCTCTGAGTTTGGTCAAGGAAGGCTGGGAGCAATCTCCCAGGAAACCTCCCCAGGATGTATACAGTTACATGCTGGCCTTCCGGAACCAGACTAGGCGTTTCAGAGAACTTGCTGAGGCAAATCTGGAAGCCAGCCAGGAGGAGATGAAGCGGTGGTACGACCAGAATGCCACTTTGGTAGAGCTTCAGCCTGGTCAGAAAGTGTGGGTCATGGCCCCTGTGGAGCCTTGTGCGCTCCAGGACAGGTGGACCGGCCCCTTTACGGTGGTGGAGCGCAAGAGTCCAGTTACCTATTTGGTGGACTTGCAGTCTCCCAGGAACCCCTTGCGGGTCCTACATGTGAACCGCCTGAAGCCCCACTTGGAGAGGTCCCAAGTGGGCATGCTCTTAGCTACAGATGATGGAATGGAGGAGGAGACCGAGCCTCTTCCTGACCTCCTGTCAGCCCGAGAGCAAGATGGATCAGTGGAGGGAGTAAACCTCTCTACCTCCCTGACACCTGAGCAGCAGGGTGACTGTCGCCAACTGTTGGGACAGTTCCCTGACCTGTTCTCCCTGGTTCCCAGTGTCACTCATTGGTGCGTCCATGATGTGGACACTGGGGACAGTCTTCCTGTGAAGCACAAGGCTTACAGGGTGACTGACAGGGTCAGAGCCTGCATCAAGGAGGAGGTCTCCAAGATGTTTGCGCTAGGGGTGATTGAGTCCTCTAACAGCCCTTGGGCCAGCCCAGTGGTCTTGGTTCCAAAGGCTGCCGCGCCTGGTGCCACACCAGAACTCCGGTTCTGTGTGGACTACAGGGGACTCAATTCCGTCACCAGGACTGACGCCCACCCCATCCCCAGAGCTGATGAGCTCATAGATCGGTTAGGGGCTGCGCGGTACCTCAGCACGTTTGACTTAACGTCTGGGTACTGGCAGATCGCCTTGACTGATGGGGCAAAGAGAGGTCAGCATTCTCCACACCAGATGGGCACTACCAGTTCCGGGTGATGCCCTTTGGGATGAAGAATGCCCCTGCCACCTTTCAGAGGTTGGTCAACCAGGTGTTGGTTGGACTGGAGGATTTCAGTGCCGCCTACCTGGATGACATCGCAGTATTCAGTGCCAGTTGGGAGGAACATCTGCGTCACCTCTGGGAAGTGTTGATGGCGCTGCGGAGGGCAGGCCTCACAATCAAGGCGAGTAAGTGCCAGATTGGGCAGGGTTCTGTGGTGTACTTGGGACACCAGGTTGGGAGCGGCCAGGTGGCGCCCCTCCAACCGAAAATTGATACCATTCTGGCTTGGGAGCCCCCAAGACCCAGACAGAGGTGAGAGCCTTCCTAGGACTCACCGGGTATTACCGGAGATTCATCAAGGGGTATGGCAGCATTGTTGCCCCCTTGACAGAGCTGACTTCAAGAAGCAGCCCAGGAAAGTGATTTGGACTGACGCCTGTCAAAAGGTTTTGACACCTTGAAGACTGCCATGTGCACGGCGCCTGTGCTCCAGGCGCCCAACTTCTCCAATGAGTTCATCGTTCAGACGGACGCTTCAGAGCATGGTGTAGGGGCTGTTCTATCACAGATCAATGAGGAGGGCCTAGACCAACCTGTAGCCTTCATCAGTAGGAGGTTACTTCCCCGGGAACAGAGATGGAGTGCTATTGAGCGTGAGGCATTTGCTGTGGTCTGGGCACTGAAGAAGCTGAGACCATACCTGTTTGGGACTCACTTCCGGGTTCAGACAGACCACAGGCCCCTCAGATGGTTGATGCAGATGAGGGGTGAGAATCCAAAGCTGTTGAGGTGGTCCATTTCCCTACAGGGGATGGACTTTATGGTGGAACACCGCCCTGGTACAGAACACGCCAATGCTGATGGACTGTCCAGATTTTTCCGCCTTAGCGATGAGAACTCCCTAGGGGTAGGATAGTTCTCCCCACATTTCAGCTGGAGGGGACACGTGTTAGACCGGCATCCTTGGCGTCGGTCTCCCTTCCATTTTTTCGTAATGCCTCCACTGTTGCCGATATGTTTTTGCTGGACTAGATGCTCATGGGCACTTTGCCGCTGCTAATCAGTGCCAAAGTGCAAGTGCTCCCTATCGTTACTTGATATATGTATTAGTGACTCCATGATTGGATGATTGGTTTACTTGTCAGTCCCTAGTACAGTGCACTCAGTGTGCCCAGGGCTTGTAAATCCAATGCCGCTGGTGGGCTTGCAGCACTGGTTGTGCCACCCACAGAAGCAGCTTCTAAAATGTGTCTCAGGCCTGCCATCGCAGAGCCTGTGTGCAGCCTAGGGCTGCCATGTCGACTTGGTGAGTACACCCACTTACCAGTCCCTAAACCTTCCCTTTACTGCATGTTGGTCACCCCTAAAGTAGGCCCTAGGGCAGGGTGCATTGTAAGTATAAGGTAGGACATGCCCTGGTGTGTGTGGCATGTCCTAATAGTGAATTACAGCCATTTTCGTTTTTCACTATTGCAAGGCTACCTGCTCCACATAGGCCAGAATGGGCAGACTGACTATTACACCTTATAGTCAGAACTGACCCAGGGAACATGGTAGAAAAACGAATTTAGTATGCCTGAACTCAGGATGATAAAATACATCTTTTAGTGAAGTTGGTTTTAACATTCTGTGTTTGAAAATACCACTTTTAGAAAGTGGGTATTTTCTTGCCTAACTATCCAAGCCTGCCTCTGCTAGGTTGTGTATTCCTTGTCTGGAGATTGAGTGACAGGGGCTGGGGGTGGCTACAGGAGACAGGGTGAGTCAGCGCAGGGCTGAATAGAAAGATCTGCATCCAGAGTGGAGGGAGGAGTTGCACCTGGGTCTGAATAGGGCTGTGCCTGCCTTCCACAATGCTGGCTCCACCTCCTGCCGGGCGGCTGAGCACTCTGCCCCACACTCTGAAAGGAAAGAAGGAGTCAGAAAAACAAAGTGCTCCAGAACTGACCAGAACTGATTTTGGACTAGGCAGAGGCCTCTCTGCCTCCAGAGAACAAAGAGAATCAGGGTATAAGAGGGGCACCCAGACCCCAGGAAGATTAGATCACTTTTGGGGAACAAAAAGAAACCTTTGCTGAGGAGCGGAACCAAGAAGAAACTGAGGAGAGACTATCCCTAAGCCTGAAGTGCTGCTTGGGGGATTGGCCTGCAGTGGTTTGTCTGACTGCCAAAGAAAGGAGAAAGGAACTTTTGCTTTGCTGTGACTTTCATCAACTTGTGAAGGATCTCCAAGGGCTTGGAAGAGAGCTTGCCTCCTGACCGAAGTCCCAGGACCATTGGACTTCACCCCCTTTGTGAATTGCTGCTGGAAACTCTGTTTCAGTGGCTGCAGAGGTAGGGAGCTGTGACCGACTCTCACGACCGACTCGGTGTCCTGTAAGCACCGCATCGAAGCACCGTCTCGCCCTGCAACGCACGGCCCTGGTCTCACCGACTCTGTGAACGAGCCGCTGCCTGCACCGCATCGAGGGACAACGCGTCCTGCAACGCTTCGCTACGCCGAATCGAACTGGTCCGACCGACACGGTCACTGCTGCTGAGTTCGAGTCCTGTGACCGCACCGGAGTTGGGCACCGCTCGCACGCTTTGCGACGCACCGCCCGACTCGCACCGCTGTCCGGACTGATCGACGCCAGCTCCTGAATCCGGCTCCGTCGCCGCACCGCAACCTGCCAGCACCGCATCGAAGCACCGTCTCGCCCTGCAACGCACGGCCCTGGTCTCACCGACTCCGTCTCGACGACGTCAACGAGCCGCTGCCTGCACCGCATCGAGGGACAACGCGTCCTGCAACGCTTCCATTTTTGCATCGCGACCGCGACGAACAGCCATCCGGCTCGCACGCCCGTGCCTGCCGCTTCAAGTAAAAGGTACTGTGACCGAGTCTGTCTACGCTGTGTTGGCCCGTCTCGACGCGGTCAGCTGGATTTGTTAGACTCTGTTTGTTCTCAACATCGCCGTAGCCGGAGGAGGCTACCGACTCGCACAGAACCTTGAATTAAGCCTTTTTGATCAGAACTAAGCATTCTTAACAGTATCGTGGATTATTTTTGTCGTTTATGGTCTTGTGATAAATCTATATAAAGTATACCTATTTTTATAAATATATAACCTGTGTGGTGTCCGTTTGTAGTGTTGTCACTTGATTACTGTATGTGTTCACAAATGCTTTACACACTGCCTCTGAACTAAGCCTGTCTGCTCGTGCCAAGCTACCAAGAGGGTGAGCAGGGGTTATTTCAGGAGTGTACCTACTTTCCCTGACTAGACTCAAGGGTCCCTATTTGGACAAAGGTACATACCTCTGCCAACTAGAGACCCCCAAATCTAACAGGTGGCCTGTCTCAGTAGGGGCCTAGTGATTTCTTTGCATTTCATTTTTCTTCTTTTGTAAAGAAAAAATGTTTCACAGTTTACTACATTTTCTACATGTTTTTTCTTAATACATTTGAAATTTTGATTAAATTCACTATCTGGCCTAGTCTGCCAATTGGCCTTCCAGCCAGCAGGCCCAGTGCTAGTCATGGGTGCATGAAACAACAGTTTCTGTTCTGTGGTGTTTACAGCATTTAGGCCATGGATAGATTTAGATTGAAATACAAAATGTGCTTTTTTGTTGTATTTCATGTTTTTTGTTCATGCAAACAGTGTATAGGAGTCTGAATTAGGTGGGGTAATGCCTTTGAAGGATGTGTCTTGTTGTAAACATTTTTTTTAGCCCAATAATTTTCGTTTTGGCATTGCTGATTTAATGAAGTTTTCTCTGTTTTACCATGCCTCCTTTGTCTGGCCAGTGTGTGTGTGTTTGTGTGTTTGCCATAGGCCAACATTTGCCTTTTTTCCAGATGCCAAGTGGCCACTGGCCATTTTGTATAGTCAGTGGACTGTTCCTAGACCTGCATGTGCTGTTTGTTTTACAGGCCTCCTGCCTCCTGTTGTTGTGGCTTGTGAGGGACCATGTGGCTGGCGGACATTTTGTGTATGCAGCCAGTGCGCTTTTGTCATAGGCCTGCATACGTTCTTTGTTCTAGGCCTCCAGCTTCTTGTTGTGACCATTTGGATTGAGGCCATTTTGTGTAGGCAGCCAATGTGCTTTGGCCATAGGCCTGCATGCGTTCTTTATTCTAGGCCTTCTGTTTATTGTTTTGACCATGTGTCTGGTGGCCATTTTGTGTAGGCAGCCAGTGTGCTTTTGCCATAGGCCTGCATACGTTCTTTGTTCTAGGCCTCCAGCTTAATGTTGCACCATGTGGCTGTTGGCCATTTTGTGTATGCACTGCAGCCAGTGTGCCTTTGTTCACTACTGAGAATTTGAATTCTCAGTAGTGATCTTGCCATAGATGGTCTACGAAAATTAATGACAATACAATTCCCTTCTATGCTCTTTGGTGGATCACCTACCCACCCCACTCTTCGAACCATAATAATCTCATTCGTGTGTGACACATTGAACCTTCTATTCTTAATAAGCAATCCACACATTTGTTACGCAGTTGGTCCCAAGTTTCCCTTTGTTCCCTCTTAAGAGTTGGTACCCCTGCCAGCACCAAGACATAGGGGCAGGCTGCTGGTGGCAATCCCAGGACGTCTGTGTTGGGCCCAAGAAAATTCCTGCTCGGGATATCAGGCATATTACAGCTCAATTTACGCAGGTTTGGTTGGTCGCCAACCAATCTATTAGTAGGTTCAGACATGAGAGTCGGGAGCAGTCCCATCCACGGGTCTTAAACCGTTATTAAGTGGAATAGGTTTTGGCATTATATTAACCTTTGGGAGAAGACACTCCCATCATCTCTTGTGTTTGCTTTGTTTGCCCTAAGTTGGCAGGGTATGCCCAGACGTGGGTCCCTTGCTCACTTTGCCACTGGATTCAAGGTAGCCTGCCTGATGAGGGGTGTTACCCCGAAACCGGTCCCAGGATGCTTGTTTACGGTCCAGGGAAGACATGGCTTGGCAGTTCGGGCTGGACTTTTCTCATGCGGCACAGGGTCAAGACTGATTTGCATATAGCTGTGTCTGAACTGGGGTGGCGAAGTGAGCTAAAGAACGATGATGTATTCAACCCAGATCTGTGACTGGGGGTGAGTGTCTGAAAAGTTTCAGCGCTCCGTCCTTCATCTCATTGTGTTTGCTTTGTTCAAGAGTCATTGCAATAATAAAGGCCTGGTGGCCAATGGTATAAATGTTTTTACCTTTAGAGGAAGCATCATTCAGATGTTTGTTTTTTCATCTATTTGGTTTCAAGCAAGGAAATTTTAGCTAACGTTTATTTAGAAGTTAATGATCTGCACATTTTGGGGCATATTTACAAGGGAAGTAGCGGACTGAGGCGTTAGCCTTCCTGGCACTCCACCACTTCAGAAACGCAGGGCTGCACCATATTTACAAGAATATGGTGCAGCCCTGCGTTCCCCCTGCTCTGGTGCTACACTTAGCAGCCTAGTGCCAATGCAGGCACCCTTGCACCATAGTGCACGGGTGTCTGCGTGCAGGGGTAGATCGGTTATGTGCACGAATATCCCCCTTCCTGCACATAAGAATCTTTAAATGCCGTTTTGTAACTTCTATGTGTGCTGCTTAATGCACCACACATAGAAGTTACAAAACGACTTTCTGTTTTACAAATGATTGTTTATGTGCAGGAAGGGGGACCTTCCTGTACATAAACAAACATTGGCCTTTTGCTGTTTCCATGTGTGCTGCACAACGCAACACACATGAAAACAACAAAAACGAGGAGAAATTAAACATTTCTCCTCGTTGCGCCAGGGTAAGACCAGGTTTTTCCTGGTCTTAATTTTGGCGCTGCCTCCTATTTACGCCACCCTTGTAAATAGGTGGCAGCGTCAAAATCAATGGGTGTTGCGGTGGAACGCCCACAGCAACACCCATTTCCCTCCCCTTTTAGGCTAAGCATAGCGTGAAAGGGGGCCTTATTTACAAGGCAGCGTTAAGTCACGTTAAGTGGCTTAATGCTGCCTTGTAAATAAGGGGAAGCCCCTATCGCCACAGGAACGTCGTAAAAAGTTACATTCAAGTGGTGATAGGGGCTTGTAAATATGCCCCTCTGTTTCCCGGTAAATGTGCTAATTTGTGTATTAGAGTTGAGCACAGTGCAATAGTTTCAGCTTATTTGATGTGTATTAAGAAAGCAGGGGGGCACTTCTAGGTAAGATGGCGATGGAGTGAGTTGCATTAAGAGCTGCTCCTCGCCCACCTGCCTGCACCTCGGCCTGACTTCTCATTAATGTAAGGCCATACGAGTGAAAGGGCGCACTGAGCCCCACGCGACCCCCTGAGACAAATAACTGGGGAAGCATGGAGACCATGGGGTGGAGCTGCGCAGAGGATGGGATGTGTAATATTTTGTAGGAGGGAGAGACCTTCCAATTCAGGTGCAGCACATTCAGAGAGATAAAGAAGGCAGAAGCCTGATACTACAAGTACTGACAGCTGATTCCCCTCACATGCTTATCAACATATATGCGTCCAACACTCAGCAAGAGACTTTTCTTTCTCAGGTCCTAAGGTCGCTGGTGTGTCCTGCAGTGGTAAAAATTGTTATGGGTGCGGACTTTGATTTGATATGGGATCCCAAGCAAAACAGGACACCCCACAATTCACAAGTGGCTAGAGCAGCTTTAAACAAATTGAAAGCGCTTGTTTGTTGACTTAAGAATGATAGTCTGCTGGGGACACGCTAATCACAGAAGCAAAAAGTACACTTTCTATGCGCTGGTTCACAAATCATATACACGAAGAGACACGTTCTTTCTCTCCCGAGACCTATTAGGAAGAGTTACAGGCAGCCAAATTAGAACGGGAACTATCTCCGACCATAAGCAGGTGGACATGAAGTTAGCGGATATCAGGGTAGACAGAACTATTAGTCCAAGCAATACACATGTATTTCATGGAAAATGATCGGAGGGGCACCTCCTATAACACGCACTGGGAAACGTTTGAGGCAACTTTTTTACTGGGGTGGCCATCTCTTTGATGGCCTCTAAACTGAGACAAGCGAGACATATTGAATAACAGCTCCTAGAAGAGCTGGAACCTGTGGACGAAGCACATAAACAAAGACCCACCAGGCAAACACAAAGGGAAAGAAATATACTCCAAGGGAACCTTAGGGTCCTTAAGACTGAAAAAGTGGAGACAGCTTTGCTCAGTGCTTAATTTGTAAAATATTAAGTGCCAGGGCTCTGGCCAGGAGGCCACTGCAGCTTGCACCACCCATCGCCCTTGTCATCACTGCCAAAACAACTACTAACCATCTCTCTCGCACGTAAATGCGATAGTTCAGATTATTCCAGGTCCCCAAAGCTAAAGGAATGGCTGGGGAGGCAGGTATTAGCAATTTTAATGTATACTGTATTCCTGAGCAACCATTGTTCTGCTCATTTCTAAATTAGATGACCAGCGCCACCATGTGGTAGACTGTTCTAAGTATGGTGTTGACATTTAGGTGCTGGTGCCGAGCACCGGAAACCAATTAAGTGCCGGTGCTGAGCACCGGAAAGCACCGGCTCAAATTAAGCACTGGCTTTGCTCTGCTTAAAGCAACCATTCTACAAGAAAGGGAACAAGATGGATAGAATTTCTGCTAGTAAACTATGGGGCATAAGTACAAAGGAATGGCGAAGCGTGGCGTTAAGCAAAAACTGCTAACACCACGCTACGCCATTCTGAAAACGCAGGGATGCACCATATTTACAACGATACGGTGCTTCCCTGCATTTTCCCTAGCACTGGCGCTAAACTCAACTGCCTAGCGCCAACGCAGGCTATTGCGCAAGGGTGCCTGAGTTGAGGGAATTATTGTTTATGTGTAGGAAGGTGTCCCTTCCTCCACATAAATATTCACTAATGGTGATTTGTAACTCCTATGTGTGCTGAATTGTGCAGCACACATAGAAGTTACAAATCATCATTTTTATAATGATTGTTTATGTGCAGGACGGGATACCTTCCTGCACATAAACATTCATTCATTGCGATTTGCTGTTTCTATGTGTGCTGCACAATGCAGCACACATAGAAACTACAATAACGAGGAGAAATCAAACATTTCTAATGGTTTCGCCAGGTTAAAACCAGAATTTCCCTTGTCTGAATTTTGGCACTGCCTCCTATTTATGCCACCTTTATAAGTAGGGGAGAGCATCAAAATGTATGGGTGTTGCAGCGGAAGAGTCCCTACGGACTGAAAACACTTGCTGGAAGAACCCCACAGGAGGTCCTGAGGGTGTTAAATCTTGAAAGCCCCACAAGGCCCCAGGCCCTGATGGCCTGAATGGAGCCTTTTATAGAGAAATCTAAACATTACTAACACAACCCCTAAAAAGCTTGGTACAATTCCTTTCATGAAACTGGAATTGTGATGCCCACAATGAGAGAAGAGGCCTTGGTGATGATTGTCAAGCCGGGAAAACACAGGGCAGACTACAAATCGTATTGGCCTATAGCTCTGTTGAACACTGATGTGAAACTTTACCAAAAACTTGGCTAAAATGCCTCAATATAATTCTCCCGGTCCTAGTATGACCAGACAAGGTGGGGTTCGTCAGGGAGAGACAGGGAGCTGACAATTTGTGAAAAGTCACCCACATAGTGGAGAAGTGCAGGAAAAGACAAATCCTGGCTCTCCAAGTATCTCTAGCCACAGAGAAAGTGTTTGACAGGGTGACCTGGGACTTTCTCAAGACCATTCTAGGGAAATTAGATCTAGGACAGAAATTCAAATGTTGGATCCTGGCAAACTATGTTCATCCGGAGACCTGCATACGGGTTAATGGAGTTCCCACTAATAAATTCATGCTGAGAAGATGCACACCTCAGGGATGCCCACTATCACCCTTCCTGTTTGAATTTGGGATCGAACCACTGGTGACACAGATTCAATCCCATCCGAGATAAAAGGAGTGACCTTCAGAGGGGAGAAACATAAAATCTGCTTATTTGATGATGATGTCTTACTGACTCTGTCAGAGCCGGAGACTTCCCTAACAGCAGTCCAAGATTGCCTGAGGGACTATGAAAGGATATTGGGCTTTAAAATAAATGCAGATAAATCTGGGATCCTGAATATCTCCCTTTCAAATGATTTTGAAAGATAGATGAGGGAGAGTTATCAATGAAATGGACTAAACACTCCATAAAATATCTGGGTAGCTATACTACCAAATACGGTTGACACCTGGTCAAGGACAAATTGGCCTAGGCTGAAGGCACAAATCATAACGACCTAACTAAATGGAAGGGACAATTCATCTCTTGTGAGAAGAACTGTAATAAACATGAACATACTTCTGGGGTAGTATACCTGTTCCAAACTATTCCCACAGCCAAACCGCAGACAGAACTAAAATCACTTCAGGGTCATATCATCAAATATTTATAGAAGGGAGACAAGTGAGACTTAGCAAAAAATTACTAATGGCACCTCTGGAGAAAGGTGGCTTAGCAATCCAGAATATAACTAAATTCTATTAAGCGGCACATCTCTGAATATTAGTTGAACAGTTGATGCAAGAGCTGGTAAAAAGGTAGCTTTTAATGGATAGGATGGTAGCCGGCAGAGATGTTTTGGATCTACCCTGGTTGCTCAAACCTTAGAGACCCAGATCGCTATACCCCTCAGACATTACCAGAACAAAGCTAGAAATCTGGGACAATATATCAGTGGCACAAGGCCTTTCCACACTCATTGCACCATTCATATCAATACATGCAAATCTGAATTTCACTCCGGGACTAGGCACAGGGAGCTTTAAGGCTTGGAAACAGGGGGGTGCCTTATGATATGGGATATGTTTTCCAATGGTACAATTATGTCCTTTAACAAATGCAGAAAGGAGTTTAAGGTATCCAAATCGGAGAGGCTACGCTATGCCCAACTACGTAATTGGGTTATGTAACAAAGGATCAAAGAAGCTGCAGCCAGACCCCTCACCCTATTCGAAAAACTACTGGGCACCTATGACGGATCATGCACAGTCAGTCATGGACTATTCCTTTCGCTCTCCGAAGGTCAAGTTAGCCTGTGGAGTTCCTCAGGGGTCGTCACTTTCTCCCTATATGTTTAATTTATACATCCACCCTTTAGTGTGTGCTTTGAATGAAATGTATGTCAAAGTGTATTTTTATGCAGATGACTTGCAACTGATCTTCACTATTGAGGATTCACCGGAATCGAAATCTTCCTTCCAGGATACTATGGTGTTCATCCAGGATTGGATGAATAATAACCAACTTAAATTTAATTCAGATAAGACTGAAATCGTTATCATTAGCAAACAACTCAACCTGTGGAGTGCTGCCTTCTGGCCTGTTTCAATGTGCACTCCTCCCAAGCTCAAAAATTTAGTCAAAAGTCTTGGAGTTGTGATTGACTCCAAATTGACAATGAAACCTCAGATAGGGGCTATAGTCTCTGCCTGTTATTTCCAAATCATTGCATTGGTCATCTCTAGAGTTGACTACGCTAATTCACTCTACTTGGGTCTTCCCAAGGGCCTAGTTGGCAGGCTTAAATTAATTCAAAATCAGGCTGCAAGGTTCTTGTATCAAACACCCCGCTGGTGTCACATTACACCCCTGCTGCTGGAGTTGCACTGGCTACCAATTGAGCAAAATCCTTACAGAGTTGCAGCCCAGCCTTTATTTCAACTCGCTTCCACAAATGTGTAACTGGTCAGAATCTAAGATCTTCCCATTTCAATCTTCTGTCTATTCCTTCCTTTAAGAAAAAGACATTGGGTTGCTCCAGTTTCTCAGCACTTGTTGCCAGTATCTGGCATACTTTACCTTCCGATATCAGGTCTGTTTCTTGTTTTTCCAAATTTAGGAAACTCTCAAAGACTCATCTCTTCAGAGTAGTTAATGATTGATCTGTCAGAGAGCATAACTGGGATATTGCTTCTGTAGCTCCAGCGCCAAGAGACTTTAAGGTGGATGTGCGCTCTATAAGTACTAGGTAACATAACATAACATGACAAAGCCCTAATAAGGGCACTTTATAGAATTCTCTTGGACAAGGCAGATGGACCGATATGGTCTTACCAAATAGCGTGGGAATGCAAGCTACTGCAGACGTATGGAGACAAAACCTGGGCTGCCCACTGGCAGGCTCTTCACAAAAACTTTAAAAGCCTGCAACACAGAGAAGCAGAATACATACTACTTATGAGATGGTATTTGACCCCTTCTAAACTTAAGACTATGTCCCCGTCCACGTTGGATCTCTGTTGAAGATGTGGACTGGACAGAGGCACTTTCCTCCATATCGTGGTCTTGCTCTGCGATCCATATGTTCAAGAAGGCAATTCTGTGCCACATAGACTCCATTATTGGGCCCAAACTACAGAGAGAGACCTCTCTGATATTAGTTGCCATGAAAGGTGACTACACAAGGGAGGGAGGAAACAAAGCGCAAAGTCTACTGGGCCATCTGCTAGGCGCAGCCAATAGACTGATAGCAGTTTTCTGGATGAAAATGGCAGCACCACCGCCTGAACAATGGGTGCTCAGTCTATGGCAAACTATGCCCTGTAGAAGCTGATTTCTAATCTGAGGGAGAATACTAAAATATTTGCGAAGATTTGGTCCCTTCTCTAGACCTATCTTACCTTCAAACTGATGATACGATCTGTATCAAGATATGCCCTAATGGGAATGGGATCTACTCAAGCTCCAGACTAACATAATTGGAGCGAGGGATTTCCGGTGGAGGTGAGGGATGAACCCCCGCAAGTGTGCCTGGATCTGACCATATAATGCCTGTGTGTTGTGTGAAAGGGGCACGGGAGAGGAAGGAGAGGTATTGGGATGTTTATATTGTTTTTTCCTCTTTTTTAAATTATTTTCTACACCATCATTTAAAGTGCAACTGGACAGAAAATCTATAGGGTCTTATGGGGGCATTAGTGAGAAATGCACTATGCATTGTTGTATACTGATCTACTTTGGAAAACTCAATAAAATGTGTTACACAAAAAACAGGGGTGGAGTCAAGTTTAAGAAAGTATGAATCAGTCTTCTAAAAGGAATTGGTAAGGGTTGATAGATTTCTTAGGAGATTGAGCTAAAGAAAAATGCTATCTCTATTAACCGTAAGCTTAGAAATATTTCTTTGATTATTAGAAAAGAACTGTTTGAATTATTGAAGGAAATAACAGCTGAAGGTGTAATAGAACCTGTAGATGCTTATGAATGGCCTTACCCCCACAGGTTTAGATCCAGATTTATGAAGGTTGCTTTGGCATTTGGCATTATCAAAAACAGTCCCACTTTTATGTTGGAATATTGGTATTTTAAATTGTTTTCTTTTATATTGATGTATTTCACCCTACTGGTTTATGTTGTTTTATTTCTCAGTAGACGAAGTACCTTCAGGGGAGCCTGAACAGAATGGAACAATTGAGGTCCAATTTATGCTTTGTTTTGGCCAATTGTTTTTTACTCAGTTGCTGTGACAAATGGATTCCACCACTCACTGTGGTTGCTGATGGCACCCTATATCAGGACTCGCTGTTCCTGGTAAAGTTGATTTGACTTCTGAGAAAGCCTGTGGAATGTTTTCTATTTTGCTCACCCTAAGGCTTTGAAATCTTATTATTCACCCCTATTTTGTCCATTTTAGTTTTGTAGGTCCTGGCTTTACTCCCCTTATTGTTATTTTAGTCACATTTTATCAAAAGCAGCCCCACTTTTATGCTGGTGGGCTAGCTGTAGCTAGTTTAACTTGATTTCATGCAGGCTGTTTTATTTCACCCAATTTATGTCTTACTTTATTTTTATTTATCATTAGGCGACGTGCCTTCAGAGGAGCCAGAACATAATGCTGGAGCAGCTGAGCTCCAGTTTATGCTTTTTTTGCTCAGTTGTTTTTCACCTGGTTGCTGGCCCAACCAGGATCTGCCTCTCACTCTGGTTACTTATGGCGTCCTATAATATGATGCGTAGCTTGCCAAACATGGACTGAAGACAAGCCCGCCTGCTTTCATCCATACCCAAGTAATGTACAGCTCCAGCCATGCTGCATTCCCCCCCCCCCAAACAGGTTAATCTTTACTGTTCATGCTGCCATCATAATGAATGATTTAGTTACCTAATTGAATGTTCATTTTCTTTTTTATAACGGAAAACCCATGAAGCATCACTCCCTGACTTAGCACTGACACCTCTTCCCACTTATAAAACTGTTAACTTGTCCCAACTTGGGAAAAAAAGTGACGGTCCATGAATTATTTATAAAAAGCATCTCAATTTACATTGTTTCAATGCCTTCATAGTAGCAGAATTACTTGAACTAAAACTACAGTTACCTGGAAATCTATATTTTACCTTTATCCTGGATTATTGCCTACCTGACCATGCAACTGATATTACCAAGAAATTGTTGCTTTACCTGGCACCAGCTACACTTAATACTTCACATTGCATTTACCTAGGAGACTGTAATATCTGGACTGATCAGCCCACTTTATAGGATACTCGCAATTTACTTTATGCATTCACTACTTTAGTCCTAACCCAATGGGTCTCTAGCTCCACCCACTCAGTAGGCCACCCCATTGATATTATATTCGCCCATCCTCAACATTGGCGAATATAAAATCAACATCACCTTACAACTGCTCCTCTGGTTTGGTCGGATCATATGTCCGTCTCATTCAGTTTCATTATGATCTCTCAGGTTAAATCTGACGATTGTCAAATTAAAAGTCTCAAACCTCCTTGTCACAAGGTATCTGCTGACAATTTGACTCTAGACCTTACCACTTCTTTCTCATGCAGCAAACCCCTGGAACAGTCAGTCACCATTAAAATAATTAGTTTATTAACAAATAGAACATATTGCCCCATGCACACTGTTTTGGACACAGACCCTCAGCAGCCTGGTTTACAGAAACTGCCAGATTAATTAATTTGCAAGAATCTGGGAAGAGAATAGTGCAGCAACTATTCTCTGGAAGACATATGATATATCAACAAACCCTAGCAAAATAAAAACTACAGTTCAGAATGGCCAGAGCTAACTACCTTTTGAACTAAATTGAATCAACCAAAACTCCACCAAAGCTTGGTCAATATAAGGGAATGCAGACTATTGCATCACCATTATACCCCACTTGCAAAGTATTTGTGTTGAGCTCTCACATTTTTCATTAAAAAGATCAGACCCATTTCTCCTGCACTGGTCAGACTAGCGCATGCCTAATGTTTGGATAATTCAATTAAGACAAGTGATCTTCTCTCTCCTGCCTTTTCCAAACCTACCCTTATGGAGTTTCTCATTTTAGAACCCAACCCTCTCCAGAAATGTGCAAATTCCATCAAATCTGGGTCTCCGTCTGTGAATACCAAAATGAGTAAGTTCATTCTGTGAATACCAAAATGAGTAAGTTCATTCTGTGAATAACAAAATGAGTAAGTTCATTCTGTGAATACCAAAATGGTAGTAAGTTTAGGATTTTGTCGTAAGTTAGTTCTGTGAATCAGGCCCTGTGACCCTTGTTATATTTGACCTTTACCTTTTTATTGCCTTTGACACTGTTCACACCTCGTTCTGCTTGTTTGATAATCACTAGTTGGAATCAAAGCTCTTGCTTGGATAGCCTCATATCTTCAAGATCCTTCCCTATAGGTTTATCTACTTCCTTTTCAATTCATCTTTAGTAGATTACAGCACAGAGTACCACAGGGTTCCTTTTTGAGCCCCATCCTTTCAATGCATATATCCAGCCCATTACATTTGGTCTTCTGGTCTATCTTCCAAGACATATTCAGATGTTACACAGACTCTCTTTTTCAGTTTGAATGATCCATCCCAGAATTCTTACATCAATCTCCAAAACTGCCTAATTGATATTGTTAAGTGACTGAATAACAACTTCATAAAAATCAATTTGGATATTCTACTTCTCTGCAGCTTGGTTGGCTGACCAGTGGCCAACAGAATTAGGTGCTCTTCCCACTCTTCTCAAAAGAGTTTGCAATGTATTTCTGGTTGATCAACATTGTTCACCATCTATTCAGATCAGTACAATTTGTGCAGCATGACTTTTCCATCTCTGTCTTCTTCATAAAATCTTCTCATTCTTACCTTTTTTGTAGATGTTTGGACAAAGTACCAAGTTTTTAATATCGTGATAACAGAAAATATAATTGCAAGAATATCATGATATGGAAAATATCGTTGACAGGAATATCGCAGGTAAAAATAAAGTTTTTTAGAGCTGTTTAAAAATACTGTTGTTAAAAATATCATTGTTAAAAATATTTTTTCAATTTTTCCTTATCATGTTACTGGTAGTTTTAGTGCACTTGTTTTTGTGTTGTTTTATATATTTTTTTAGTTTAGTCATTTTTATAGAGTAGTTGAAATAAATGGTTAAGATTTGAATCATTTTTGTTATATTTTCAGTTTTTTAATGGACATTTAGAACTTTTTATTTCTTTTTTAGGAGCAGGATGTAGGGTTTATAGGGGAAAAGGGTGTGGTGATTTAAAATAAAACACACACATATATATATATATATATATATATATATAAATATATATTTTGAATTTTCAATTAAAAACGCAATTACATTTATTTATATTTAATAATAAATTTCATATATTTGAATATGCAACAGCTTTTTGTGGTAAATTTTGTTTTAGTATGTTTAATAAATTATTTAGATGATACTATAATTTTTTATTTTGTATTGTATTTGGATGTTTAAATATTCTATATAAATATGTTTACTGTAATACTTTTGTTTATATTTTATGTTATATTTAAAGTTTGGATTTCATTTATTATGTGTTGAAATATAATTTTGGTAATAAGTATATATTTTAAAACATTAATTAAAAAACATATTAAAATATTACTTTTAAAAATATATATTTTTAATAAATACATTAAATACTTATCAATTTAATTGTAATTTGCATTTAAATAGAGATTGTTTTTTATTGTTAGTCTATTTAGCATGCACATTGTGGGTGTAGTTATTCTTTTTAAGTGTACATTGTTTATTATAATATTTAGGTATAATATTTAGGGAAATGTTGATTTTTTTTTGTTTTTAGTGTGAATTTTTGCTGGCTTCACCATTTAGGGTACCACTGCTGACCATTGCTGAAGTGCTTGTGATCTTTCCCTAAAACATGGTACCAATGGCTAATCTCCAATTGACATATATAATTTACTTATAAGTCCCTAGTAAACTGTACTACCTATGCCCAGGGCCTGGCAAATAAATGCTAGTAGTGGACCTGCAGCACTGATTGTGCCACCCATTTCAGTAGTTCTTTAAACATGTTTCAGGCCTGCCACTGCTAGCCTGAGGGTGCAGTTTTAAACTACCATGTCGACCTGGAAATTTAACCCTCTTGCCAGATACAAACCTTCCTTTTTAATACATATAAGTCATCCCTAGGTTAGGCCCCCGGACAGCCCAAAGGGTAGGGTGCGGTGAATTAAAAAAGTTGAACATGTACTTTTAAGTTTTACATGTCCAGGGAGTGAAGCATTTTTAATTTGTTTTTCAGTACTGCAAGGCCTATCTCTCCCTTAGGCTAACATTGGGATTACCTCATTATCATTACATTTTCTAAGTGTAATTTCCAATTGGGAAATGATTGATATTTTGAGTTTGGTTAAAAGTTAAGGATATGACTACAGGTCCCAGAATGGACCCATTTCAATGTCTATTGCATATATCCTTACAAAATGTAAGCATTATAGTTTAAAAAGACCACATCCCTGACCACAGAGCCAATGTACACATTTTATAAACTAAAATAAGGAAAACAGCTGAAAAGGATCAGGATCACATTTAAAGATAGATACTTGAAAAACGGTTTATATGCAGTCCATGTGTCAATTAAAAAAATGTTTGAACCAAAGCTGCAGCATGCCTGTTGTCTTATTCCTGTGCCAAAAGCAATAAACAATGCCTTTTTGGATTGTCTTCACAATGGCCTATCCACAGCGGTTGAAGTGCATTAAAAAAAGTAAAGGAACTGGGATGATGTGCACAATAGGGGAAGGGGGAATGGGCGTGGGGGGTCAAAGGTGTGGCAAAAAAAATATTCTGTAACTTTTTAAAGTCTTTAACCTTCAGGTATGTACATATAAAACAACACAAACTAAGTTAATCAGTTGAAAATGCACTATCATACTTTATGAAACCGCTATTAGTTAATTAATGCACTGCAGAGGTCTGTGTAACCAGACAGCCACGGAATTGAAACCTGGTTGGAGCAGTGGAGAGCGGTTAAAGGCATAACACACGCTTCTGCAGTGCGGGGCCTGTGTTACACTCTTTTAAAAAGCACACACTTCAAAGCTCAGTTGGTAACTTCTTCCCAATACCACTCAAAAATAATAAATCTGTGTCATTAGAAAGTGTCAAGTGATTCCATTAATTAAAGCCAATACCGCATTCCGAGCTCCCTATACATTTGCAGATTGACCCCTTGTGCACATTTACATTTCTTTCAGGGTGAAGGCACCCTACCAAGAAGGCTTGTTTAGCTGTCTGCCCTCCTCTGGTATCACAGCGAACAGAGACTCCCTACCTTACAGAATTTCAGCTCTCGGAATTAACTGTCCCGGGACAGTTATCTTTTCACTGAAAGTAGGGGAACTCCTTTCCTTAAATTAAAAAAGTATGGGCACATTGTGCCCCTCCGATCCCGCTTACTTCGATCACTGCCTATCCAGCAGTCTATCCTACAACAGACAGCTTAGTTCCAGAGTCAGCAATACTACTTAAACAAAAAAAATAAGAATTTTGGAAATTGCAAAACCCAAATAATGAACGCATATCACCCACCAATTTGTGTAGCCCTCGAGAAACACTCACAATTCTTTGCCAGTATGTTGAAGGTGGCACTCCCACCGCGTTCTGGGCTCTACTTCCTTACAAAGACACGCCCTTTCTTGACTTTGTACTCCAATACACACCCTTTGCTAGGAACTAAAAACAAAGAAACAGGATTCTAAACTTCCTGCAAACTAAATATACCACCTGCTGCTTTTAAGCTCAGCAGGAGAGGACTATGTCGCATGGACATTAAAGGCATGCTTTCACATAGTCAAGCACGGTGACCAGCACAGAAAGGGAAAATGCTAGGTTAAAAGCCAGAGTATTAATGTTGGCATAAGTCATCTGAGCAGCCACTTACAAGTAGAGACCACTAAATAACCACTAAATAACCTCTGCTAAGAATGTCATGAAAAGATTGCCTGTTTATAAAATTATTTCCGTTATATAATTTGTTAATCAAATTATAAAAAATCAATCCTTGTTAAAAGTTGGATTTTACATTAGAAACATTCAAGGACTAGTTCTATTTCATAGGATCAAAATAAAAGAGAATATCTACTTACCCAAGTAACGGTTTCCTTACAATAGAAGAGTTTGTCTTAGAGCGGCAACAGCCCTACCCAGCCCTTTCCAAAACTACAGGACTCAAGGATTTTTTGGGGACGACATGCCCATACTGCTTGAAGATCTGCAAAGGGCGTAGGCAGTGTATTTTAAATAACTAACTATTGGTGTACTAATAAGCCGCCACTTTGGACAGAAGACACTCCAAAAAATATTCTCCAGCCATGCCACGTCAACTTTCCTACCACCCAGCATTCCCCTCAGTCTCCCGAGTAAAATTATACCTCTCTTGTGTGGGTGGGCCAAGAGCCTGCGACTGAGAAGGGCCAAAAACGTAGAGATTAAGGGGATAGCACAGCAAGCTCTAAGCGCTATATTTTTTTAGATATGTTGTAGGCTGGCTCTGCATTGGACACCCACATAAGTGAGGTTTCATTTTTATTGGAAGACCGAGGGAAACGCTGGGTGGTAGGAAATTTGTGCCTGCGCTGTGATACCACAAATAAATGTTAGAAAATTGTGATTTTAGCTAAATTTGAGGTTTGCAGAGGATTCTGGGTAGGAAAACATTGGGGGATCCACGTAAGCCACACCTCCCTGGACTCCCCCGGGGGTCTAGTTTTCAGAAATGTCTGGATTTGGTAGGTTTCTCTAGATGGCCGCCGAGCCCAGGACCAAAAACGCAGGTGACTCCCTTGCAAAACCAGGTCGTTTTGTGAGAGATAATTTTGATGTTTCCACAATACGTTTTGGGCCCTTTCCTGTTGCGGGTACTTGTCTCAACCACACAAGTGAGGTACCATTTTTATCGGGAGACCTATGGGAATGCTGGTTGGAAGGAAACTTGTGTCAGCCAGGTTATCCCACAAATTTTCCACACAGAAATTGGAGGAAAATTAAATTTTTATTTTGCTAAATTTGAGGTTTGCAGGGGATTCTGGGTAGGAAAATGTTGGGAGATCAATGCAAGCTACACCTCCCTGGACTCCCCTGGGTGTCTAAATTTCATAAATGTCTGGGTTTGGTAGGTTTCCCTAGATGGCTACCGAGCGCGGGACCAAAAAAGCAGGTGACTTCCTCGCAAAACCAAATAGTTTTGCGATCGATAATTTTGAACTCTCCACAGTATGTTGTGGGCCAATTTCCTGCTGCGGGCCCTAGACCTACCCACACAAGTGAAGTACCATTTGTATCGGGAAACCTGGCAGAACGCTAGGTGGTAAGAAATTTGGGGTGGCCGAGTGATCCCACAACTTTCCCACAAATAAAAGTGAGGAAAATTTGATTTTCTTGGCTAAATTTGAGGTTTGCAGGGGATTCTGGGTAGGAAAATCAGGCGTGATGTACGCAGGCCACACCTCCCTGGACACCCCTGGGTCCCTAGTTTTCGGAAATATCTGGGTTTGGTGCGTTTCCTTAGATGCCCGCCAATACAGGGACCAAAAATACAGGTGTCTCCCTCGCAAAACCAAGTCTTTTTGTGATCGATAATTTTGAAGTCTCCACAGTACGTTTTGGGGCTTTTCCTGCCATAGGCACTAGGTCTACCCACACAAGTGAGGTACCATTTTTATCGGGAGACTTGGAAAAATGCTAGGTGGGTGGATGTTTGTGGCTCCCCACAAATTCCAGAACTTTCCATCACAGAAATGTGAAGAAAATGTGTTTTTTGCCAAAGTTTAAGGTTTGCAAGGGATTATGGGTAACAGAACCTGGTGAGAGCCACACAAGTCACCCCATCCTGGATTCCCATGGGTGTCTAGTTTTAAAAAATGTACAGGTTTCTAGGATTCTCTAGATGCCACCTGAGCTAGGGTCCAAAATCCACAGCTAGGCACACTGCGAAAAAAGGGTCAGTTTTCACTGGAAAAAATGTGATGTGCCCATGTTGCGTTTTGGGCAGTTTCTTGTCATGGGCACTAGGCCTACCCACACAAGTGAGGTACAATTTTTATTTGGAGACTTGAGAAAATACTGGGTGGGTGGAAGTTTGTGGCTCCCCACAGATTCCAGAACTTTCCAATACAGAAAATTGAGGAAAATGTGTTTTTTATTACAAAGTTTGAGGTTTGCAAGGGATTCTGGTTGACAGACCCTGGTGAGAGCCACAAAAACCACCCCATCCTGGATACCCCTGGGTGTCTAGTTTTAAAAAATGTACAGGTTTTCTAGGTTTCCCTTGGTGCCGGCTGAGCTAGGCACATTGCGAAAAAAAGGTCCGTTTTCACTGGAAAAAAGTTAAGTGCCCATGTTGCGCTTTAGGACGTTTCCTATCTCAGGCACTAGTCCTACCCGCACAAGTGAGGTACCATTTTAAACGGGAGACTTGGTGGAATTCTGGGTGTGTGGAAGTTTGTGGCTCCCCACAGATTCCATAACTTCCCGTCCCAGAACTATGAGAAAAATGTGTTTTTATGACAAAGTTTGAGGTTTGCAAGGGATTCTGGGTAACAGAACCAGGTGAAAGCCACAGAGGTCACCCCATCCTGGATTAACCTGGGTGTCTAGTTTTAAAAAATGTATAGGTTTTCTAGGGTTCCTGTGGTACGGGCAATGAGAGGCCAGAAGGTGTTATGATGCAAAAGAAAAGGATTTATTTCTGATTTCTCAAGGAATTGTTCTATAAGTCGCGACTTGTCTTCCCTCTGGTCTTTGCAGCAGATGAAGGGTGTGATTCAGAACCTCTTCTTCACTCCAGCGACGGGTAGTTCGAGGCATGAGAAGAATAACAAAAAAAAGAAGACAGTTTTAGTGTACGGGTACGCTGGTCCTACGACGTACTGGGGAAAGGAGTGAGGGAGGTACACCTCTACCACCACCAAGTGTGTGCTGTTAGCGCTGGAAATGCTGCGCTATGAACAAATGCACACTTTGCGGTCTTATCCCTCCCCAGCCCGGGCAGCCGATTCACTCCCCGCTGGACGCCCCCTTATGAACCATCCCTGGACACGAGCATGTACCTGCGGTAGCCACGTTCCTCCAGGAGCGCGGCTGGCCTCAGCGTGGTACCGGATAGGGTCCGGCTCCCTCTTGCGATCGTCTTGTGCTCCTTGATCCGGTACAGCGGGTCTTCCATCACGTTCGGCCTCCAGCGAAGCAGGAACGTCGCAGTGTTGGAACCTGCGTCTCTCCAGGCTCGGGGTCTCGGTCTGGGGTGCTGCATCCTGCAAGGACTCCTGGGCTCCTTTATTGTCTCCCGCGCTGTCTACTTGAAGGGCCGCCCTCACGTCCACATCGTCGGTCTAAGGGTCACGTGACGACGTCACAAGGGTCGGCATGGCATCCCAGAAGAGTGGAAGGTTAAAGGGGCCATGCACATCATCGGGCAAATGTTCCCATGGCGACTGTAAACAAAACACGGGAGAGGCATGAGGGGGAAGTAGATTATCGGCCTCCTCCTCCTCCTGTTCGGGTATGTCACGTCACATCCCTCCCCCCCCCAGACAGTTCATGATCGGGGAACTGGGCCATACGGGACAGGAAGTCCGCATTCCCGTTGGAGACACCCTTCCGATGACGGACCTCAAATGAAAAGGGCTGGAGGGAGAGGAACCAATGGAGACCACGGGGATTGTTCCCCTTGTTGCGACTCAACCACTGAAGGGGGGCTTGGTCCGTATAAAGGACAAAGGGGGAACCTTCCAGGTAATAGCTTAACTTGTCAATCGCCCACTTGACTGCCAGGCATTCCTTCTCGATGACAGGGTAATGTTGTTCGCAGGGAAACAGCTTCCTGCTGATAAACACCACTGGGATTTCGAGCCCCTCGTCGGAAAGTTGAGAGAGCACGGCGCCCAGACCCGAGTCAGAGGCGTCCGTCTGAAGGATGAAGGGTTTTGCGAAGTTAGGGGATACCAGGACAGGACTGGACGTGATGGCGCTTTTTAACTCCTGAAAGGCCTGGAGTGCTTGGGGGGATGGGGAAAGGAGGTCCTTTCCTCTGACCCCCTTTTTCAGAAGATCGGTCAGGGGGGACGCTATTTCTGAATAACGGGGCACAAACCTACGGTAGTACCCAAGAAGTCCCAGGAATGCTCTGATGTCCCTTTTGGTGGTGGGGAAGAGAGTATTGGTGATAGCCTTAATCTTCTCCTGTTGTGGCTCTATGACCCGGTTCCCAAGGAGGTACCCTAAGTAGCGGACCTTCTGATACCCCACCCATGATTTCTTTGAATTTATGTGGAGTCCTGCCGTGTGTAGGGCTTGGAATACCTTTTGGCAATGGGTTAGGTGTTGTTCCCAGTCAGGGCTGTATATCTCGATATCATCAAGATAGGTGGAGGCGTAGCCCCGATGTTCCCGTAGTACCACATCCATGAGTCTCTGGAATGTGGCTGGCGCCCCATGGAGACCGAAGGGTAGAACGGTGAATTCGTACAGCCCTGAGGGGGTTGTGAATGCTGTTTTGGCCTGGTCTTGGGGAGACAGGGGAACCTGCCAGTATCCTTTGGTGAGGTCTAGTGTTGTAATATATTGGGCCTCACCGAGTTGTTCAATCAATTCATCGACCCTGGGGAGGGGATATGAATCGAATCTGGTGATGGCGTTCACAGCCCTGAAGTCTATGCAGAACCTTACTGAACCGTCTGGTTTCTGTACCAGGACCACAGGGGATGACCACTCGTTCTGAGAGGGCCGAATTACTCCCATGGCGAGCATGTTTTGGATCTCTTCCTCTATGGCTTTCCGACGGGCGGCGGGGATAAGGTATGGCCGTTGTCTTACGACCTTCCCTGGTGTAGAAGGGATGGAGTGTTCTACTAGTGAGGTCTGCCCAGGAATGTCAGAAATTATGGAGGAGAAAGGAGTCAGTGTGGTTTCTAGGGCTTTCTTTTGGTTACTTGGGAGGGCGTCATTGATGTCCAACAAGTGGAGAGTGGAGGGGTTCTTCTTCAGCTCTCTGGTCAACATAAGGCTGTCTTTAGGAAGGGGGCCTAGCCATTTCTTCAGGAGATTTATGTGGAAGATTTGTGTCTTGGTTTTCGTAAGACGTAGGCGGTATATGGTAAGACCGATTTTGTCAACCACTTCACATGGACCTTTCCACTCTGTTTGTTAGGAAGGGAGGAGGGCAAAAGAACCAATACCCAATCGTGTATTTGGAGGTGACGCCACTTCTTCCCTTTATCATAAAAGACCTGCTGGCGCCTTTGAGCCTTTTCGAGGTTGTCATGGGCAAAGACACGTAATTTGTGTAGGCGGGACCTCAACCCTTGGGAGTATTCTAAGAGGTCATGGTTTTCTTCGGGTTTTTCTTGTTCCCAGGCTTCTTTGGTCATGTCAAAGAGGGTGGGGCTGCCTCCCATATAGGAGCTCAAAGGGAGAACACCCTAAGCTGCTTTGCTTTTGACAGCGGATGATGAACAGAGCTAAGGGAAGCAGGGCGTCCCAGTCTTGTCCTTCGGCTGTCCTCATCTTTTTTAGTGTCAGCTTAATGGTGCCGTTGTATCGTTCGCACAATCCATCCGTTTGCGGATGGTATACGGAGGTTCTTATTTGTGTGATATCCAAGGTCTTACACACCTGACCCATCAAGCGGGAAACGAAGGGGGTGCCCTGATCCGTAAGGATCTCCTGTGGAAACCCAACACGTGAGAACAACTCCAGGAGCTTCTCACAGATGTTAGCAGTGTTTGGAGTCCGCATCGGGAAGGCCTCGGGATATCTGGTGGCATAGTCAATAACGACCAGGGCGTATAGATTCCCTTTTCTGGACCTGGGTAGGGGACCTATGAGATCCATACCGATGCGATCAAAGGGTTTTCTGATGATCGGTAGGTGTTGTAGGGGGATGGCAGGTGGACGTTAGGGATTCCTTTTTTGGCACACTTCGCATTCTTGGCAGTATTTTGTGATGTGGGCATGTATGCCGGGCCAATAGAAGTGGTTGAGTATGTTCTGGCTGGTCTTTTGGGTTCCTGTGTGTCCTGCTAAGAGATGACTGTGTGCAAAGACCATCACCTGCTCACAGAAACCCTGAGGGACAAGCAGTTGAGTGGGGCTGGAGGGGTTCCCCTTTCTGTATAGTAAGCCGTTCTCAATCAGGAACGAAGGATAGGAACCAGAGGGGTTGGATGCCTTTTGCCAGGCCGTCACAAGGGTGGGGTCATTTATTTGGGCGTGTCTGAAGCTTTTATTGCCCTGCCAGGGGGCCTGAGACAGGAGAATCAGGGCGGTATTCCGAGTACCCCTTATCTTGCCTTGAAGGAGTGTCTGGAATTCAGGGTTATCTATCCCTAATATCAATCTCTCAGGGAGTTTGGATAGAACCCACACTGTTACCTGCATGTATTTCCCATCGGGTAGCATTACCCCTACTTGGGCTACTGGATACGTTTTGACATCACCATGTACGCACCGGATGGGTACCTGTCGGTGTCTGAGGATGTTTTCGGGTTTAACTAGGGCTTGTAGAATCACCGACTGTCGACAGCCGGAGTCGAGTAGTGTCCGTACGTGTACCCCATCAATCACCAGACTTATGTAAAAGCATGTGCCCATTTCCTCGGTATAAATGACATGCCTGGGGAGGTAGCTGACGTCCATGGGCTCCTCCGTGTTTTTCTTCTGGGGACAGAAGCGGGCTATGTGTCCCCAGGTCCCGCAGTCGAAACACTGTGGTCCCTTTGAGATAGGGGGTTCAAGTTTAGGATAGCGGGTCTTAGGCGGTTCCGTGGTAGGCTTGGTGTATTTCTTTTCTGGTTTCACTAGACCCGGTCGTGTGTTCCTCTCACCCTCCCAGGTGGACGGTCTCGGTTGGGCCCTGGAATAGGTGGTAGCCATTTCAACGGCTTGGTCCACGGTGAGTCGGGTATGCTGTTTGAGCCATCTTTGGGTGGGATAGGGGAGGGCTTCCATGAATTGTTCAAGATAAATGAAAGACATGATTTCCTCCTTGGTGTGGTCTTGGGGCTTGAGCCATTTATCGGCGGCTGCCTTTAGTTTATAAAACAAGATCTTAGGGCTATCCCCGGGGTTGCCCTTCTCTCTACTGAAGCGTACTCTATATGCTTCCGCATCCATACCTAAGTGGTCAAGGATAATGTCCTTTACTTCCTTGTAGGAGGTGGTGCCTGTGGGGTTGGCCACCTGATACGCTGCCTGTGCCTCGCCACTCAACAGAGGGGCCAGGAAGCAGGGTCACTTCTGTTCTGGCCATTCTGAGGCTTTAGCCGCACGTTCAAAGTTAACAAGAAAAGCGTCTGGGTCATCACCTGGAGTGTATTTTTGTAGGGCGATAGGAGGATAGCTGGATTGGGGACCGTGGTGTACAGGGCTTGGTGCTGGGTGCCGGTCCTGGTCCTCGGACCACCGGTGGAGGCTCTCTAGCTGCTGGTTAATTGAGGTGCTGAAAAGCTCCCTGTCGGCTTGAGCCGATGTCATCTGCCTCTCCACCGCCCATTCAAGTTTCTCTTGCCCACGTATAAGTTGCTGGATCAGGGCCTCCAATTTAGCACGTCAACGGAGAGAGATCCCACTTCTGACACCATATGTGGTATGGGCAATGAGAGGCCAGAAGGTGTTATGATGCAAAACAAAAGGATTTATTTCTGAGTTCTCAGGGAATTGTTCTATAAGTCGCGACTTGTCTTCCCTCCGGTCTTTGCAGCAGATGAAGGGTGTGATTCAGAAACTCTTCACTCCAGCGATGGGTAGTTTGAGGCATGAGAAGAATAACAAAAAAAAGAAGACTGTTTTAGTGGACGTGTATGCCGGTCCTACGACGTACTGGGGAAAGGACTGAGGGAGGTACACCTCTACCACCACCAAGTGTGTGCTGTTAGTGCTGGAAACGCTGCGCTACGAACAAATGCACGCTTTGCGGTCTTATCCCTCCCCAGCCCGGGCAGATGATTCACTCCCCGCTGGGCTCCCCCTTATGAACCAGCCCTGGACACGAGCACGTACCTGCGGTAGCCACGCTCCTCCACGAGCGCGGCTGGCCTCAGCATGGTACCGGATAGGGTCCGGCTCCCTCTTCCGATCGTCTTGTGCTCCTTGATCCGGTACAGCGGGTCTTCCACCACGTTCGGCCTCCAGCGAAGCAGGAACATCGCGGTGTTGGAACCTGCGTCTCTCCATGCTCGGGGTCTCGGACTGGGGCGCTGCGTCCTCCAAGGACTCCTTTATTGTCTCCCGCGCTGTCTACTTGAAGGGCCGCCCTCACGTCCACGTCGTCGGTCTCAGGATCACGTGACGACGTCACAAGGGTCGGCATGGAATCTCGGAAGAGTGGAAGGTTAAAGGGGCCATGCACTTCATCGGGCGAATGTTCCCATGGCGACTGTAAACAAAACACGGGAGAGGCATGAGGGGGAAGTAGATTATCGGCCTCCTCCTCCTCCTGTTCAGGTATGTGACGACAGTTCCCTAGGTGCCGGCTGAGCTAGGGTACAAAATCCACAGCTTGGCACATTACAAAAAAAGGGTCCGTTTTCATTGGAAAATTTGATGTGCCCATGATGTGTTTTGGGCCATTTCCTGTCGTGGGCACTAGGCCTACCCACCCAAGTGAGGTACCATTTTTATCGGGAGACTTGGGGAATGTTGGGTGGGTTTAAGTTTGTGGCTCCCCGCAGATTCCAGAACTTTCCATTACAGAAAAGTGAGGAAAATATGGTTTTGTTTTACAAAGTTTGAGGTTTGCAAGGGATTCTAGGTAACAGAACCTGGTGAGAGCCGCACAAGTCACCCCATCCTGGATTCTCCTGGGTGTCTAGTTTTAAAAAATGTACAGGTTTTCTAGGTTTCCCTTGGTGCCGTCTGAGCGAGGGTCCAAAATCCATAGCTAGGCACATTGCGAAAAAAGGGTCAGTTTTCACTGGACAAATGTTAAGTGCCCACGTTGCACTTTAGGACATTTCCTGTCTCAGGCACTAGTCCTACCTGCACAAGTGAGGTACCATTTTAAACAGGAGACTTGGTGGAATGCTGGGTGGGTGGAAGTTTGTGGCTCCCCACAGATTCCATAACTTTGCATCCCAGAAATGTGAGGAAAATGTGTTTTTATGACAAAGTTTGAGGTTTGCAAGGGATTCTGGGTAACAGAACCTGGTGAAAGCTACAGAGGTCACCCCATCCTGGATTAACCTGGGTGTCTAGTTTTAAAAAATGTATACGCTTTCTAGGGTTCCCTAGGTGGCGGCTGAGCTACGGTACAAAATCCACAGCTAGGCACATTACGAGAAAAGGGTCCGTTCTCACTGGAAAAATGTGATTTGCCCATGTTGTGTTTTGGGACGTTTCCTGTCGTGGGCCCTAGTCCTACCCACACAAGTGAGGTACCATTTTTATCGAGAGACTTGGGGAATGTTGGGTGGGTTTAAGTTTGTGGCTCCCCGCAGATTTCATAACTTTCCATCACAGAAAAGTGAAGAAAATGGTTTTTTTTTTTACAAAGTTTGAGGTTTGCAAGGGATTCTGGGTAACAGAACCTGATGAGAGCAACACAAGCCACCCCATCCAGGATTTCCTTGGGTGTCTAGTTTTAAAAAATTTACAGGTTTGCTAGGTTTCCCTAGGTGCCGCTGAGCTAGGATCCAAAACCCACAGTTAGGTATATTGCGAAAAAAGGGTCCGTTTTCACTGGAAAAATGTGATGTGCCACTTTGCGTTTTGGCCATTTCCTGTCGCAGTCACTCGGCCTACCCACACAAGTGAGGTGCCATTTGTATCAGGAGACTTGGAGGAATGCTGGGTGGATGGAAGTTTGTGGGTCCCCACAGATTCCAGAACTTTCCATCACAGAAAAGTGAGGAAAATGTTTTTTTTTTTTTACAAAGTTTGAGGTTTGCAAGGGATTCTGGGTAACAGAACCTGATGAGAGCCACACAAACCACCCCATCCAGGATTCCCCTGGGTGTCTAGATTTAAAAAATTTACAGGTTTTCTAGGTTTCCCTTGGTGCCGGCTGAGCGAGGGTCCAAAATCCATAGCTAGGCACATTGCGAAAAAAGGGTCAGTTTTCACTGGAAAAATGTTAAGTGCCCACGTTGCGCTTTAGGACATTTCCTGTCTCAGGCACTAGTCCTACCCACACAAGTGAAGTACCATTTTTATCAGGAGACTTGGAGAAATGCTGGGTGTGTGGAAGTTTGTGGCTCCACACAGATTCCAGAACTTTCCATCACAGAAAAGTGAGGAAAATTTGTTTTTTGACAAAGTATGAGAATTGTAAGGGATTTTGGGTAACAGAACCTGGTGAGAGCCACACAAGTCACCCTATCCTGGATTCCCCTGGGTGTCTAGTTTTAAAAAATTTACAGGTTTGCTAGGTTACCCTAGGTGCTATCTGAGCGAGAGTCCAAAATCCACAGCTAGTCACATAGCGAAAAAAAGGTCAGTTTTCACTGTAAAATATGATGGGTCCACATTGTCTTTTGGGCCGTTTCCTGTCACGGGCACTAGGCCTACCCACACAAGTGCAGTACCATTTTTATCAGGAGACTTGGGGGAGCACAGAGCAGTAGAACAAGTGTTATTACCCATTGACTTTCTATGCATTTCTGCCTTCCAAATGTAAGACAATGTGTAAAAAGAAGTTATTATGAAAAATATCCTCTAATTCACATGCTAGTATGGGAACCCACAATTTGGGAAATGTGCAAATAACTACTGCTTCTAAACTCTATATTTTGTTCCCATTTCAGAAAAACCCAAATCTGCCATACTTAGAAGTTACAGGTGAAAACGTTGGCACAAATGGCTGTTTTTTTCAACTCAATTTCATTATTTATTTTATTTCAACTGTTAGTGTCTATAGAAAAATCTTGAAGGATCTACACAAATGACCCCTTGCTGAATTCAGAATTGTGTCTACTCTTCAGACATGTTTAGCTTTCCAGGATCCCATATTGGTTTCACACCCATTTCTACCACTAACTGGAAGGAGGTTGAAAGCACAAAAATAGGAAAAATAGGCTATGTCCCAGTAAAATGCCAAAACTGTGTAAAAAATGTTGGTTTTCTGATAAAAGTCTGATTGTTCCTGAAAGCTGGGAATATGGTGATTTTAGCACCATAAACCCTTTGGTGATACCATTTGCAGGGAAAAACCCAGATGCCTTCTTCTGCAGCACTTTTTCCCCATTTTCCCCCAAAAAACAGAATTTTTCTGTATTTTGGCTAATTTCTCGGTACCCTTTAGGAGAATCCACAAACCCTGGGTACCTTTAGAATCCTCAGGATGTTGGAAGAAAAGGACGTAAATTTGACATGGATACCTTATGTGGACAAAAAGTTGCAGGGGCCTAAGCGCTAACTACCCCAAATAGCCAAAAAGAGGCTTAGCATGGGGGTGGGGGAAAGGCCTAGCAGCGAAGGGGTTAAAAACTTCAAAACTGAGAGGAGAGAGATAGAGAGTGTGTGTGTGTGTAGGTTTTTGTCTGTGTGTGCATGCAAACTCCTAGGTGATACCCGACAGCCACCTCACTATACCCAACTGAAAGCACCTGTACACAACTATTTACTACAGAATACATTTATTAGTGGAGTTGAAGCTACGCCCCTGGGAAGACTTTGCAAACATTACATGAACATGTAACTTTCACAAAATCTTCCAGTTCCATTACCTGTGTATTTGTAACCTATGTGCTTTATGCAAGGCTCCAATATGTAAACGTTCGTAACCTGCTCGATTTATAGAGTTGTATACTCTCTAGACAGGAATATGGTTATTCTGTTTTTTTAAGCCATCTGCTCTGATAGTTTCATTACCGTTTTCATTCAAAGTTACCTTGAAGGGAGCAGCTGGCGTTTAGATTTCACTGTGCAAATTTCTCTTGCATGTGCCCCTGATCGCTCATGATAATTTTGATACTTCTACCATTTTTGACAGTATTCAGTCTACAGGGAACAACTTTTTTTGTTCTCTTGTGGACTGGTCCACCCTCTCCAATTTATGCAGTTTGCAACATGAGCAGAGAGTACACGGGTGTTCAATGGGCACAAGGACTGACATCCGAGGCACTGTGCACTTGACTCTGTATTGCAGCCAATCTGAACAGTTCCCAATCCTGTGGAGAATATCGTGAACCAGGTCACTAAATCAGAAACTGTTATGTTTCATATAGGTACCCTAATATAGGCCCGGGTAATATCTTACACCTCCACCTACATTTCCTCCCCTATACTACACAGTAACGGACCTTTTATGATTAAACCTTTACCTAGTTCGAGGCCTGGGCACAGAAGGAGGGTTTCTCCCTGAACAATAGTGTCCTATAACTTCATCAATAGACTCACACAGTATGAATGAATATTCATAAGGGTTCTGGGAAACCATGCTGGGGCTACACCACCTGCATAATATCTACGTACAAGGTTCATCCCATACGTCATCCTTAAACCCAACAATGGCTAACACAAGAAACAAGGGACAAAGGAACCCTAGATACTTTCTGCATAAATACCACACATCTTGCTAGTGTTAGTTAAAGGTAACCGAGACTTCCAGGCCGACACACTGACCAGAGGCGCTGAGGCTCCTGCATGCAGACGCTCCAGCTGACAGTGGTCTAACACATCCCTGGCGGGGTGTCCAACTTGAGACCAGGACGGGGTCCCACACTCTCTCTCTCCAGGTAATGGGGTTCGACCAAATCCTAGAGGGATTCTTGGATTCACACCTACTCACATGCTAGGTACACTTAGGTACATCTAGATAGACATCGTAGGAGTATGCGCTTTCTTTTATCATGCATTTTATATCCATGTATGCATTTATGATTATTGCAAAATGGTAGAACTGTACTATCCATTTGTATTCACTATACTGCTGATTATATATATCTGCTACTGTCTCACAATTATTGCAGCACATATATTTTACACTTGAATAACAACTGTTCAATAATTACTTATTGAAACGCCCAGACTATTTATTCTGTGTATCTCTCTGAGACCGAATAAGTAAGCACCAGTGACTGAGCGAAAAGTAGTATATTGTTTCCACGATCCTGAGGGATCAGGGTTGTCATGTTCTAAGGTTGCCAGAAACTATTCTCTCCCCGATAAGAGGAGACACTAGTGGCACTGTGAGCTAGCTAATGCAAACAGGCTAACATTTTCAGTGGGGGTGATCAGAGTCAGTCTGCCACCAAGCCCACAGTTCATGATATCCGAACGCGCAGATTCTGTATAGGTTATATATAGGAACTACACGACATGGCGCCTCCAACGATGGTTGGGTACTTATTTAACAGTAGAATCTGAGTAGTTCAGTTGTGCTAATTCTCAGAGACCCCCTACTCACAAAACGCCAGAGACGTCTGGAGTGGGTGGGCACAAACTCCGCCACAGCTGAGTAGGTGAAAAATCCCATTTATTAGCTGTTGGTTAATCAAGCTTGAAGGACACAGTGTTCCTAAAATTGTGCATAACGCCTTAGCTTAGTTCCCTTGAACAAACTTCTTCTTTACAAAAATGACTGAGACAGGAGATGACCCAGTAGTAAATCTACACATCTCAGACGGAGAAGAAGATTTAAACGCAATTCAAATTGCACCTAAATTCAGACGCACAATCACCCTGAAACTGTTAGAAAATGGTTTACAAGCTAGGGGTGGCTTAGTAGTTTTCGTGATTGAGGCACACGAATCAAACAAAACATAGGTATTTTATTCGTGGGCTACATTCCCAGCAGCAGATGCAAGAACACAGACATTTCACTACTATACAGAAGGAGATGCACCAGTGGAATATGGTCTGTTAGAGGACATAGAGGTTCCACTCACGTACCAGGAATACTTATACTGGTTTAAAGGCGCCCTATCCCACATAAGAAATAGAGTAAGATTAGGCCCGCTAGGAGGAGAGGGGGCGACATGGCCGATATTAGCGGCCTACACACCACATCCTGACATTGACACAATGCCACAGGCAGACTTACTCATACAACACAAGGATTTAATTAAAATCTACAGAAACTTGACACAACTCGTCATGAGGACTTTCACAGTCCAACCAGCAACAGTTGCAGCTAATGGTACTCAGTAGCAGGGTACAGCAACTAAAATCACACCACAAACATTACACGCAGTAATGGGTAAAATGCCCACGAAACGTGAACAAATGCAATAATGGGTAGCTCAGAAAATAACTCAGCTCGAGGCAGTATTCCCGAATACTACCCCATATGAAAAACACAGAATGTTAACGATCTGCTTGCCCATGGGGATAACACCACAAGTAGAAGATTGTACCACTTGGGGCACAGTCTTTGCTGCCATATATACCAGAACTCAGGTATTCCTTCTCTAGCTGTAGTACCAGATGTATTAAGACAAATACAAAATGAGCACAGAGCAGAACCTGCCCTAAATTTAGGGATGAAGTTACTAGGTAACTATGATCAGGTATCAGCCATAATACTAGCTAATATTAAAGGGGAAGCAGCTTCGGTGGCAATCCGCCAACGCCTAAGGGAGTTCAGTCCTATAGACCAACAACACGAATAATTGAAACTGCATATGCAGAATTAGGCAGAGACAGTTTAGGTAGGAAAGCTTTAAAACCACAACTGATGGGCAGTTCTGAAAAGGACACTTCCAAGCAGACACCTGCTTCTTCTAAAAAGAAGTGTGATAATAAAAAACAACAAAACTTTAAAGGAAACAGATCTCAATCCCGAGGTAGATCTCTTCCACAGGAGCCCTCCGAAAAGAGGTATAATCTCAGGAATAGGGATAACATTAGGAAACCTGACAGGTATCAGGATACTGATACACGATCCTCTCGTTCCTTTCAGGGCTCGACGAAAAACTCAGAGAGAGAAGAACGGTCAGAACACAAAGAAGAGCGTACAAAGTCCAGAGACAAGCAGCACGCTCAAGACTATACTTCCAAAAAAGAAGAAAAACCAAAGTCAAAACCTCAGTTTAAGAAGAAGAAAGTTGCAGGCATAAAGATCAGACATGCCCAGAATTCTGAGGACACAACTTCTGAACGGGGAATGGCTCAGACGATGCTAGACAGCGCGGCAGAAGTAACAATAGCTCGCAAGAACCTGATGGAATTTCTGGTGACAGCGGACTTGAATGATTACATCACGGTGGAAACACCAGATACAAGGGTGAGCGTCCCACATAAGTTACACGAAATAACACTCCAAATGGAGGGGGACAAGCCCAGGAAAGTTAAAGGTCTTTTTTGGGAAAACCTATCATCTGGTTATGACATCCTATTAGCTGAACAAGATTGGCCGCCAGCATTCGGTATGGAGTGCCCTAGGGGAGAAACGGTAATTTTTCCAGCATTTTCCGACCTTGTTCCCATTCATCTTAAACATGCATATGCACGGGAGTGGGCAGTTGCCCTAGATCCAGCATTGTACAAAAATCTTGCCGGATGGGATGAAGATTCAACCCACCACGTGATCCCGTTAAAAGTTTCACCAAATGCACAGAGACAATATCCAATAAAGCAAGAAGCTAAAAAACAGGTCAGGGAGATCTTAGATCAACTTGAATACCAAGGGGTGATGGAAACATGCACCTCACCAATGAACAATCCTTTGTTTCCAGTATCAAAACCGGAGAACTCATAACGTCTAGTTTTAGATTACAGACATTTAAACACATGCACAAAGACATTCGCAGTCCAAAACGCACACAGTGCCGCATTAATGAATAACATTGTGCGGAAAAAATACAAAACTACACTTGATATCTCAAATGGATTTTTCTACCAAAATATGGCGCCTGAAAGCAGGTATTTGACCGCATTCTCAGCGTTGGGGTCCCAGCGACAACTCTGTCGTCTCCCTCAACGGTATAAGAATAGCCCAGGGGTATTTTCAGCAAGAGTAACTGAGTTACTCCAAAATTTTGATGAGGAAGCATTGTCCAATGTGGATGATATTTATCTGACGGACCATGACTTAAAAAGACACTTGACCAGGGTGAGCACCATAATTATGAGATTCGCCTCTGAGGGCTTCACATTTAATTTAAAAAAATCTAAAATTGCCCACCTCAATGTCCTGTTTTTAGGATATGAGCTGTCAAGTGAAGGAAAAAGTTTGGCAGCTAACTTTTTAGAAAAGTGTGCGCTGCTCCAACCTCCAAAATCATTAAAAAATTTACAATCAATACTGGGATTCCTAAATTTCGGCAGAACATACATTTTGGATTAGCGGAAAGAGTAAAACCTTTCTACAACTTAATAAAACCTGACTTTTCAGTTAGACAATGGACACAGGAACACACAAACATCCTACGTTCACTACAAGAAGACATGATAGCTTCAAAACACTTACAAACAAGAGTAAACATACGCAACCTAGTGATCCGTGTAATAGTGGGTCAATGCGGGTGCACTTACTTAACCTTCAATGAAGGCGAAACAGTACCAATCGCTTACAAATCACACCTGTACACAAACGCAGAAATGCGTTTCACTTCAACAGAAAAAATCCTGGCAGCAGTTCAGACCGCTGTAGCAAGAGAAAGAGCCCTGGCCCAGGGAAAACGCATAATAGTTGTGACCCCTGTACCAGCTTTAGAAGCTGTTACAAAAGCTAGCATTCCAAATGCTAAAGCCTTACATCCGAGATGGATACAATGGGCTAATTCCCTTACTGCAACGGATGTTGAATACAGATTTGATCCAAGTCTAAAAACACAGGCATTCCTGCAATACGAACAAGAATATCCTCTACCAAACGAAATCTTGCCTCTAGATCAGTATGAATATATTATTTACACTGACGGATCTGCTCAACCAGCCATAGGGAGTATGCAACAATACAGCGCAGCATGTGCAATCTTTAAAGGTTGCATGCGGGATGGAAAATTCCATCCAAGTTACACCAAAACGCAATCTCTAGGAGACTGCACAGCTCAGTTGGCAGAATTAAAAGCACTGATACTGGCACTGGTGAATACGGATCATGAATTCCCCACACTGATAGTGTGTGATTCTTTTTACTGTGTGCAATCATACAATGAATATTTACATCATTGGGAACAAAACGGGTTGAAAGACGCAAAAGGTGGCACAATTAAGCATAAAATGCTATGGGAACAGGTAGTTGAACGAACTACCGAGGGCTCACGTGATTCATACACTGAGTCATCAACTTGATGGTGTTCACGTTGAAGGGAATTCATTGGCTGATGAAGCCGCGAATGGGGCTGTACGAACGGTTTCCGTAGCTGCAATCACTCGTTCAAAAACGAGGATAGACGGTGAGATTATGGTCGCTGTCATTGCTTCAAGCAAAAACAGCGGAGCAGTACCAAAGAAATGTCCACTCAAGTACTCCTACAAGTTAGATGCGAACAACATTCCATATGCTCAGATTCCTGGAGTGGGGGACAGAGTAATACCAAATATGGATCGTAGGCAAGGTTTAATTCTAGCAACACATGAGGGTTTGGGCTCTGCGCATACAGGCGTTACAGCGACTATTTCATTGTTGAAACAGAGCTACTGGTGGCCAGGTCTAACAAAGCAAACAAAAGACTGAGGGGCCGATTCCGGCTGGAAATCTCTTTGACCGAGCCGGACCCGGAGAGATTTCCGACCGAATCGGACTCTGGCAGTCCGACCGAACGAGTACGATGCGCACGCATGCCATCGGACTCGAGTCGGTCGGACTCCCATTGAAGTCAATGGGAGCCTGTCGTACAACGCGTACGCGGGCTCCCATTGACTCAATGGGTGCGAGGCGGACAAGGGCGTCCCCTACAGCAGGTACGCATCGATGCGCATCGTGGCGTACATGCACAGGTAGGGGGGACCCATGGGTCCCCCCTGTGTGCGACTCGCGCGCCTACGCGTACAGGGGGGTCCGATGCGGACTTCCAAAGTCCGGCTCCGACACCTTTTTCAAGCCGGACGGCGCGAGTCGGTCAGACTGCTCGCGGCGTGCATCGTACTTACCCGGCCGGGATACGTCTCCATAACGCGGTGCGAGTCGTGTCCATGCGAGTCGGTCGGAGCGTGTTGAAGCCGCGTTCGAGTCGATCGGAGATTTCGCGGGTGCCTGCATCGTACTCGCTCGGCCGGACCCGCGTACGATTCGGTCGGGAAACAGGGCTCCGAATCGGATCCGGTAAATCCGAATCCGATTCGGAGCACTACCGGCCGAGATCGGAATCGGCCCCTATGTATTGAAATGTGACATCTGCCAGCAGATGAAAGGCTCCACCATAGCACGCCCGGCACAGACACCGTTATTAAGATCAGACAGACCTCACGCTTGTGTATATCTGGACCACTGCAGCCCCTTACAATCAGATGGGGCTTACAAGTATATCATGGTTGCAGTGGATTCCTGCTCAAGATTCCTATGGGTATGGCCTCAGCGCTCGGCTGACGCTCAAACTGTTATCAAAGATTTGCGAGTCTTTATCGGGACATACGCAGTTGGCACGTTACATTCTGACTGTGGCCCGGTGTTTAGCTCTTGGGCTTACAAAGAGGCCATGGAAAGTATGGGCGTAGCATTGCGGTACTCCTCTCCGTACCATCCTGAGGGAAATCCAGTTGTGGAAAGGAAAAACCGGGACCTAAAGCAATCTTTAACAGCTAGAGTATTAGGCAAGGGCGGTAGTTGGGTCAATCACATATATGGGGTACAGCGAGCTCTCAATAACCAGCCAAAAAGCTCTCTAGGGGGTGTCACTCCTTACGAGGTCCTATTGGGGACAAGAATGTGGGTACCTGAACTTTATTGTGAAGGCGCAGTGGAGGATGAGAAACCATTTGATATCCATGATCGTTTGGCTGTTTTACAGGATCTAAATGAATCCAGGACACAACAAAGTAACATCCACCTGAAACAGACCGCCACTGGGGAAGTCCAGGCAAACACGGCAAGACCTGTCTGGATCCCGAAGGTCGGGGATCTGGTCAGAGAAAAAATAGCGGACAAAAAAGAATTTGGACCATCATACAGAAAGCCTGTACCTGTCCTAGCAGTTCAAGGAACAAGAACTGTACTTTTGCCACCTCTTGCCGGGAAAAAGGAGAAAAGATTTGTCTCAATCGACTTAATCAAACCACACTATGTGGCCGATACTGACCAGTAGGCCTCGTGGACTCCACAGCAGCAGACGCCCTCCTCTAGCTACCATCCAAGAAGTTCAAACAGAGAGACTCATCACGTTCAAAGAGCCTCCTGTACGGAATGAAGGACTATGCAACAATGCTATGGAACTAGTTCCTCTGGAACCAGAAGTTCATCTTCAAAATTCAATTCAAAATAACACACAAGTTGCAATTAGACCAAATACAGACGTCTACGTCAACATGCCTCGACAAGAGCAAAATGCGATTTCAACAAATCTCGATGCAATTCCTGCAATTGATCGAACTGCTTCTGGCTACTTCATGAACTTTGATACGTTTTCTTTGGATCCAAGTGAACCTGAAACGATGCCAGCCCAAAAATCACGTAAAGAGCAAGCTAAAGACTTTCTGAACTTTCTCAAAAAGACTTACCTGGTATCGCCTTGGGTAGAACTCTGGGTAATTACTGGGATACTATTTTTTCTTTTGTGGCTAGGCTTAGTTATAACTTTTAGCATGCTTATTAATGGACGATTCCTTCAACAAAGAACTGAAGCCGAGAAAGTGAATTTGATTCTGAAACCACATCAGTCTTCTCATCGTGAACAAAGAGACTTGTCATCAGTGAACATTACAGCAGTTCCTATACCGGACGGTATAGTTTGGGACAAGGTTGATTTTGATATATTCGGACCTACTGAACTTTTAAAAATTTCTCATATATTTAAAATTTCATTGAATGATATCATTACCTCGAGTACATTTTCTGATGATTGGGACTCTGAAACTGTTAATGATATGTTGTCTGATTTAGAGAAAACTGCTGCATTTCCGAACAATGAAATGTTAGAAGGTACTTCAGACTACGACACATTGTACTGTTATCAACATTATGGTTATCATTTCCTACACAAATCTGTATCACCTAGAAATGTTTTTGAGTACCACCAGTGGGAACATTGCCCTACACCACCTAAAAGTAGTTCGCAAACATTTGCACAGAAATTTTCATATTTTTCAGGGTTCAACACCACTGACCCGACCTCATATTATTATAAGGTTACACCGACATCGGCTCTGAAAATTATGTTAACAAACACCAAACAGATATGCTCTGCTTCCTTTGTCACCCAATTGTCTGAACAGGGTTTTGACCTATGGAAGGACACAATAGACTTAAAATCAGTCTGGGGTTCTAGAGACTGGCAAGTCCAGGGAACAGAAGTGCTATATAGAGCATGCCTCATTCCACAGCAGATGATATTCCTAAATGACACTGTGCAACAGACGTCCTGTCTTGGAATAGCCAAAAACAAGGACCTGAACACACCTCGGTTTCCAACACCATCACGGATGGAGGGGTGGCAAAATTTAACTTCACAAGATGGGGCAACACTAGATGACATTTTACAGTACAATAGAACAGACCCTGATTGGGAAAAATTGGTGGTTTGGCCCATAGACACAAACACATGTCAGAAAAGATTCTGGGGTAAAACCGAAGGGTTTAAAATCCACAGGCCAGACCCATGCTATGTACAAAGAGAACATCCAGGGGTAGTGACATCCTACAGTGTTGGGAAGTTGTGCCTTGATTGACTAGAGACCTCAACACTCACAGAAGTGAAACAACACTTATCCTTACTCACACAAGACATGGATCTTAGGGATTTTTTATTAGGTCCCAGGAAACCCTGTTGGAAACGTTTCATATATGCTGGCATAAATGCTGCCTACAATAAAAACTGGAAAATATCCCAACAAGAGGCCGCAGAGAGCATACGGGAAATAGACCGTATTGACTTAGAAAAGGCATTAGCGGTAGTGGATAATGGGTTAACAACTTTAACCTCCAGGATATATTCCTTGGGCAACATTGTATCTTCTGCAATAGACATACTGGAACAAGATTTGGCCATGTTACAACACGGGCAATCTCAGTTACGTTCTATTATGTCGTTAAGCTGGACACTGCGGGCCTGATTCACAGAACTAACTTACGTCAAAAACGTAAAGTTAGTACTTTTGGTATTCACAGAATACACTTACTCATTTGGTATTCACAGAATGAACTTACTCATTTCGGTATTCACAGAAGTTAGTAGTCCTAACTTTAGGACTCCTAAATGCCTTCTGTGAATACCGAAGAATCTTAAAGTTAGGATTTTCTCAGTTTAGGAGTAGTAAAGTTAGGACTCTAACTTTAGGACTCCTAAATGCCTTCTGTGAATACCGAAAGTCTTAAAGTTAGGATTTTCTCAGTAAAGTTAACTTTACTACTCCTAAACTGAGAAAAATCCTAACTTTAAGAATTACAGTATTCACAGAAGGCATTTAGGAGTCTAAGTTAGAGTCCTAACTTACTACTCTAAACTGAGAAAATCTAACCTAAGACTTTCGGTATTCACAGAAGGCATTTAGGAGTCCTAAAGTTAGGAGTCCTAACTTTACTACTCCTAAACTGAGAAAAATCCTAACTTTAAGACTTTCGGTAGTCACAGAAGGCATTTAGGAGTCCTAAAGTTAGGACTACTAACTTCTGTGAATACCGAAATGAGTAAGTTCATTCTGTGAATACCAAAATGAGTAAGTGTATTCTGTGAATACCAAAAAGTACTAACTTTACGTTTTTGACGTAAGTTAGTTCTGTGAATCAGGCCCTGCAATCTTTGCGTGAAGGCTATGTGCCTTGGCGTTTTATCAACAGTACGTCTCTGTTTTCTGAATACAATCTAACAGATAAACAGGTAGAAATGGCACAAAGGGGAGCAAAATATACAATGTTGCGCATTGAAAAGCTGGATAGATTACCATTTACGGTAGCAGAATCACCATCAACGGAATGGCTAATCCATGGCCATATAACTCTACCGGTCACTACTTTTCAGTTTCAATATTGCCTTGAGCAAAGGCAGGCAGGCAAATATGAAAAAAATGGGTAAGGAATACATTAAGGAATCTTGGGAGTTACCATACAGATTTCAATGCCGGAGTGGGGATCGAGAGGTGTTTCTAAGCGGTACAAATTGCAAGAACGCTTTAAGCGGTTCTCTCATGTGCCAGGATATCTCCCTGCACGGAGCTTGTAATGGCTCAGTGGCGAACTTGTCCTGCCACATGAAAGGGACTCCAGCAGCCGTGATTACACCGGTATTCGAGCTGCTCTCGAGTGGGAGTTACTTGATGCTGAACGATCAAGGTTGCTGTGGGATGCTTCCGGGCATTGCCTATCTGGTCACTGTGAACTTCAGGGATACTTGCTGTATGCAAGTATTGTTTCCCCCAATAAATCAGTCAGGGAAGCGCTGTTATGGCCTTCGTTGAATCTTTCCTTTATACAGTTTGATACTTTGAGCAGACTGAAAGCCATGCTTTTACAACAAACCGTATCCTTAACCTCCGCTCGAGAGACCTTTGATCTTCAAATCACAAGGACCTCGACTGAGATACAGGCACTTATACGTACAAACTTCCCCTATCATTTCGCAGAAATGGTGAGTCGTATCTTTAACATGTCTGACACAAGTGGTATTGTACACCTATTTAAGACCATAGGGTCAGGATTTCTAAGCACCTTTCAGACAATCCTCTGAGTTATTCCAAACTTTATACACTCCATATTGGGAAGCATTTTTGGAGGTCTTCCGCTGATCCTGCTTTCTATTGCAGGAATCCTGATTGTCATTTTTCTGCTCTGCAATGGATGGCCCAATTACCAATGAGATGGCAAAAGCACTCCTGGAGCGCAAATACCGTGAGCGCATGGTACAGCATCTGGGCACACCTCGCCTACGGGAACTGAGTGCCTCTTGGTTCCTATCGTTTAGACCAGTCTGGATGGACTGCATCTTACCTGTTCTCTGATGCATGTTTTGCGGTGAAGAATGCATGTTGGATCTCTGTCTGACACTTGCAACGGACACGCCTGCGGACTTGAATACCAGGCTGTAACCTCTGAGGGCCCATGCTCGGCAATGTCCCCAGCGTATTCCTAAATTAATGGCTGCATTCCTCGAGAATCCGCAGGTGCCTTTTACAACTGGGTTGAGCATCAGCTCCTCCACTAGCACTCAGGTTTCGACAACAGCACCGGCTGCCTCTACACCAGCTATTGGCAGCTCTGAATATCATTTATGCTCCATCGACGTTCTCTGCGAGATATTGCAAGGACCGTCCACCGCAGCGGCAAGCAACGACAATGTTGCGTCTCCCAGCCAGGACACTTAATCTGTAATTGGCTCATCGTGTGCTGGGAAAGAATTCAGTTTTTCCTTTTCTCCAAAACTCGACTAAATTTGTAACATTTCCTTTAAATTGACACTTTCGCTAGAAAACATGGCCTTCTGACACTTGTAGTGGTTCGACTTATATAAACGAACTCAATTAGGACTTCGGCTTAAGTATCAATCCCAAAAAACTGATTTTCGAAGTAATTTTTTTCTATCTTCGTCTTTTTCCACCTCTTAAAACTGTTTTTAAATGATTTTACGATAAATGTTTTTATAATTTTTATGCGCTTTTACCTTGTAAAGAGAATAGTTCGATGGCATTTTATCATTGTTGACTATTCGGAAGAGGATTGGGTGTTATGTTTCATATAGGTACCCTAACATAGGCCCGGGTAATATCTTACACCTTCACCTACATTTCCTCCCCTATACAACACAGTAACGGACCTTTTAGGATTGAACCTTTACCTAGTTCTAGTCCTGGGCACAGAAGGAGTGTTTCTCCCTGAACAATAGTGTCCTATAACTTCATCAATAGACTCACACAGTATGAATGAATATTCATAAGGGTTCCGGGAAACCAGGCTGGGGCTACACCACCTGCATAATATCTACGTACGAGGTTCATCCCATACGTCATCCTTAAACCCAACAATGGCTAACACAAGAAACAAGGGACAAAGGAACCCTAGATACTTTCTGCATAAATACCACACATCTTGCTAGTGTTAGTTAGAGGGAACCGAGACTTCCAGGCTGACACACTGACCAGAGATGCTGAGCCTCCTGCATTCAAATGCTCCAGCTGACAGTGGTCTAACACATCCCTTGCGGGGTGTCCAACTTGAGACCAGGACGGGGTCCCACACTCTCTCTCTCCAGGTAATGGGGTTCGACCAAATCCTAGAGGGATTCTTGGCTTCACACCTACTCACATGCTAGGTACACTTAGGTACATCTAGATAGGCATTTTAGGAGTACGCGCTTTCTTTTATCATGCATTTTATATCCATGTATGCATTTATGATTATTGCAAAATGGTAGAACTGTACTATCCATTTGTATTCACTATACTGATGATTATATATATCTGCTACTGTCTCACAATTATTGCAGCACATATATTTTACACTAGAATAACAACTGTTCAATAAATACTTATTGAAACGCCCAGACTGTTTATTCTGTGTATCTCTCTGAGACCCAAAAAGTAAGCACCAGTGACTGAGCGAAAAGTAGTATATTGTTTCCACGATCCTGAGGGATCAGCGTTGTCATGTTCTAAGGTTGCCAGAAACTATTCTCTCCCTGATAATAGGAGACACCAGTGGCACTGTGAGCTAGCTAATGCAAACAGGCTAACATTTTCAGTGGGGGTGCTCAGAGTCAGTCTGCCACCAAGCCCACAGTTCATGTTATCCGAACGTGCAGATTCTGTATAAGTTATATATAGGAACTACATGAAAAAAACTTCCATGTGCATTAAGCACACAAGCCCTGATTTCCCCAAAGTGCATTGAGGCACTTCATTTTCAGTGCATGCTATATTTGAAATAAATAAGTGTGTTTTCATTGTACCTTTTGTGCTGTTGCAACAGCAATGTTATTTCATAATGTTTCTTAGCTGCCACATACCTTTATGCCTTCTTCTGACCTCTGTGGTTTTGGGGCCTCTGGGACGTGTTCTCCGGCCTCTCTTTTTGGGTGTCTCTTTATATGGTCTTCTCTTGGAGTGATCGGCTTAGGCAATCTTGGGTCTCCAGCTGGCCTGTCCTGTACAGACCTCAATGTTTCTTTTCCTCACCATTGTTACCATCCCCATCATTTTGGGAGGGGATTATGAGCAGGCGGGTATCTTGCTACTCGAAGGGTGGGCTGCTCTAAAGTGTTGTTGCAGTATCGCTCTCAGCTGTGTGGTTCATGTCTTGGTGATGTTTTGTTATCTTTGACTGTTGGATGCGTTGCTCCTGTTTTGGGGTGGCTCCTGCAGTGCTTTCGGTTTATAATTTGCTTGACCCGTCTTATTCCTTTATCTTGGCAAACATTATCCTTTGTTGTATTTTTGGGTGTTTGTGGAATGACAGGACAGGAATAGGGGTCTGCCTCCTGGTATATAGTGCTTTACTAGTGCCTTATTGCCCATGCTGCCTTCCATTTATGCAGCTGATATCTTCTGACATGGAATAAGTTGTGTTTTGGGCTGCCCAATGTGTTTTGGTGCATTTTGCCTTCCAAGGTGGCAAAGTAATTACTGTTTGCTCTCAATAGCATCCATGTGTGGGAAATAGGAGTGTGGATACAATAACAGCATGGAAGCATTTGTGCAATAATGAATGTGAAGGAGAAGTCTGGACTCAGAAATCATGCAGATTATCATATGCCCTGCTATACAAAAGTGCAAGGGCAGAATAAATATTCATCCGATTTAATGACCAGCGGTATACATATTTCAGATCATTATTGTATTCAGTTATATCGTCAGTGCCAGTTTTTCTTCATTCGATCATAGAAGAACATCAAAGAAACATCCATTAAAAAGAGCCATAAAATAACAACTCATCATAGTTTAAAAAACATTAAATAATAACATAATGAAAAATAGTGATAAATAATACATTGACAATCTTCCCAAAGAATATAAAAACGAAAAAAGACATTACAACTTCATAAGTCAAATAACAAGCTGTTATGTAACCCGGTTGCTCTAAATTATTATGATTCATTATAGTGCGGCTGAGAGGGGAGATCATAGTAGGGCTGGGTGAATACATCTTCAGTACTCATGACTTACAACAAAAGTGGACTTGCACCACCAACATTTGCGGTTTTGAATAGCAGCCTTTCAACAGTGAGCAATGCTCAGTTCTCTTGGAGATTGCTGAAAGGAGATTGGAGAAACTCCATGCCTCATAGTACACATTTCAAGCCTCCAAGTGGCTGATCTACTGTTATATGTTGCAGCTGACTCAGTTGAGGGAGAAGCTGTGCAAATGTACACACACCATGTTCTGTGCATAGGTATTTAACATGAAATGCAACAGTGCACAAGCAATCAATTGGCCAATGTATGGCCATGGTCAGTAGTCCAACTGATACCTCCACTCTGCTGCTACTGATGCTGTTTACTAGGCCCCTCATTTAAACATTGCATAGTGCTTCTGGCACCATCTTTAATAAGCTCATTGATGCATGCACTATGTGTGGGCATAGCAGTGTTTAAAAAGGCAACAAATGCCAATATAGGCCTAACCGATTGGCTTTGCAAATGCTTGTTCTAGTATAGCTTGGTTTGAAGCGGTAATAGTATATATTACCCTATAAATGTTCAATGCCATCTCAAAAAGATTTTCAGTGGATGTGCTATATGTTAACATTTTAATGTCTAATTTAATAGATACTTTATTGTAGAGAGAAAAAAGATAAATACATTGGCTATACTGAGTTACTGTATACTTTTTGATGCTAATATGCTGCAATTTCATTTTTTATGTGATACATATATAGTTCACATTGCTATATGTTGTTTCACACTTTATATTTCTTTATCATTACATTTTAATTTAAAAATAATAAACATTTGTATAACACTATTATTAAACTATATTAATTTTTCAGTACTATTTAATATAGAGTTTGTTTTCACTTGTTCATTATATTTTTCACATTTTTAAACATTGTTTCCAAAATTTCAAACTCATATTTTATGTTTTTATTAATTTGTTTTAAGATTTTCACTAATTTTTATTATAACATATTCTTCTTTTGTTTTAATTTTGCAACCATTCTTTTACCTCTGCAGATATTTTTTTACTCTATTAACATCATTGTTAGTCAATATCAGTTCCTGGCGGCCGCTGATCAATGCTCCTGGTCTACAGATAAAGTAAGACCACCTTTAAGTTACTGTTTGGGGTTTTAGGGTTAGGGGGAATGTGGGTAGTGGTAGTTAGTGTAGAATAGGGTGTTGGTTTGTTGTGGTACTATAGTTTGTGTTAGGTTGTATTTTGTTGTTTCATAGTAAAGTAAAGTAGGCCTTGGTATAGTATGTAGACAGTAATTGCTTTTATTTGTTATTTTTATAATGTGAGTATAGTTTGTGAATGTGTTTTATATTTTTTATATTTTTTGGTGGTATATATTATTTTATGGTGGGTATGTTATGTTTTACAGGTTTTTTGGTCAGAGAGGAAGCAACATTACTTTTTAATTTCCATTTATTTTTCAGTATTCTAGGAGAATTTTTTAAATACATTTTTATGGGTTGTAATGGTTTCCTAGGGATATGGAATCATTTTGTGGATTTACTGTTTGTTAATTTATTGTGGCATTTTTGGGTTACAGAACTGTAAGTTCATTTAAATCTTTTTATTTTGGATGGGAAATGTTTCCTATGTTTATACTTTTTATTATTCTGTCATTTTAACTTAAATGTTGTATATTGTATCATTTCTATATAATGTTTGATACTTTGGAGTATTTACATTTTGTGTTATTGTGTTTCATTGTATGTATGTATCAACTTTATATGAAATTATTAATCACTCTTATTGGATATTGCTTAATTTAAAATTTTGAGTTGGACTGATTATTTACAATAAGTTCAATCATATTTATAAATAAATGTAGTTAGTTGGTTAATGTTGGATGTTAGGTGGTTTCACTTTCAATTGTAGCATTTCGTATACTTCTTTGGTCTATTTGGATATTTTAGGTTTAATTTGGGTGAAAGATTGCTCTATTATAAGTTCTTCATAGTAATGATCTTTTTTTTAGGATTTCTAGTATTTAGTACAGAGTAGGATGACTTCAGCCTAATGTCTCTTAGAAAGGCATTGGGTCATCTCTCTACTGCGTTGTTGGTTTTGGCTTGTTGGGCCATGGTGCTGTCATAGACGTTCCACTATGGTATTTGAAACTCATGTTGGCGTCTGTGGCCATAACGGTGCAGTCTGTCAACCTAAGTGTCTTCAAAATAGTCCATTAGGAGACTTACGGTCTGATATATATGTTCACAGTAAACATACTCCATCGTAACGCCAACTGAATATTCTTACTGCCAACGTAATGATCTACCCACCAAATTTAGATGTGGTTGGACCATAGTTTGGAAAGGGCGGAGACTACTCTGTCTCTGTTGTGGCCAAACTTCTCCAATGGAGTAAGGGCTGTTCCATCGTTCTTTTGCTCACCATGCCACCCCAGTTTAGACCCAGCCATATGCAAGTCAGTTCAGGCTGGACTGTTCCCATTGGGCGCAGGGTCAAGACTGATTTGCATATGGCTGGGTCCAAACTGGAATGGCATGGGGAGTAAAAAAACTATGGATTTAGGCCCAGATCATTGTACTGGGTTGAATGTATGACATTGTTCTGCATTCTGTCCATCAATTGTACTTTTTGCATTTGTCAGCCTGAGTGGGACGGGTATGCCCAGACGTGGGTCCCGTGCTCTCCATGTCACTGGAGTCAAGCTATCCTGGATAATGAGGGGTGAAACCCCGAAACTGGTCCTAGGAGGCTTGTTTCCAGTCCAGGGAGGACCTGGCCTGGCAGTTAGGGCTGGACTGTTCCCATTGGGCGCAGGGTCAAGACTGATTTGCATATGGCTGGGTCCAAACTGGAATGGCATGGGGAGCAAAAAAACGATGGATTTTGGCCCAGATCTCTGTACTGGGGTGAATGTATGACATTGTTCTGCATTCTGTCCATCAATTGTTCTTTTTGCATCGGGCTGACAGACATTTGAAAATTTGGCAGAAAGTCAGGGCGATGGAGTAATTTACTCGGTCGCCCTGATGGAGTAAAAATCGTCCGTCAAAATATAAATTAGGCCACTAGGTTTTGCTTGTGTGTTTGGTAGTAGGGGGATTCTATGAGGCGGTTGTAGCGGTTTGCTACTTCTGTGACTGGTACATATGCTAAGGCTATTCATTTTCTGTTTAATTTTCTTAAGTAAATTGGCTGTTTGTTGCATATTCTTCTCTTAGTGCAGATTATTGGAAGGGTCTCCAAATGCTTTGGTTAAAATGGTAATAGCAGCATTGTATGACTGTGTGGGGGTAAATTTTTTAATCTGTTTGTTTCATTGCTTGCCTGTAGTCTATTCTGATTTTTGTGGGTTTTAATTACTAGTTCTTATTTTAATTTGGCTTAGTCATTTGTAGTAGGCAGCTCTTTGCTTATTGGGAAGCAGAGCGCAAATTAGGGTACGTTACTGTTATGATATCCACCATCTATAGTGTGTATCTATGTGAATGGTGGAGGGCACAATTTAAAAGTGCCTACTTTCATCCAAATTTTGCTTAGTCTAAGGAGGCTATTTATGTTGCATATTTTATTATTCTCCTGGCATTATTCTTATTGTCATACAGGAAAAAGAAGTTCAGTATGTGCAGTGGTTACATTTTCAGGAATGTCTATATCTTGGTATAATCCAGTGGCAGAAAGAGTTTCTCTTGTGGCCTTTTTGGTGAGTGCTATTACTCTTTTTAGATTGAGGATTACTGGCATTTGCTCTGTTGTGTGCTTTTTGAAGTATATTTTTAATGATTGTTCCTTGGGTTCCTGGGAGCTAGCAATTGCTTCTCCCAGGTCTTGAAACACAGCATTCTTCTATCTCTGTTATATTTGGGGCATGGTTGTGCTCTCTAACATTAATTACAACATCATTTCTAGTTGTAGCTAACCCATACCAAGCATTAGCATAGTATGTTTTACATTTCCAATACATATTCACTGTGTTTGTGCTTAACTGGCTGTCTGTATGTCGCATGTGCGATAATAATTGTGTTTGTTTCTAGGAGGTGATGTACACAGCTATTTCTGACATTGTGTTTGCAAATTTTATAAGTATATATATTTATTACTTTGCTATTAGAATCTATTTGTTTTGCAGTTAACATGCTTATATGCATCTTGCTGGGTAAGTTCTTTGGTCCGTCCCATGGTGCATGGAAAGTGTAGTGCGAAGGGCCTGGTGCTGAACCTCTGTCACTGTGCCGTTCCGCAGAGGTCCCCACAGCGGTCTTTCTCCTCCGGTGATGATCCTGACCAGGTCAAACTTCTTGCTTGGTCCTGGTGACCTCCCTGTCATAAGGAGTCACCGTCTCTCCACTGTACATGGGCTCCAACCCGATCCGTACAGTAGATTCCTTCACGGTGTCCCCATGATAAATAAATTGAAATTTCGGATACTGCAACATGTACGTGCAATCTCCAACAATGATTTCACCTATGTAATTGTAAAGCACATCTGGGATAAACATAAAGGTGATTGAAGCGGGTTATTCTTTTATGGAATTCAACATACACTGGTGAATCCTAGAGGTGGGGATCATGAACTTATTCTAAGGAGAGTAGAATCAAGATTAATCATCCTGATTGGAAGTGAAATCCCATGGGGCATGAACATTGATACTAAGCTTATGTTCATCTTTAGGATCTATTGCAACGAAAAATGTATATGAGTCAGTTTTGATTTCTAGGAGTATCATTTCTCACTTATTTATTGCAAGGGGGAATGATGAAACTATAGCATAACCTAGTGGATGTGATCTAATGCATATAGGGTTTTTGTGGTTTTTATTTAGATTCCTTCGTTTGATGTATTGAATGTTTTCAGCTTACTTTCCTTCAGTAGATTGTAGCTCTCTCCAACTTTGCTCTGTTATTTAAGATCTGCAGGATGGTTGGAAGGGGGTCTTTGTTGAGTCGTTGCCACTGATTAAATGAATGGTGATGAATCAATAACAGAGCCACATTTTTTTATATTTAACTTCACCCATAGTTTTTGGAGATCATAATTGAAGTGCATGAATTCTACTTGAATTTTTACTGTCTAATTTTAAAGGGTATGTTTTAATCAGGATTAGGATTTTAAAATTTGCATATTTCTGTTGTTTGATAAGCACTTTACCTTGAATATTGACATTTACTTGCCAGGCACTTTAAGAACACATTTTATTAGTTAGTACTTTTGGGCTAAGCGCAAAGATAACAATGGTCTGGTCCTAGATCAGTGTGAGATCATCAAGATATATCATGCAAGGGGGACTTGGGTAAAATGTGTACAATGTTTACAATCTAGTAAATGGTTACAAATAGCAATACATGCACTTTAATATGGACCCCAAAGATGTATCACCCAAAGGGGACTTGCATAGAATGTCTAGAATATTTACAATTTAGAGTATGTTTACAAAAAGCACAAATTGCATGATATGTCGAATATGTTTGTTAATAAATTAGAGTTGAAAATTACCTGTAGAACTAAGACATGTCTAGAGGTTTGGTCCTTTAAAAAGCCTTGGTATCAATTATATCTGTGGTTTGGTAGTTGTATGTAAAGCTGATGAGACAAATCATAATGTCGTGATGCGGAGTCCTTGATTTAGAAATTGAGAAAAAGTACCTGGATTTCATTGTTTAGGAAAAAGAACACTTTAGATGATATATTCTACATCATTTGGGTGTTGGAATATGATAGAATTTGGAGGGGAAAAAGCACTGTAATAGGAGATGTGTTGTTAAACAAGATTTAGAGAATGAGAAAGAGAGTTTCTTGTTTGTTTGAACATTATGGGCTCGATTCCGATCACGTAAGGAAAGCCCTCCATACGACTCAGATCTGGATGGCTTTCCGAGCGACACGTGCCCTGGGAGTACGAACAAGCGAGTACGGTGCTGCCGTATGCCTACGGACTCGGCTCGTACGGACTCCCATTGAACTCTATGGGAGCCCGTGTACAGACGCGTACACATGCTCCCATAGCAAAAAAGGGGTGGGCGGGGAAAAGCGTACACCCTGTGGTGGGCACCCCATGTGGCCCGCCACACTGTGCATGCTTGGATTGGGGGGACCCATGCGCAACCCCCGTGACCGAATCGGAGGGCTCCGGGTAAAGGGGGGCCTGCAATGGCCCCCCCGAAGTCCGAATCCGACAGCCATTTCGTCTCGATGAGACCGAGGCGATACAGCTGTCCGATTCGTGCATCGTACTCGCTCGGTAGGAAAACGGCTCCATTGCGCGGCATGATTCGGCTACCAACGTGTCGGACGGACAGGTTCGGGTTTGTAAACAATTTGCACGGCTCGTATAGGATACTTGGATCGTACTTGCTCATTAGGAACGTGGGACGATTCGGGCGGAATGATAGGCCATTTCGTCTCGATGAGACCGAGGCGATACAGCTGTCCGATTCGTGCATCGTACTCGCTCGGTAGGAAAACGGCTCCATTGCGCTGCACGATTCGGCTACCAACGTGTCGGACGGACAGGTTTGGGTTCGTAAACAATTTGCACGGCTCGTATAGGATACTCGGATCGTACTTGCTCGTTAGGAACGGGGGACGATTCGGGCGGAACGATAGGCTCCGAATCGGATTTGGTCTTTACAAATCCCATTTGTACGCCTGCCTTACGAGATCGGAATCGGGCCCTATGAATGTACCAATGTTTCTACATGGGGATATGTGGCATCTTATCAAGATTTTACATGTGAAATTCTAATTGCACTTTAGATATGACCTGGAGTACTTTACCAGGTATATATATATATATAATGCGTTAATGGAATGGAAAAGGATACAGTCTTATATGTAGTACTTTACTTACTAAATTGTATTTTGATGCCAATAAGAATATATTGCCTAAATTGTAATTTAGTTGGATGTAGAAACTAAATTGTATAAGGCTTTAGAAACAAAAGAGTCATTGGTCAAGCTTCCAGCAAATGATTTTAATTGGGTGATATTATTAGGGGTCTTCCCCTGTAAATGGACACACTGGTTACACAAATCTATGACCCTGTGGAAGTCTTCGGCTGCAACATGTTGGCTATATTTTGACTGCACGATGAAATATTGCAAGATATGAAAAAATAAAAGGGGATTTTGGAAGTCTTTGAGTTGTGCTGCTTGAACCAGGATGAATGGAGATGTGAAATGGAAATGGTTTGGTGAGCCAGATCATTATCTATCTATCTATCTATCTCTATATATCTAGCTCTATCTATCTATCTATGAAAATGAAAACCATCTGGTTCTTTATTTCAGAAATAAAACCAGCATTGGCATTCCAGTCCAATAAAATCCTTTGCCTGACGCATTTCGAGGCACAAGCCTCTTACTCATAGGCCATGTTGAAAACAAACAGGTGCACTAATTATGCCTTTGTCTGCATGCTGCTTAATTAGTGTCGGCCCCCGGTGGGCCTATCAGGTGAGTTCGACTGTTCTGATGCATGCTAGGACTTGTAGTATATATTAGGCCCAATCTTACCCTCCAGTGTGTTCTGTTTTGTTTCCAAGTCTTTAGATAAATTTGGACTGGAATGCCAAAGGAGGCTCCCGATCTGAAAAGTGTTCGGCGGTCATAAGAGTGGCATTTGGTGAAATGTTGAAATGGAGACTGCCAGAACCGTCGCTTCACTAAAAGGACAGTCATACCTATGGACACTGAGTTCCCATTACAAAATGGCAAGCAAGAGTTACAAAACGAGCGTTTAAGGGTGTGATACCTTGGATGTGATAATTGCGGCTGATCGAGGGGGTCAGAGAAAACGACACCAATTTAAGACAAAACTGCTCATGAACTAATAACTGTAAGAACTTGAGATGCACTGTGGAACTTGTAGTCATCGTGAGAGACATTTCCTACTGAAGGTGTTTTTTTTAATCCACAGGCACTGCAATTGGATGGTTATGAGACCTGGCAACCAATGTGAGCGAGTTTTGTTATATATATGAAAGAACTGATAATATCAGACTCTCTGTGGAGACAGGCATTGAGAAAGGCGAATTCTCGCCGAAACGCGTCTGCTTGGCACAATAAAAGGTCTTTGGAATCCACTGTGTGCTCCTGAATGTTCCTATTGGAGCGTTGTTGTTGAATATATATATATATATATATATATATATATATATATATATATATATAATCTACTGTCGGTCGCCAGTAGATAGTTATAGTTAGGACCTATTTTCCATAGGAAATCCGCAACATTCTATTTGAAATAACGTTGGCGCCGGTTGACGAATCTTCGCGAAAGCTTCCAACTTGTTGGGGCGCTCCGGTCCGCTCCTATCCTGAAAGTCTCGGGGTGATTCGTCAAGCGGGGGCCGAGAAAAAAGGGTGGTCCCAAAACGCGTTTTCCCCATTCATTTTTCCATAGGAACCGTTCATCGCGGCTACAGCCCGAACTGCTGAATGGAATTACACCAAATTTGGCAAAGAGGTAGCCCTTGGTTCAGTGTCGTGCCTTTTGCTTAAATGGTGTAAATCCGTTCAGTAGTTCCTGAGAAAATCAAAAGTAAAGTCACATATATATCTATGGCCGAGTAGGGTCCGCGTACCCTCCCGATCACGAGCTGCATGCTAATTGGCTGTCAAGTGGCTGTCAACACTCCAAATCAGGAAGTGTTGGCAGCCATTTATCCCTCGGTAGAACCGAGGGACAGAAACAAGTGCGCAAAGCGCAAAAGGGGCAGGGTAGAAACACCCTGACCCTCTAGGTCTGCTCAGGGGGTCCCACAAGGACCCCCTGGGCAGAAAAAAGCATTTTTTTTTTTTTAAAATCGTCGGGATGCGCTTAGGGTGCGCGGATCCCGCTGATTAAAAAAAAAAAACACAAGAAACAAGTGCGCAAAACGCACAAAGGGGGCAGGGTAGAAACACCCTGACCCCTAGGTCTGCTCAGGGGTCCCACAAGGACCCCTGGGCAAAAAAGCACAAAAAAAAAAAAAAAGACCGGCATCATGCTGGAGGCCCCGCCCCTCCCTGCAGCAGTCTGCAAACGCGCCCCTGGCGCGTTTAAGAAGGGAGTAATTCCCCTTGAATACTGGGGGTCCCTGGGGGCCAACTAGCCCACCAGGAACCTCCGGTATGCGCCAGGGGCTGCGTTGCAGAGAGGTGTACAGAGGCCACGCCCCTTTTACACCTCTCTGCAACGCAGCTCTGTGGCGCTTTGGAGGTACATGGTGGGCTAGTTGGACTCCAGGGACCCTCAGTATTCAAGGGGACTTAATCCCCCAACTTAAAATGCGCCACGGGGCGTGTTTGCACAGTGGTGAAGGGAGGGGGCGTGGCTTCAGGTGACGTGTGCAAACAGGTCCCGTGGCGCGTTTTAAGATGGGGAATTAAATCCTCTTCAATCCTGAGGGTCCCTGGGGGCCAACTAGCCCACCAGGGACCTCCAGTAAGCGCCACGGAGCTGCGTTGCTGAGTGTTGTAAAAAGGGGCGTGGCCTCTGAACACCTCTCTGTAACGCAGCTCTCTGGCGCATACTGGAGGTATCTGGTGGGACAGTTGGCCCCTAGGGACCCTCGGGATTGAGGAGGAATTAATTCTCCAACTTAAAACCCGCCAGGGGCGTGTTTGCAGACATGTCACTTCAGGCCCCACACCCTTCCTTCACCATTGTGCAAATATTCCTCTAAAATCAGCCGAACTACGAATTCCGATTTACTCACCTGTTATCAGGAGAGACCTCAGTGCTGCATCTTTGAGCCCAGTACTGATCCTGAAAAGTAATTTTAACCGTACTTACCAGTAACTTGAATTTCCTTCCATAGGATATCATTGCCTGCTTTTTGCTGAAAAAGTTTCTAAGTGTCGATTTTTGAAACATACAAATATTCCTCTAAAATCAGCCGAACTACGAATTCCGATTTACTCACCGGTTATCAGGAGAGACCTCAGTGCTGCATCTTTGAGCCCAGTACTGATCCTGAAAAGTACTTTTAACCATACTTACCAGTAACTTGAATTTCCTTCCATAGGCTAACATTGACTGGTTTCACTTGGAAATTCTTCTGTGTGTGGAGTTTTGGAACTTTATAATATTCCTCTAAAATCAGCCGAACTACGAATTCCGATTTACTCACCTGTTATCAGGAGAGAACCCAGTGCTGCATCTTTTAGCCCAGCACTGACCCTGAAAAGTAATTCTAACCGTACTTATCAGTAACTTGTATTTCCTTCCATAGGAATCCATTGTCTGGTTTTCAGCAGAAAAGTTTCAAAGTGTAGATTTTCACAAACTACAAATATTCCTTAAAAATCGCCTGTATGACTTAAACGCATTCTTTCAACTGTTTACAGGAGATGCACCAGTGATGGATCCAGGATCCACCACTGAGTAAGAAAAAGTAACGATAACACTACTTACCTGCTAAGTGAATTTCCTCACATAGGATAACATTGGTGATTCTATGTGAAAAAGTTTCTAAGTGTCAACTTTTAAAATACAATAATATTCCTTAAAAATCACTACTGTAACCAAAACGCTTTTACTCAACTGTTTACAGGAGATGTCCCAGGACTGAATCTAGGATCCAGTCCTGTGGTTAGAAAAGTAATCCATAAAGTAACTAATTGCATTTAACTTCAAATTCACATTGAGCTCAATGTTGCATTGTGTTTGAAATTGTGTTGCCCATTGCAACAACTCTAACTACTGTACTTAAAAGTTTTTTTGCCTATTTGCAAAGTATTTAAACTAAAGTAATTCATTCTGAGAAAGTATATTTTGTAATGTAATGTATAATGTAATTACAATGTATTTTAAAAAATAAAATATCTAAAAATAAATAGTTTAAAAAAATTTAGTAAATCAGTATAAAAAAATAAATATAACAATTAATACATTTAAAAATTGTCATTTACAAAACCTTTGAAATTCACTGAAAAAAACCATAGGTTTCAGACATGTTATAGTTAGGAATTAGCATTTAAAAAACCTTTGAAATTCACTGAAAAAACCATAGGTTTCAGGCACGTTATAGTTAGAAATTAGCATCAGTGATGTCATGAGTGATGTCACTGACCATGTCATGAGTGATGTAATATGTGACGTCATCAGCAGTGCATTGCGGGCGCGAGTTATAGTTACCTGAACTAACTATAACGGGGAATTTCACGGGTTTTGTACGAGTGCAATGTCCAACTAACTATAACTGTCCCTAAAACCTATGGTTTTTTCAGTGAATTTGTAAGGTTTTTTAAATGCTAATTTCTAACTATAACGTGCCTGAAACCTATGGTTTTTTCAGTGAATATATATATATATATATATATATATATATATATATATATATATATATATATATATATACACATATATATATTTCAGCAAACTCCACCAAATCATGAAGGAGCACGGCACTCGGGTGCTGTTAAACTCACCAATTTATTGAAGGCTGAAGTGGTCTCATCTGCACGTTTCGGTAATCACAGCTACTTTGATCACAATGAGGAAAACACCATTATGTGTCGTTTAAATACGTGCAAAATAAGCGTCTGTAAACAGTGATGACAGACCACCGCAAAGTGCAAACGTGCATACGTGCAGGAAAACACTGCAAATAGGGTTGCCATCTTTTAGTAGATAACTATTCAAGTCATAGTATATCACTGTATTGAATTTTCAAACAATATTTCATTACAAATGAAAGTTCACAGTATATAAAATTAATACTATTGAAAACACAATATCATTTTTTTTAAGACAAGAGATAAACTTGTTCATTCTATGCAAATTGATGTTCTATGGCAATGTCACACCCAAGTGGGTAAATTCTCTATTCTCTGTAATAACTTGGTGCATGAGGTCAGTACCTTCCCAGAGTACCTACATGTTACTGTACTACAACTACCCCCACTATTATCTATGGCATAACCCCTACCAATATAATACGTTCTAACACAGAGGCTAAACGTAAATAAATACAATACATAATAAAATCATGTACAAGTTGGCAGCAGAAATTATTTATCCCAGACAAGTATACAGTTCTTCATCCACATTTAAGCCAAATGGCTCTTTACTGTCCATTTCTAAAATATAGTTAGGGGCCGATTGCGATGCCGCCCGTAAAGGCTCCAACCGATGGTCAGAGACATCCTGGCCGCATCATAATGGGCCGCTCCGTTTACTTTCCGAAAGCCACATTATGATGCTGGCGGTTGGAAAGTAAACCGGCTGGTCATTCCTGCTGGCTTATGACAGGCTCATGGAGCCTGTCGGGCAGTCGGAGCCGGTTCATAATCCCAAAGGGCGGGCCTTTCTGCCCTTGGGATTACGATGCACGCTTTCCGACATGGTTTCCATGCCGGCCTGTCCAAAATGGAAATCATGTTGGAAAACGTGTATGGGGGCCCCCAGCAGGTCCCCCTTGTGTCTGCAGCTACCGGTTGGGGGCCGAGGGGGCACCTATGGTGCACCCCTGTTGACCCCTGCACCCCATGGCAGGCACCTCAGGGTGCCTGCCACAGGGTGCAGGGATGAACAACACAACCCATTTCTCAATGGGAGCTTGTGTTATGGCTGGTTTACGGCCGTAACCAGCCGTGGGTCGGTCTGTCCCAGGACCGAGACGTCCGCCCGACATCATAACCAGGCCCTTAGTCTCCAATCTGCGCATCTGTTTTACTCTATCACCACCTCTGATGTTCCTAGATATCTGAGCAATACAGCTATATGTCAGAAGTCTAGAGTCACCCTCATGTACTGTTTCAAAATGCCGGGCTTCAGGGTATGTTCGATCGTTATTCTTTATAGCTCTCATATGCTGTAAAATGCGTTTATATGTGTTGGTAGTGTAGTACTATCTACATAGGTTTTAGGGCAAGGGCACCTTAAAATATACAGTTTACTCACTTTTGCAGGTGACCCTCCCTTTGATTTTGATCTTTTTTTTATTAAAGGGGGTGACCAGCTCACTCATAATAACTCCCTGCTGACACGCTTTACATTTACTACATTTCAGGAGTCATTCTTTTTGACAAAGCCAATTTACCTTTTTTTACAGAACTTCTGACATCACTTTTAACTAACTGGTCTCTCATAGAAACTGATCTTTTAAAGCAAACTGAGGGATGTTTAGGCAATATGGATCCTATAACTGGATCTGCACTAAAAGTTCAAAGTAGCTTCCATCTTTCAAAATTGGCTTCTCATCTATACGCTCGCCGACTATAATCGCGCCGTCATGGTGTGCAGACAGAATATCGAGTCCTAAATATCGTAATTCAGAAATATCAACAGCAAGAATATCCTGGTCAAGAATATCGATTTTAAGGTAAGATTTATCGTTTTTAAAAATATAGAAGTCATTAATATCGTTTGCAAAAATATAGGGGCTCATTACGATACCCGGCGTAAAAAAATCCGCCAGGCATGGAAGCGGCAAAAATCCGCCCGCACACACCGCCTGAACACCGACCACGCCATTATGAGTACACAAACCGAAAACCGCCATCGGCGGAAAATCACACAAAATACCGCCCGCCATCGTCCGAGTCGGAGTCAAACCGCCCGCCACGGACGGAAACACGCACGACAACACAAAACCGCCCGCCCACACGGCCGACACACCGCACGTGAAATTACGATCGCACCGCCATGAGCGCGGAAAAACAACAAATATACCGCCCGCCAGCGCAAACAACGCCGATGAGAATCGACACGGCAGAAGCCATGGCGCCCACGTACCTGCACAGAAACCATCCGCACACAAAACCAATAGCACACAACATGGCCAACAAGTCCACACAGCAAGGCACACACAAATACACAAGCACAGTACACATCCCGAAAACACCCCCGGACAAACAAAAAATACAAAGGCCAGAACCCCAGACACAACACACCTGAAAACAACAGACCATGAGGACACACCCACATAGGTGAGTACAAAAGCAGCACTCCCACAGACCACAACCCCTTGCTACATTGCAAACCAGAGAGGAGAGGAGAGGACACAGTGACACAGCAAGGACAGCAGCACACCACAGAAACGCACACATCACAACCACCACCACCACCACCAAACACCGGCACCACAAACCCCCTGCACATTACACAACACACACCGCACCAGCACCACAAACACCATGGCACCACAAAGGATGCCCAAGTTCACGCCCATGGAGCTGACGGTCATGGTCGACGAGATCATCAAGGTGTACCCACAAATCTATGGGAACATGGTCCAGCACACACCACTAGCCACCAGAAACAGAATGTGGACCCGGATCGTAGACCAGGTCAATGCAGTCGGGACCCTGCCCAGGAACAGAGTCGAGATAAACAAACGTTGGAATGACGTAAAGAGCCTGGTCAAGAAGAAGGAGGGCAAAAACAGAGAGCTGGCTGCCGTCACTGGCGGAGGGAATCCCGCGCTCTTTAAGACCTTCAAAGCGTGGGAGGAGAAGGTGCGAGTCGTAATCCATCCGGAGATCCTCGCCGGATTAGCAGGGGAGTGGAGGCTGGTAAGTACAAACTAATGTATACCAGCACACCGCTATGTACTCACATGCGCAACTACCATGCCACAGCTCCCAGGGACAAACACCCCCATGTCCAGCACACAATACACAACACATCACACACACATGCAACAGACACTACCACACACAGCCCAAACCGAACAACTGTAAGATGCGTGGGGACATGTGTACACTAAGCCAGCCACGTAACCACCAACAGGTCCCCAAATATGCCAGAAGCGCCACAACGAGCACCCACCACACCCATGTGTCCGCCACAGCTGCACTAACCGACAAGTAACAGGTAAGTGGCAGGAACACAAAGTGCAGTGGGTGGGAGGGTGGACAGCCCAAGTACAACACACACCAGGCCCCAGTCCCACAGCACAGCAAGGAGGAGCATCCCCCACACCCCACAGCCACGTGTCAGCCACCGCAGTGCACAACGACAGCCGAAAGGCAGACATCACGGTCCACAGCAATCGGTGTCAGTGGGTGTACAGCCACCCCCACGACCCACTACACCCCCCACCCCCACAGACCTGCAACATGGAGCACCCCCGCTTAGAGCCATGTGGCATCCAGTACAGTGCACGCACGAACAACTTGCAGGTGGGAAACTGATCAGGGCTGGATTACTGGAGGCATGAGGACCATAACACCACCAACACATGGGACATGTCACGTAGCACACGGACACGCAGCACCGCCCACCGTCACGAACAAGTGAACAATGTGCACACGGACATGAACAGCAGACTCACACCCCACATGACCCATCACAGACATAGCAACACCCAAGGAGCCACGTCTGCATGCACAAGCCACACTGAATATAGTCCCACACGGCAGCCACTGTGCAACTCATCACACACAACCGAAACACCATTGAAGTCCTGTCCATGTAGCCCCCACTGCCTGTCAACCCCACACCCCACAACTACGCCTATGTAAGACAAACAACACTAGACGCAACAGAGCGGAACAACAGAAATGCACACGAACACCACTGAACCCATCAAACTCACAGACACACCATGCACATACAACATACCATCCATCCCATCCGTCAGCCCCAGTCACATGAAAGGCATGTCATCCGCACAGCTGCCACACATACAGCAGTCACGCTAAGACACATGCCCATGACCAACCATGTGCCAGAAGTCAATTAAGCGCACGACACACTGTGAGCAACAACACACAACATGGGCCACACCCCCCGAGCACTGCAGTGATGCACATGGCACAGGGCAGCACGCACACCAAGGAGATGGGACAACTGCAATACGTTGGCTGGCACACAACTATCACTCACTCATAACGATGCGTCCAATGCCATGTCCAGTAACCACAACAGACAGCAAATATGCAGGGCATGTCAGGCATGCACACACCTCAGACCATGCACTGTCATGCTGCCACAACACATGTCACGTTCGGCACCCATGGCTCACAGCATGTACCCCAAAAGCATATCCCCTCCCAAATGCGAATCTGGGGCATGGCCCCCATGTTGCCATATGCGTTCCTAAGCGTTCCATTTGAACCCCAAAAGCATATTCCATCCCAAATGCGAATCTGGGGCATGGCCCCCATGTTGCCATATGCGTTCCTAAGCGTTCCATTTGAACCCCAAAAGCATATTCCATCCCAAATGCGAATCTGGGGCATGGCCCCCATGTTGCCATATGCATTCCTAAGCGTTCCATTTGAACCCCAAAAGCATATTCCATCCCAAATGCGAATCTGGGGCATGGCCCCCATGTTGCCATATGCGTTCCTAAGCGTTCCATTTGAACCCCAAAAGCATATTCCATCCCAAATGCGAATCTGGGGCATGGCCCCCATGTTGCCATATGCGTTCCTAAGCGTTCCATTTGAACCCCAAAAGCATATTCCATCCCAAATGCGAATCTGGGGCATGGCCCCCATGTTGCCATATGCGTTCCTAAGCGTTCCATTTGAACTCCAAAAGCAAAGTACAAACCAGACCCAGGATGGGCCAGGAGCCCGCATACACCAGAGTCACAATGAGTAGGGGCAAAGCAACACACCCATCGGCATGGCCAATCCGTCCCATGCCACATGTGCACAGCACACAGTCCCATTGCCTAGCACACACAACTACAGATGCCACAGCCACACACTCGCCTCCGGGAAACCCATGTACGAGATTGCACGAACTGCCAATGTCAGACGACTAATACATACTTCGCCAGGTGCAACACAATAACAAATCTCATTCTCTCCACAGGTGACGAACTGCTGGACGCTGGGGATGGAGACAGCAGCCAGCACAGCCAGCCTACAAGCCCCCAACGAGGACACACGGATCTGGAGGATCTGTCCACCTCTTCGGACACGGACCACCAAGCTGGCCCATCTGGCGTGGCAGGGCCCAGCCGCTCCCCAGGACCCCTCCTACCCACCAACCCATCATCCAGGGATGCTGAACAGTCCCAGTCCCCTGCTGCCACTGTCGTTGCGGCCACACCCACGGTCATTGCGGCCACTACCACTGCCGCAACCGCCACCATCGCCGCACCGACCACCACCGCCTCCACCACCACCACGTCTTCGCTGGCACCAGCCCCAGCGCAGGTGGTGGCCCGGCCGACTGGATCCACCCTGGGAGCCACAGCGAGGACCGTGGTGAGCAATGTGGCTAGTGGGCAGGCCGGTGGCAGCAGGACTGGTAGGAGGAGCAGGGTCAGGGAAACGCCAGCCTCCCTGGGAGCCATGCCCTGCCTCAAATGGCCAGAGTCCTTGGGGCCTATGAAGAGGCCCAAGGACAATGGGCCAGGTCTGCTACTGACACGCGGGAGGTGCTGGGGGTGCTGAGGTCCATGGACGCCCATATGGGCCAATTCGTGTCCCGTATGGACCAACTCGTGGACCTCATGGGCCAGCTGGTGGTGGCGGTGGGGTCACAGGCAAGGCCAGCAACACCACCTCCGCCACCACCTGCTAGGGCGCAGGGTCGGCCAGCAGTGTCCACTTCCCCTGCGTCCACAGCCAGTGAGCACACCTCACCCACCACCAGCAGGTCGCCACCACACACCCCCTCCCAAACGTGGAAGGGGCCGTCCGAAGAGGAAACAGATCTCCCGGGAGGACTTCGCACGCTCCAGTCGCAAGTGAGGCAGCCAGCCAGCCTTCCGCCAGCCTTCCTTGACCAGCCACTGCATTGACTTGCTCTACGATCCCACTCCACACAGCCATCTGGATGGCATGTGTGTGTTGGACTATGGACATAGAACCAGTGGGTACACCCTGATCATCACGCAGCCATGACCGACAGCTCATTGTCACTGCACGCACCACTTTTGTCATCACCTTACACACAATCACATGTCACAGTTTGTAATAAATGCACCTTTTTCACTAACTGCTGTTTGTGCCCTGTGTTTTATTTGTACGGAATACAACGGCCACCTTGGGCGGAAGGGCACCTGATGCGTGGCATGGCAATGGAATCCGGAGGGCCTGTAGGGACCTAGGGGTGGGAGACAGAACAGGAGCACATTCAATGAGTGTGTCACACACCCATCACACAGTACATGTCAACAACTACAAGCAATGTACACACATCGCACAGAGCAATAGGGCACAATGCCACAGTCACCATCAGTGGCATACTACCCTGGCCATGGAGCGTTGACACACTGCACGCAGTGAACATACGGCCACCCTGACACAGCACACACACACCTGCACAGATACAGACACATCATCCGTCGTACATGGACACTCACCGTCAAGTGAAGTAGCGGGCGATGAGCTGCTGGCGCACATTCCCAGCTTCCTCCTCTCCGCTGTCCACCTCACTCGAGCTGTCCTGGTCTGCGGGCTGGGGCCCTGGTTGATCTCCGTCATCCACAATGAGGGGGATCTGCTTCCGAATGGCCAGATTGTGCAGCATGCAGCACGCCACCACTATCTGGCACACCTTCTGTGGGGAGTACGCCAGTGCACCCTCGGTGCGGTCCAGGCACCTGAACCTGGACTTGAGGAGGCCAAAGGTACGCTCGACCACACGTCTGGTCCTCCCATGTGCCTCATTGTATCGATCGTCTGCTGGGGTGCGAGGATTCCTCAATGGACTGAGCAGCCATGCCCCATTCGGGTACGCAGAGTCACCTGGGTGTGAGGGACACAGAGAACCGTAGCTATTCCAACTGGACAGGGGACAGCATCGCACAACCAGCACGCTACACCACTCCACATACTCACCGACAATACAGGCACGATCCTGTTGCAGATTGGCCATCAGTCGTGGCAAGATGCTGTTGCGCATTATGTGTGCGTCATGGGCCGAGCCTGGAAACTTGGCACACACGTGGGTGATCACCATGTCCGCAAGGCACACCACTTGCACATTCAGGGAGTGCGTGTGCTTCCTGTTGCGGTACAGGTGCTCAGTGGCCTGTGGTGGAACAAGGCCAACATGAGTGCAGTCAATGGCTCCCACGACGTGTGGGATTCTGCCAAGGGCATAGAATGCACCCTTCACTGCCGCCAATTCACGAGCCCTGGGGAAGCGGATGTACCTGTTCCGGTACAGCATCATGGCTGCCAGTACATCCCTCAGCACCTTGCTGAACATGGGCTGGGACATCCCTCCTCCACTGCCCACTGTGTGCTGGAATGACCCAGTGGCGAAGAAATGCATGGCGGCCATCACCTTAGCCGTGGGGGTGACAGCAGTCGGATACACCCTGCGGGGACGGAGATGGGGCTCTAACATGGCACACAGTCGATGCAGAGTTGGCCTGTCCAGCCGAAACTTCCTGATTACCTCTGTATCGTCCATGTCCGCCAGCAATTGGTATGGGCGGTCAATGTTCGGTCTCCGCCTGGGTTAAATGGCAGAGGACACATGTCAAAGCAACACGGCACATAGCAATTTCGCATACACATCACTGACATGACTGAGCAAGCACATGAGCCACAGCCCAGCTGTCAAGCTGGGACGGCACGGCCACAATACACTTACACAGGTCTCCCAACAATGGCAATGGCAAGTGAGACATACCACTGCCATGTGCATGCACATGGTGATCTAGGCCCCAATGACTTGCGGGGCGTGCTGATGGGGACTGACTGCATATTCGTCAAGCGGCAACGCCACGGCAACATGAGTGTCTGCTGAGCATGGAACTGCTTCCGAGGCTGGATGAGTATGGCACACGACGACGACGATGTGGGCACGGGCTGAGCGGCCAATACAAGTGGGACCTGTGGCACGAGGGGATATGAGACAGTAGTAGGTGTCAGCACTGCACCCTATGTACAGCACTGTACGGATCACAGCTCCCGAAACATTGACTGGTGTCCACATTGACAGCCCCATGCCAAGACGGCTGTGTGCTTGCAGTCACAGGTGAGAGGTTACATTGCACGTGCCAGGTGGCAGACGTACATAGTGGGAGCTGGCATGTGTGTGCATGTGTCTCCTGTTCAGGATCCACCAGATGGGCGCTGACTCTGTACTGACCATTGGACACAGCATGTTCCGTGGAAGGCTTGTGTGTGTGGGATGGTGGCACTGGATGTGCCTCCGTTGGGTGGGGGGCCATGCACAGGGCGGGTACGTCGATGATTGCGCATTGTTGGTCACGGTGGGTGCACCAACTAAGATGTGTTGCCCTGTGTTCAATTCCTATGTCCGCATGATGATGGACTGTGGATGTGGGCAGACTACACATTGGTCGATGTGCTGTCTATATGCATGTGCCTTCACACCAGGCACAGCTGCCCCTGCACATGTGACCCCTGCTGGACTCGCTGCTGGGTCTGTGGAGCTGATGCACCTTCTGCGCGTGGGGCGGACAGCTCTCCTCACTTCCCTCATTGCGCATGTCATGTCTTTGCCGCAGGTGACATGGATCATGGAGGGCCCACATGTACGCGTGGGTAGGCTACACATGATTGTTCACTGGTCGCCACCCCCAGTCAGTGTTTCGAATGGGAAGGTTGTCGTGCTGGTGGTATGTTCGATGTGGCGGATGGGCGGGCCTAGGTGCGGGCTTACATTCCGGACATGGGGGGGTAGTTGGATTGGCGACTAGTTGCAGTACACACGGGACACGTCTCTTCCTTTCCACATCTGGGTCATCCCTTGTACTAACTGACAGTGATACAGTCATCTTGACCTTGCCAGGTAGGTCGCTCCCCCACCACACAGCTCCGCCTGTGCTGTCTGCCCGCTGCTCCTGTAGGTAAGATCGCCCTCCGCTTGTGGCCCCGGTGCCAGTTTTGTCTGCTTGTCTCCCCTTTTCCTTTCTGTGCCCCTCGCTGCCCCACTGTTGTTGTGCCCGTGATTTGCCTGCTCTCCCCCCGTTTTTCCTTCTGTGCCCCTCGCTGCCCCACTGTTGTTGTGCCCGTGATTTGCCTGCTCTCCCCCCGTTTTTCCTTCTGTGCCCCTCGCTGCCCCACTGTTGTTGTGCCCGTGATTTACCTGCTCTCCCCCGTTTTCCTTCTGTGCCCCTCGCTGCCCCACTGTTGTTGTGCCCGTGATTTACCTGCTCTCCCCCCGTTTTTCCTTCTGTGCCCCTCGCTGCCCCACTGTTGTTGTGCCCGTGATTTACCTGCTCTCCCCCCGTTTTTCCTTCTGTGCCCCTCGCTGCCCCACTGTTGTTGTGCCCGTGATTTACCTGCTCTCCCCCCGTTTTTCCTTCTGTGCCCCTCGCTGCCCCACTGTTGTTGTGCCCGTGATTTACCTGCTCTCCCCCCGTTTTTCCTTCTGTGCCCCTCGCTGCCCCACTGTTGTTGTGCCCGTGATTTACCTGCTCTCCCCCGTTTTTCCTTCTGTGCCCCTCGCTGCCCCACTGTTGTTGTGCCCGTGATTTACCTGCTCTCCCCCCGTTTTTCCTTCTGTGCCCCTCGCTGCCCCACTGTTGTTGTGCCCGTGATTTACCTGCTCTCCCCCCGTTTTTCCTTCTGTGCCCCTCGCTGCCCCACTGTTGTTGTGCCCGTGATTTACCTGCTCTCCCCCCGTTTTTCCTTCTGTGCCCCTCGCTGCCCCACTGTTGTTGTGCCCGTGATTTACCTGCTCTCCCCCCGTTTTTCCTTCTGTGCCCCTCGCTGCCCCACTGTTGTTGTGCCCGTGATTTACCTGCTCTCCCCCGTTTTTCCTTCTGTGCCCCTCGCTGCCCCACTGTTGTTGTGCCCGTGATTTACCTGCTCTCCCCCCGTTTTTCCTTCTGTGCCCCTCGCTGCCCCACTGTTGTTGTGCCCGTGATTTACCTGCTCTCCCCCCGTTTTTCCTTCTGTGCCCCTCGCTGCCCCACTGTTGTTGTGCCCGTGATTTACCTGCTCTCCCCCCGTTTTTCCTTCTGTGCCCCTCGCTGCCCCACTGTTGTTGTGCCCGTGATTTACCTGCTCTCCCCCCGTTTTTCCTTCTGTGCCCCTCGCTGCCCCACTGTTGTTGTGCCCGTGATTTACCTGCTCTCCCCCCGTTTTTCCTTCTGTGCCCCTCGCTGCCCCACTGTTGTTGTGCCCGTGATTTACCTGCTCTCCCCCGTTTTTCCTTCTGTGCCCCTCGCTGCCCCACTGTTGTTGTGCCCGTGATTTACCTGCTCTCCCCCCGTTTTCCTTCTGTGCCCCTCGCTGCCTATCGCCATTCCCGCCGCTGCGTCCCTGCGGCCCCGCCCCCTGACTGCCCATTCGCTGCCCCTGCCTCCCGCCTCCCAGCTGCTCCTCCCTCCCACCTCCCCATAAATGGCGGCCGCTGCACGCGCCGCGCAGCGGACGTGCGCAGCGGGCGCGCCGCTGGCGCGCCGAAGCGCGCCTAAGGCAAGCCCGTCTGCGCCCGTCCGCGACTGGACCGCGCCCAGCGCCAGAACCCCTGGATCCCACCGATGCAACACCACTCGACGGACCTACGACGCCGCCACACTCACCGCACTCAATGCCGGCCGGAACCCTGCCTGCTACCGAGCCTCACCGAGACGCACCCACGGACCCTTCACCTGCCAAACCTGCCGGTTCACCTGCCCCCTGACGTGCACCACCTCCGCCAAGTCGAGCAACAGCAGCAACCACCTGAAATGCATCCTGCTGAACACCCGCTCCGTCCACAGGCACGCCGTGGAACTCTGGGACCTGCTCGACGCAACAGCACCGGACATCGCCTTCCTCACCGGAAACCTGGATGAACGCCTCCTCAGCGCCTGACATCGCCATAGCCATCCCGGATGGATACAAGATCACCCGGAAGGACCGCGTCAACCAGACGGGAGGAGGCATCGCCATCGTACACAAGAACACCATCCGCATCTCGACTAACTCCGACGAGACCTTCACCGCCGCCGAACACCTACACTTCCAGATACACACGGACCCCAAGACCACCCTCCGAGGCACCCTCATCTACAGACCCCCGGGACCACGCACACTATTCAGCGAAGACATCGCAGACTTCATCAGCCCGCACGCCATGCCCTCAGCCGACTACATCCTCCTAGGGGACCTCAACTTCCACCTGGAGAACAACAACGACAGAAACACCACCGCCCTGCTGGACAACCTCGCCAACCTCGGACTCAAGCAACTGGTGAACACGCCCACCCACTACGCCGGCCACACGCTTGACCCCGTCTTCTCGTCCAGCAAGCACATCTCCTTCAGCCACGCCACCGGACTCCACTGGACCGACCACAGCTGCGTCCACTTCAGCTTCAGAAAGACTGCGACCCACCACCACCCGCAACAGGCTCCCGCCGGAGCTGGAGCAAGATCACCGCCGAGCAGCTCACCGCCTCCCTCAGCCAGAACACACCCACCGACACAACGGACCCAAACGAAGCAGCCAGCAACCTCGCCAAGTGGCTGACCGCCTGCGCCGACGACCTCGCACCACTAAAAACCCTCCCAGCAGACCCGGAAGCAAGAAAACCCCTTGGTTCACCAACGAACTCAAGGAATCCAAGAAGAACTGCCGCACTCTCGAGAAAACCTGGCGACTCGTCCAGACCACAGACAACAGGACCGCCCTCAAGCACGCCACCCGCAAACACCACCAGCTGATCCGTGCCACCAAGAAGTCGGCACTCAAAGAACGACTGGACAACAACGCCCATGACAGCAAGGAACTTTTCAGCATCGTCAAAGAGTTCTCCAACCCCAGCGCCGGAAACAACGACATCACCCCCTCGCAAGACCTCTGCAACTCACTCTCCGCGTTCTTCCACCGCAAGATCACCGACATACACAACAGCTTCGACGCACAAACAACGCACCCTACCGCCGAACCAATGCCCGCCACCACCACCCTCTGCAACTGGACCCCGATCAACACCGAAGACACCACCCGCACGATGAACTCCATCCACTCCGGATCACCAACCGACCCCTGCCCACACCACGTCTTCAACAAAGCCGACGCCACCATCGCACCCCATCTCCGGGACATCATCAACTCCTCCTTCCACACCGCCACCTTCCCGGAGAGCTGGAAGCACGCCGAGCTTACCGCCCTCCTGAAGAAACCAACGGCGGACCCCACCGACCTCAAGAACTACCGCCCCATCTCGCTCCTTCCGTTTCCGGCCAAAGTCATCGAGAAGACCGTCAACAGACAGCTTGCCGCCTTCCTCGAGACGAATGGATCCTCGACCCCTCGCAGTCCGGGTTTCGGGCCAACCACAGCACCGAGACCGCCCTTATCGCAGCCACCGACGACATCAGAACCCTAACCGACAACGGGGAAACAGCTGCCCTCATCCTCCTGGACCTCTCCGCGGCGTTCGACACCGTCTGCCACCGCACCCTAGTGAAGCGCCTCAGCAACATCGGAATCCGAGAGAAAGCACTGGAATGGATCATCTCGTTCCTCGCCGGAAGAACCCAGAGAGTCCGCCTCTCCCCGTTCAGATCCGAAGCCACCGAAGTCATCTGCGGCGTTCCACAAGGATCCTCACTCAGCCCGACCCTCTTCAACGTCTACATGAGCCCCCTCGCAGCCATCGCACGCCGACACAACCTCAACATCATCTCCTACGCCGACGACACCCAGCTGATCCTCTCCCTCACCAACGACCCCACCACCGCCAGAGCCAACCTGCACGACGGGATGAGAGACGTCGCCGACTGGATGAGGAACAGCCGCCTTAAACTGAACTCAGACAAGACGGAAGTCCTCATCCTGGGCTCATCACCCTCCGCCTGGGACGACTCCTGGTGGCCCCCGGCCCTGGGCACCGCACCCAAGCCAACGGACCACGCACGCAACCTGGGCTTCATCCTGGACTCCTCCCTATCGATGACCAGACAAGTCAACGCCGTCTCATCTTCATGCTTCAACACCCTGCGCATGCTCCGCAAGATCTTCAGATGGATCCCCACTGAAACCAGGAAGACCGTCACCCAGGCACTCGTCACCAGCCGACTGGACTATGGGAACACCCTCTACGCCGGAACCACAGCCAAACTTCAAAAGAGACTCCAGCGCATCCAGAACGCCTCCGCACGACTCATCCTGGACATCCCCCGACACAGCCACATCACCGTACACCTGAAAGACCTGCACTGGCTCCCCGTCAGCAAGAGAATCACGTTCAGACTCCTCACCCACGCACACAAGGCCCTCCACGACCTGGGCCCAAAGTACCTCAACGACCGCATGTCCTTCTACACGCCCACACGCCAGCTACGATCAACCAGCCACGCCCTCGCCACCGTACCACGCATCCGCAGAACCACCGCCGGAGGAAGATCCTTCTCCTACCTGGCGGCCAAGACCTGGAACTCCCTCCCCACTCACCTTCGGCGAACCCAGGACCATCTCGCCTTCAGGAAGCAGCTCAAGACCTGGCTGTTCGAGCAGTAACTTACCCCCTCCCCCAGCGCCTTGAGACCCTCCCGGGTGAGTAGCGCGCTCTATAAATGCCGTGATTGATTGATTGATCTTCGCCCCAGCCCTCATGTCCTCCCCTCGCCCCCCCAATATGCATGCTCACCTGCGAGGCTAGCGCTTGCACAGGCAGCCCCAAGCTCGCACCAGAGAGGGCAAGGAGTGTATGTGTGGGTCCAGTTGCACGAGTGGGCTGTCTCAGGGTATGATGTGTGGCGGGACGCCGTCCACCTGCGTGGTGCCCCAAATGGAGACCCGGCCTGCATGGACTATGCATCACAGTCTTCGCCTTCCGGATCCGCCACCTGCGACACCCAGTGGCTGTGGCTGCCCTTGCGGCCATGCCGCGTCCGTCTGTGGCTGATGGCCCACACATTCACTCTTTGGCCTCTCTGGGGAGGGCTCGGGGGTGGTGGCGCACGCGCTTGCACTTAGTCGCAATGGCATGTGGCGTGGTTGGTATGATGGGCAATGGATGGGATGGTGCGAGCCACCTCCCGTGACGTCAGTGCTGCTCGTGCTGTGGTGCGTCCCCCTACACTTCCATTTGACTTGTGCCATGCTAGACGTTGAGGTTCTATTGCCTGCGTGATATGACCAGGAGGAGCGCGAGGAGACCTCTCACACACCATGCTCCACTGCCATCCCGTGCCCTGTATCGCCTGTGCGGATTGACTATGTTGGGGTTACACCTGGTCGACTGGGGCTGTGTGTGCCTTGTCAAGGGGCATGGCGGGCGCACAACAGGATCCAGCTTGTCCACAGAGGGTGGGCTGAGGTGCGCCTGGTACCGCCTTGTACGTGTGCCCGGCTGCTGTGCACACACGTGTTCACTCCCCCGACAGGTGTCCTCTCACAATGCCCAGGGAAGCGGTGGTGTACTGTTCATGAGCCCTCCCAACACGGCGTGCTCCAACTTGGCATGTGCGCATCTACCCGTCGCACCCACCCACCTGAGCACTGCGTCCATACGACTTCACACGACACATGTGTGTCTTCCACAGTAGTGCTACTCATTTGCGTTGACATCCAATACCAGTGGACTACATGGTCATGTCACGACTGCCGTGTACTTCACATACTCTCATCCTCTCTCATTCGTACTTGTGAAATGAGTCAGCGGAGACAGTTTTGGTTTCAAACATTATATTGAGTCTTCTGTCCTCTGTGATGCAGTATAGTGGACACTACTGGCAGCGGGATACATGTTGAGGATATACTGAACATGATTACAAATGGGATAGGGTGTGGGGTTACATCTGCTTGGCCAAGGCTGTGCTAATGTACATTTACGTATAGCTGCGGAGCTGCGGACTTTGACACAGATGGTATACATGTAGCCTACCAGACCGCTCGGCATCATGAGCACAGTCCATCTCAGTTCCATGTGACAGGTTTGCTGCGGTTGTTCCTCATGCACGCGTGCATGTGAGATGACATCAGGGCATGTGCTTGCGTGCATGCAGCGGCGTGCCACTTGTTGTTGCACTGTGGTGGTTACTGGACATGTCACAGTCACTGGGGTCGTGTTGTTGTTGTATGCACTTGTCGTCCATGCAAAGGTCCTGGTATGGGATTCCCGGGCGGGGGTGGGAGGGGTGCAGCACCCACAGACTCCAGGCGACCTATTCATGTCCACTGAGCGGTGTGTGTGTCCATGTGCGCTGGATCCATGTCGTGTCCTGGTTGTTCGTGCAGTTCCGTCCATGTGGGTGCGATGCACAGAGCCCATGCCACTGCCTCCCACGATGCATGCGGTGTTCCTGGATGTGATGGGGAACAGTGTGCATGTCCCGGTCATATCCGATGTCATGGCGATGTCGTTGATGGTGTGGTTACAGTTGCCGGTCGTTTGGTATGGCTGTTGTGGTGGTGACTGGCCAGTCCGTGCGGAAGCTGAGCATGGGTGCGGGTTGGACTTCATAGGTCACTCGGGGAACCTGCGTTGTGGTCCGACGTATTTACAGGTTGTCAGGTATGCGATGCCGTCCAGCAGGGCTTCCATGTCATTGGTGGTGTACATGTTTGCCAGCCAATGAAGCGGATGGTGGCTGTCAAGGTGTTGTTCGTAGGTTGTCCCTTGGAGGACCATGATGGGGCATGCTGGGTGACATTCGATGTATCTGTTCTCGATGATCCGTCGTGTGGAGGCACAGTGGTTCCATTTCAGTGCGCGTGCGATGTTGGCCACATACGCCATGCCCCCATAGGCAGAGCAGGCCCTGTCGTGTGCGTCCAGAGGGAGGAGTAGTGGTAGCAGGTCCGCCTTCAGACATGCCGGGTTGGAGAGGCATATCTCGACGGGATGCTGGTAGGGACACCTCCGACAGTAGAAGACGGGCATGACGCAGCTGAACAATGTGATGCGGTAAGTCAGTCGGTAACTTACGTTCAGCAGGGACAGGAGATCGCATCCCAATGTATGTATCGTGTTGGTTTGGTACAGCTTGAGCTGTTCGGCGTAGTTGGGTAGGTGTGTTGCGGTTGCCATTTCGCAGCGGTTCGTAGAGGTGGCGTGCTCCGGCTGTGTGTGCAGTCTGCAATGTGCACGCTCCGGGGTTGCTGTGAGCTCTGTGTAGTCGTGGGGAGACAGGACTTGTGTTCTGTTGGCTTGTTTGGAGGACACGGGCCCTCTTCCCACATGCTTCTCAGACAGTTCAAGGTCAGTGCTGTGTGACTCCTTCCAATTAACTTGCATGTGGCCGACATGGGGAGTGTTTTCTTCTTTCTTCCCCGTCCGTTGTGTGCTTCTGTGATATGCGCTATCTGCCCTGTGGTCGGTCTCCTCGGCATGCCTGTGTTGGTCTATTCTTGGACAATGGCTGTATTCACCGGCTTCTGTCGTAGGGCTGTGGTTTCGGTGTTGGAATGGAAGGTCATTCAGTGCTGTCTGCTCTCCCTTGTGTGGGCGGCAGGCTGCCTTTCCGCTCTGCGTTGGGCCTTGTGTGTGGATGTAATTCTTGGTCCACCTGTTGTCGGTCCCCGGGCTCTTTGGTGTTCCGTTTCATGTGTCTTGTTCATATGTGCAGGGTGGTATGGGTTTTTCAGTGTGGTACTGGCGTTCCTCTTCCCGAAGGGGCCCTGCTTCTCCTAGTTGGTGTTGCCGCCGCTGTGTGCTTCGCCATGTTTGTTACACTGGGGTGTGTCCTGCTGTTGCGTGACTTCACTGACATGTGTGCGTCGGTTGTGTGGCGTTGGGTGTTGTCCGTGAATTGGGCGTTGGGGACATGTCTGTGGCCGGCCTGTCACGTGTCATGTGCGTTCGGGGTGGGGCTGGTGTGTGTGCTGCTTGGTTGTGTCCCTGTGTCTGTGTGCGACGCATGCATGGCGCTGCGGTTGGCCTCTGCGTTGTGCGCATGTGTGGCGGCGTCATCGGCGCTTTGGGGCCGTGACGGGATGGTTGGTTCCTAGTCCCAGGTGGTGTGTACACATGTGTTCTGCGATGTTAGGATTTGGCCTGTGTGTCATATGTGGATGCAATGGTGGATGTGTAGTGTGCACGCGCTGGTGGGGGTTGTCTGCTTTTTCCGCCCTTGCACTGTGTGCGCTGTTTGCGTGCACTTGTTGTGTGTGTGCCTACCTGCGTCTCCGCGGCACGTTGCGTCCTTGGTGGTGCATCAGCAGAAGCATGGGAAGGGCCTGCAGTGCTGGATTCATGCCCGGGGTGCCGCTTCTTCGTTGTCCGTGCTCGGCGTCCGTGTTTCCGCCTCTCTTTCACGTGCGGTGTCTCTTTGCCGTGGGAGCCGTTTGTTTGCGGCATCGTAATTTATGCGCCGGGCGGGACGTGTTTCGTCGGACGGTGTGTGTCAGTTGGGCTGCGCCGCTACGTGTGCGGGCGCACTTTGATGGCGGACGGTGTTGCTGGCTTGCCGGCGGTGTTTGGCCTGCTTTTCGCATCGTAATTGGGCGGGCGTGTGGACTGCTGCGTGCCGGCGGTAACTGGTGGTTTTTGCATCCGCCAGCACGGCGGTTGTGCTTCCGCCCGCCATCGTAATGGGCCCCATAGTTGTTTAAAATATCGATTTTTTAATTAGGGTTATGTATTTTAGTATATATATTTTAAATATATGTGATGTATTTTTTGTATAAGAATTGTTTATGTTATTTAATATATGTCATAAACAACATAAGGTCCAGCACTCCCTGCTAATATCATTTTTAACACATCAGTTTAGCAACAAACAAAAAATGGCAATTTAACAAAGTAGAGTCTTCAAATTCTTTATTGTAGTCTTCCTTATGACGTAGTAAAAAACCGTAGCCAACGCGTTTCGTCCTCTCGGACTTCTTCAGGGCAGAAAACTGTTTAACCGTAGTTAGTAATACTGCAGAATCAAAAATATAGTCATCTCCTCCAAGAACCGGTAAATCGGGGTTTTGTCTGATGTTTCTTATAAAGGATTATGAGAGTATTATCTTCTTGCTCAAGTTGCGATCAGCGTGGTACTTGACCTTCGCGCCACCACGCTGATCACCTGATGTTATAATGATTATGGCTACTATGCAGATATCTCCTGATCTGGAATAAGTACTACTCTCAAATAACTTGAGCAAGAAGATAATACTCTCAAAATCCTTTATAAGAAACATCAGACAAAACCCCGATTTACCTACGGTTTTACTACGTCATAAGGAAGACTACAATAAAGAATTTGAAGACTCTACTTTGTTAAATTGCCATTTTTTGTTTGTTGCTAAACTGATGTGTTAAAAATGATATTAGCAGGGAGTGCTGGACCTTATGTTGTTTATGATTTATAATATACGTATGTGTATTTTGGAGATCTAGGGGAATTGGATCTCAGGTCACGGGCACCTTGAACTATCTTAAATAATTTTTCTACTACGGATAGGTGCAGTTTCTTTCTTTGCCTCAATCCCTATCTTTTATAAAATAGTATTTTTATTTAATATATGTGTTAAATTTTTAGTAGTTATCAATTTTATTTTAATTAAATTGCGCATTTTTTAGTTCCGTAGCGGGTTGTGGGTTTATAGAGGAATAGGGTGGGAAGTAATTTAATTATAATAAATTAATGATTATTTTTTATTTCATTGAGATTTTATAGTGTTAATTGTGGGAAGTAATTTATTATTAATTAATTATTAATTGGTTGTTAATCAATATTGATTAATTAATTGCTAATTAATTAAGGTAATTGTGGAATTTCTTTAGTTGCGGGTTGTGGGGTTTATAAGGGTAAAGGGTGGGAAGTAATTTATTTTTAATTAATTAATAATAAGTTGTTAATTAGTATTAATTAATTAATTGCAAATTAATTATGGAAATTGCGTAATTAATTTTAGGTGAGGGTTGTGGGTTTATCGGGGTAATGGGTGGGAAGTAATTTATTTTTGATTTATTAATAATTAGTTGTTTATTGATATTAATTAATTTTTTGAAAATTAATTATGGAAATTGTGTAATTAATTTTAGGTGTGGGTTGTGGGGTTTATAGGGGTAAAGGGTAGGAAGTAGTTTATGTTTAGTTAATTAATAATTAGTTAATAAATATTAATCAATTAATTGAAAATTAAATATGGAAATTGTATAATTAATTTTAGGTGTGGGTTGTGGGGTTTATAGGGGTAAAGGGTGGTAAGTAATTTATGTTTCATTAATTAATAAATAGTTGATACATAATATTAATTAATTAATTGATATTTAATTAGGGTAATTGTTTATATTTTTTGTGTGTGGATTTTACTTTTATAGAGGTAAAGGGTGGGGAGTAAAATAATTTTACTTACTTTATAATTAGTTGTTAAATACTATTAGTTTTTTAATTGAAAAAACGTTTTAATTGTGTAATTAATTTTTTTGCAGTTTAATTTTAGCTGTGGTTTGTGGGGGTTATAGGGGTAAAGTGTGGGAAGTTTATACATTTTTATGAGTTTTAATTTGTTTTTTAATTAATATTTCTTTAATTGGTAATTAATTATGTTAATTATGTAAGTAATTTTTTTAAATTTAGATGTGGGTTGTGAATTGTGTAGTGTTATAGGGTAGGAAATAGAAAAAGTAAATTTATGAAATAATTAATGTTTTTGTTTCTAAATAATTTCTAATTAAAAATATTTATTTGTTTGCAAATTATTTTTTATTTTATTTAATATAATATTTGTAGGTATGTGTCATATGCATTTAACATTATAATATGTTTTTTTATTTGTAATATTAAATATATTTGTATTTTAATTTTTAACATATTTATATATTTTTTTATTTATTTACATATACGTTGCGATCGTCGATGGCAGACAGTGCACTCGCTGTGTCAGAATTGCCCATGTTGGCTCTATCGGAGGGTCTCTACTCTGGACCTTTTGCCATTTTATGAACTCTCACCTCTCTTATACAGCCGGGGCGGAAGTATAACCGGTCTTGAGTGAAGCACACACTTGGCTCCACTACTTGGTCCCATACTTTGGACCCTCGCAACCTTTGGATTACACCCATTTTTTTCGACTAGCCGGGACGGAAGTACAACCGGCTTAGAGAATCAGGATACCCTTTGGCATTGCCTCATAGCCCTGAAGAAGTCTTGGGGTACTTCCCCAGACGAAACACGTGTTGGCTGGGCAACCGTTCGGCAGTAAAAGAAGAACATAATACTCAAGATTGTTCATTTTGTCTTCATTTTTATCGATTATACAGTGATTGTTGCATTATTAACTCTTGAGATAAGGAGTACTTACTCTGCATTTTACTCTGACGTGTGCACAGGCTTGCAGCAATTCTGTGTGATCTCTGGTCTATATTTCAGGGGGTTCAGGGAGGTTCCCCCTCCTGTTAGCACCGTCTTACACACTTCAAATCCTAAAAACACGCACACCCGTTGTAGGTGCCCTCTCCAAACCACATATGCTCAAAACCCTGTTCTTTGTCCGCAGAATGTATAGTGGTTTTGATTTATGTTTGCAATTTTATTAACCTATGTTTTTTTCTTCCTTATATTGTCATATTGTTGTCATATTTTGCATTTTTTTGTATGTCCGTCAATAACTTCAATAAAACTTTAAAAAAATATATATATATTTATAAAAACAAAATAAATATAAAAATATATAAATATGTTAAAAATTAAAATACAAATATATTTAATATTCAAATAAAAAACATATAATGTTAAATGCATATGACACATACCTATAAATATTATATTAAATAAAATAAAAAATAATATGCAAACAAATAAATATTTTTAATTAAAAATTAATTAGAAACAAAAACATTAATTATTACATAAATTTACTTTTTCTGTTTCCTACCCTATAACACTACACAATTCACAACCCACATCTAAATTACAAAAAAAATGTACTTACATAATAAACATAATTAATTACCAATTAAAGAAATATTATTAATTAAAAAACTAATTAAAACTCATAAAAATGTATAAACTTCCCACACTTTACCCCTATAACACCCACAAACCACAGCTAAAATTAAACTGCAAAACAATTAATTACACAATTAAAACTTATTTTCAATTAAAAAACTAATAGTATTTAACAACTAATTATAAAGTAAGTAAAATCATTTTACTCCCCACCCTTTACCCCTATAAAAGTAAAATCCAAACACAAAAAATATAAACAATTACCCTAATTAAATATCAATTAATTAATTAATATTATGTATCAACTATTTATTAATTAATGAAACATAAATTACTTCCCACCCTTTACCCCTATAAAACCCACAACCCACACCTAAAATTAATTACACAGTTTCCATATTTAATTTTCAATTCATTGATTAATATTATTTAAGAAGTAATTATTAATTAATTAAACATAAATTAATTCCCACCCTTTACCCCTATAAACCCCACAACCCACACCTAAAATTAATCACACAATTTCCATATTTAATTTTCAATTAATTGATTAATATTTATGTATACGTTGCGATCGTCGATGGCAGACAGCGCACTCGCTGTGTCAGAATTGCCCATGTTGGCTATATCGGAGGGTCTCTACTCTGGACCTTTTGCCATTTTATGAAATCTCACATCTCTTATACAGCCGGGACGGAAGTATAACTGGTCTTGAGTGCAGCACACACTTGGCTCCACTACTTGGTCCCATACTTTGGACCCTCGCAACCTTTGGATTACACCCATTTTTTTCGACTAGCCGGGACGGAAGTTCAACCGGCTTAGAGAATCAGGATACCCTTTGGAATTGCCTCATAGCCCTGAAGAAGTCTTGGGGTACTTCCCCAGACGAAACACGTGTTGGCTGGGCAACCGTTCGGCAGTAAAAGAAGAACATAATACTCAAGATTGTTCATTTTGTCTTCATTTTTATTGATTATACAGTGATTGTTGAATTATTAACTCTTGAGATAAGGAGTACTTACTCTGCATTTTACTCTGACTTGTGCACAGGCTTGCAGCAACACTATACATTCTGATACATGAGGATTTGGGGGGGAGGGCTCCAGTGCTTTGGCGCTACCAGTGATTACCTTAAACAGTGTCGATAGGAAAGTATGGGTGCATGTCTCCTGATATCAGTAGCATGGCATTAGGCCAATGTGTAAGGGATGTGTTACTACAGTCAGGCGTCAAGTCACGTCGGGGGTGGTTCTGTCTGTCACACTTCCAGAGGCTTCATGAGGGGGCAAGGAGGAAGCCGTGGCTGCATCCGTGGCCTGTTGTATGTGCGGTAAACATACCAGACGTCTTTAGGTCTTGACGTTGGGGGTTGGAGTGTAGCGTAGATATCTGTTTGTAAGCTACAATAGGCTAAGCTGCAGGTTCATGCCGCTAATGTGGGTCTAGTCGCAGCTCCCCAATGGACTGCTATTTCTCTTTTAGCCAACATCAAGGCAATAGCTACGAATCTTTGGTAACAAAGTTTAATGTGGGTGACTAATCCTAACAGGCTGAGCCGAGGAGAGGGGATGAGAGGGGCACCAATTATGTTTGTTATCATTCGAAAGACCTCCTCCCAGTATGGCTCGATCTGAGGGCATGTCCAGCTCATGTGAGCAAAGTCTGCATTGTGTGCTCTGCATTTGGGGCAGTAGGACGACTTGGAGGGGTCAAATTTGGCCAATTGGTGCGGGGTAACATAGGTCCTGTGAATGAATTTAAAATGGAGGAGCTTGTGCCTGTGGTTGGGTGAGATTTTCTGTATTTGGTCAAGACAAAAAGCCCATTCCTTATCTGTCAGTGAGTGTCCCAAATCTTCCTCCCAGCATTGCCGGACCCCCCTGTCCCGCACCTGTTTGAGCGCCAGACAAGCTTTGTACAGTTTAGTAACTAAGGGGCATATTCTCAAGAACGTGTGATAACTACCGCAAAATTAGCTTAACGCAACTCTTCACATCGCAGTCTATTGCGGGAAAACAACTCCGTGTTAACATGGTATTCACAACACGGCGGCCCCATGCGATAGTCCCACGATAACGCATCAAAAGAACGTGTTAAAACTAACGCGACGCAGAAAAAACACAAAACACGAACGTGAAAATAGTAGCGATGATGCCAATCGCGATACAAAAATCAGCGATAACCAGCTATAGGCCTGCAATCCCCACGCGTCATGCAGGAAAATGCACCATAAAAGCAGATTAAAAATATGGTGAGATGACAATGTACGAGCACAACCACACATCCATGACGTAGAACAGATGATCATTGTCCCGCATCAAATAGGCATCTCCTCACAGTCACAATGTACATTGACATGCAGTCTGCATGTAAACTGCGCCAATGCTGAAACATGCATGGAACACACATTGAAACCGCATCTCCCCTTCACATTGCAGAGGGACAAGCAACCCCTCCTGCACACACACGTGTCATGACCATGATCAATCCACCATGAAAGCGTGGACGAATGTAGGGGCAGTGACTCCCGCTTACGTACATGTTGCCCATGTTGTGGGACTTGAGCCACAGGGGGCATCCCTGCATCATGGTGGTACATATCTGACCCCAAAAGGAGCCCTGTTGTAACCTGTAGGACACAAATGGCAGCCAAAATGGAATGAATTTGGACACATGTGAAACGCCGAAGAGTGGGATTCCCTACTAACTGCGACACACAGAACTGGCAGTCCGAATACGTGACACACTAAACATCCCCTCTGCACAGAGGTGACACACCCACCATCCATGAACAAATCATAAAATTGTCAGCAATACATGTCGCACTCACACTTGTCTGAGTGATGTACCTCTACAGATGAGTGACATGCACTCAGGGAATGTGTATTTTGAATGCATTTATTAGCACACGCTGTGCCTGTGGTCATATTGTACTGTCCCATGATTGCCAAGGACTGTCACAATGTGATGTGCTCAAGTGAAGAAATTGTCAATGTTGGTGTTCCTACGGGCAATTCCTGCTGCGACTGCAGTGGGGTGTGGTCCACCTGCCTCATCCTCATCATCATCGTCCGGTGCATCTGGCACTTGTATCCATGGGGCCTTGCTGCGTACACATATGTTGTGCAACACACAACATGCAACGATCATCTTGCACACGATGTCTGGGCTGTACAGGAGCCTACCACCTGTGATGTCCAGGCACCTGAAACGTGACTTCAACATGCCAAATGTGCTTTCAACGATGCCCCTGGTGCGTTTGTGGGTCGCATTGTACTGCCTCTGGGCCGGTGTGTTCGGGGCTCGGAGGGGTGTCGTCATCCAAGCGCAGAGTGCATATCCTTGGTCACCTGTGACAGTGCAGAGAGACATGAGTCAATAGTTGGTTCTGCATGATGTCTTGGCAGGCTCAGTGGTTCATTGGTGTGTGATATGTGTGACTTTGTGATTCCTGGATGACATGTACTGCTTGTTGCAAGTGAGCGGCATCAATGTGTATTACGTAGCCTCACTGCTGCTCCTCCCTCCCCCCGAGCCCATTCACTAGTGTGCGCAGCGCGGTTGCATCACTTGCACCCCTACGGCACACTATTGTCATGCCTGTCTGCGCATGTCCACAAGCCTGACAATGACACAGTGATGCCGTGCGCTGAAGGTGGACGGACATGTGTGTGTAGGCCTATGGTAAGGACAGGGCGGGGACAGATGTAGAGTTCATGCCTGGCTGAACTCGCCATGCGGTTGAGGGTAGACCTTTGGCTTATGCTGCGGAAATAGCGACACACACAACAGTTGGCATGTCTGATCCCTGACCCCGAGCAGGCTTGCGCACCCTCATTTACCCCTCGGCCGAGCCCGTACTCCGGGGGCATGCTACATAGCAACATTGTATATTGTGTGACGGGTGGCGCCGACACTACACCTGTGACACACGCATTAGTTACTGCCTTGGCAAGGCCTACACTTAACCACGCCCAGAGCCACGTGTTCAATGACCACACCCCTACGCCGTACTGCCATACGCCGGTCCACTCCCTCACGCCCACAGGGGAGTCCGACACAGATACATGTCCCAGGTCCACCCCACTGCCTGAGGTGACAAGGTTGCGCACGCTGTACACAGCACAATGTAATGTGGTATGGCCCGGGGCCCACATGCATACAGAATGACCACACGGACACACTGAGATAATTTGTGGAACTGGCTACGGGCACGTGCGCCCGGCCCCTTTTATTGCCAGGGTCACACATCCAGTGACGCCTGTGCTGGATGGGTGTTGGATAGTGTAAGCCACCCCTCAGGGGTTGGTTGGTGCTGGCAACAACTACAACAGTGATCAGACAATCAGGAGTTCAAAGTACAAACAGCAAGGGTCCATGACATGAGCTGCACAGAGTGGGTGGCCCCGGATGCTCAGCGGCCGGCACAGGCACACCGCCACGGGACGGTGACTTGCGATGCACTGAGGTAGGGCCACGAGAGCTGAGCGGGTCCTCGTTGATGTCCAAGGAGAATGTCGCGGAGTGTTACGGGGACAGTGGAAGGTGTCCATCCAGGGCATGATGCAGAGGGCAGAAGCAAGCAGAAATAGGCAATATGGAGGAGTTGAATGCTACAGTCTCCTCTTTCCCACAATGTCAGTATCAGCTACATGATGATGAAGACAACCCCCAGGCCATAGACTCAGACGCCACCAACGTTCAATCAGAGAGTGTCCATGACTCCCGTGGCACAGAGTCAGTGGCACCAGAGCCGGAAGGGGATGCAGTCTGCGATGAGGCCTGTACAATGATATAAACTCTGCAATGAACAAATCAAGACCCAGTTCCAATTGTGTGTCCTACTCGACCGCAGTGGGTGCCGGAGGCAGCGGTCAGCGTGGGGCACCCGCTGTGCAGCCAACTCCTTCTGGATCTCTAATACACGGCGTTGAAATGGCATGTGGAGAAGATTCATGGTTGACGGAGGTGGAGGCACCAGAGCTGAGCGGGTATTTAGCCAGCGACGATGCCGTGTCCTGCCTGTTACGGACTGTATTGGATTGGTGTGAGGCCTGCTGGACTGCTGTGTAGGCCGAAGGCAGAAGTCTGCAAGGGCCCACAGACACATGTGGTCGGAATGCTATGCACAGAGTTGGTGGCACCACATCGAATGGAGTATAGGGATATAAACGATGCCATAAATATGTACTCTGCCATTGCATAATCAAGACTCAGTTCCAAATGTGTGACCTACTTGACCGTAGTGTAGGCCGGAGGCAGCGGTGGAGTACGTCAACGAAAAAGGAGTAAAGCGGGCCTGTGTCGCGGATGGTGTGATGGTCTGAGGAGGCTGCCAAGGTCGCGGGCTGCGGGCTTGGAGCTTGCGCCGGCACGTGGTGGGCCCTCTTTGACACACTCCGGTGTCGGCAGGTGAGCAGTGAGGCCTGGCTGCGCAGGGGCGGGCATTACGGGTTGGGGGACCAGCGGCCCGGGGTGCAGCAGGCGCACAGGATCGCAGGCCACACTGCTCATGGCAACAGCGTCGGCCTCGTGGCGGGGTGGGAGGCGCTGCCCTGGCAGACACGTTGGGCATTTCGGAAGAGAACCACGCCCAGAGCTACGTGCTTTTTATTCACACCCCTACGCTGGCCTGGCGTCCTCCGGGCCAGCCCACTCCATACATGCTTACAGGGGGGAACGTCACAAGCTACATTTCCGCGATCTTCCCCACTGGCTGGGGTGACATGGTTGCGTCCACTGTCCACTACACTCCAAACACCAGCAGTGCATGTAGACATGAATATGTCTGTGGTCTGCATACTGCAGTCTGTCCAGCGCTTCCACGCCACACTTGGCATTGTGTAAATTCTCATTCGTGGGTCACTTGCCTCCTTCGCACATGCCTGGTTCCCACCTCTCCCCACATTCCGTTATTGTGTGGCTGAGGTGCCATGCCGTTGATGGCTCATGTACATGGCTAACCAAGGTTGCCACAGTAAGTTGTGCTGTCGTATCTGGTGGGTGGGCATGTTGTTTGGCATGTTGTATGTGATTTTGTGACGTGTGCAGTGTCAGAGTTGTGAGTTGCATGATTTTGGAGTTGAGGTGTGTGGTGTGTTCATTTGGTACTTGCCAACGATCAGTGCATTCCCATAGGTGCCATCCTGGAAGCGCTGGTTGATGTTGGACTGTCGGAAGATGAGGGGATCATGCACACTGCCTGGCTATGACATTGGTGAAGAGTCCCCTGTGGTCCACTATTGCCTGCACGTTGATGGAATGCGTGTGCTTTCTGTTGCGGTAATTGTGTGCAGTGTCGGCAGGGGGCACAAGTAGGACATGTGTGCAGTCGATTGCCCCAACACGTGCGGGAAGCCAGCTATGGCATATAGTCCTTGCTTGGTCTCCAGCTGTTCATGCGCATTGTGGGGACGTATAGGTACTGGGGTACCTGGCTGATGATGGCATCCAGGACAGGTGTGAGGAACTTGGATGGGGCTGGCTCTGAGACTCCTCCGACTCTGACGGTTGTTGGTTGGGAGGTACCAGAGGGCAACAGGTACAGCACAGCCAGCAGCTTTGTCTGCGGAGGGATGTTGGTTGTCCGTTGTGTTGGTACCGTCGGCCTGTGGGCAATGATGTTCAGGATGCAGAGGATGGTTGTCCTATTGAGCCTGTAGTGGGCATTGACATTGTCTGGTGTTAGGTCTGTGAGGCTGGTGCATTTCCTGAAGGTCCGCTGTCTTTGTCTGCACTGCCTCTGTGGTGGTCTGGGGGGTGGGGGGATCCAGGGGGGTGGTGATCCTGGGGGTGGTGGCGGTGGGTGTTGTTGCCCTCTCGGGGCTCCGGGATGCATGGTGTGTGGCTCCATGGCATCTGTTGTTCTTCATGTGTGGCTCTGGGCTGGGCTCCCTTTGATGGTGCAGGTTGCCGTCCGACTTTACACCAGGTCAGAGCAGGTGTTAATTTCCTGCTGCTAACGCGCCTTATCGCCTGTTTTGTGGTCTTATCGCCGATGTGGCTGGTCATTGAGAATGTTGAGGTGTGGTGTTGTCGCGGCTTTTCGCCCGGGAACGCCTACTCTGCATCTCATTAGCGATAGTTGCCGGGGTCATCTGTGGCGATGTTTTTTGCGGATGCTTTCACAAGTAAACTGGTGGTATCGGCTGTTAGCACCAGCTTGTGAATGGGGCGATAATTTTATCGTGACTTTGGCTGAGATAAAGTGCCGTTAACTCGGCAATAGTTCCTTGAGAATATGCCCCTAAGTGTGTTCCCTCTTTGTCGGTAATAAGCAGAGTGAGTGGGGTGAATTCTGTAGGAGGGGTCGGGAAGGAGGCAACGGCGGAGCGAAGCGCACCCAGAAGCCTGTTGATTATAAAATTGTCCATATAAGTCATCCCTGGACGAGTAGATAGTTCCGTTAGTGTGCACGCCCGTCCCTCGGGGAATAGGGAGCCAAGGGTGTCCAGGCCCAGTTTAGTGAGAGTGAGCTGCACCACCCCCTCGGAAGTGAGTGGGAGGAATGGATTGTTAGGTAAGGGAATGGCTGGAGAATAGAGAGGGACGCCGCCTAGCATAGCGTTAAGTTTACGCCACGCCCAGCAGGTGGTAGACAGGGGTTGGATGTCTGTAGAGTCCAGTGGTATGCCCTTGGGGAGCAGAGTGCCCAGCGGCGTGGGGGCTGCCAATTCTCGATCGGGTTTCGTATATGGAATACGGTCGTCGGGATGGTACCAGTGATGCGCATATTGTGCATGTGCCACCAAAAAATAAAGTTGGGGATCCGGGACTGCGAATCCGCCACAATTATATGGGAGCGTCAGAGTATCCCAGGAGACTCTCGGTCTGCGTCCTGCCCATGTAAGTTTAATAAGCAGTCCCCGTAGTTGGCGAAAGAGTGCGTTAGTGAGTGGAATAGGTATGGTGCTAAACAGATATAAGAATTTAGGCAGTACTTTCATTTTAATCAGAGCTATGTGGCTGGCTATCGATAGAGGCAGTTGTATCCACCTGTCAACCTGTGTGGAAAGCTGTTCGATCGCAGGCCCATAGTTTAAACGTATGACCTGTTCTTTATCTCTGTGGAGATGCACCCCCAGGTATTTAGTGGTGTTCCCTGCTTTCTGTAACGGATATTCGGCGTCATCCGCTAAGGCCGCAGTCGTAATGGGGAATAAAACTGATTTGCCCCAGTTTATCTTTAGCCCGGACATGGTCCCAAAGCGGCAAACTTCATCCATAATGGGTTGCAGATTTTCCTTAGGATGTCTCACAAAAAACAGGATATCATCCGCGTACATAGACATTAATAAAGGGCCATCAGGCAACTGCAGGCCACGAAACAGGTGTTTTTCCTGCATGTGACGGACCAAAGGGTCCAATGCTATTATAAATAATAAGTGGGATAATGGACATCCCTGTCGTGTCCCGCGTGTGATTTGGATGGGGAATGATAATGAGCCATTGACTCGAAGACGAGCACGCTGGGAAGAGTAATCGGTGCGACTAAGGCTATAAAATTGAATGGGATACCTAATTTACGCAGCATAGCCATGAGGAAAGGCCATTCGAGGGAATCAAAGGCCTTTTCTGCATCCAGTAAAGCCACGGCCGCAGGAGTAGTAGGTTCGATATGGTGAATGACTGAAAAAATGATTCTTAAATTTAGGGCCGTAGAACGGTGTGGGACAAAGCCCGACTGTACCAGGGAGATGATTTGCTCCATTAGCAATGACAATCGGGTGGACAGCATTTTGGCGAGAATTTTATTATCAAAATGTATTAAGGAAATGGGGCAATAGGACGAACACTGTGTGGGTTCTTTACTCTGTTTAAGTATTAAAGAGATGGCCGCCTCTCTCATACAGGGTGGAAGGGTACCCTGTTCCAGGGCCTCTGCATAGACTTCAAGGAGTTGCAGCGCTAGGCTGTCTTTGAATGCTTTGTAGAAAGGACCTGAGAGTCCATCGAGACCCGGAGCTGGCGATGGCAAGTGTAGTTTCCTCCACCGTGAAGGTGTCCACCAGGAAATCCACCTGTCCTCGTGTGAGCCACACCATGGCCACTTCTTCTAAATATGCCAAGTGCTGGGAAAAATCTGTGGGGAGAGTGGTAGGGTAGAGAGATCTGTACTATGCGACTAGTTCCGCCAGTATGTCAGCATCGTCCGTAGCTACCGTACCATCCTCACGGTGTATTGCCGCTATGTGTCCAGCTCCCCTAGGGGGGCGCACCAACCGCGCCAGTGTTTTCCTGGGGCGTTCCCCCTCCCCGTATCTACGGGCCGTGGAATGTTGCCCAAGCAGTGAGGCTTCTCTATCTACATGGTCATTAATCTCCAGAATGAGTGCACTTCGTTTATTTTGGGTCTGTGGTTTCGGTGACGTAGCATCCAATAATGCTAATTCAGCTGTGATTTTTTTAAGGCTCCCATGAATTGCCCGTAGCACTCCCGCCTTCTTGGAAATAATGACACCCTGAATATATGCCTTAAAGGTGTCCCACAAGGTTGAATAGTGGCCCACCGTGCCCGTATTCAGATTAAAATATTCAGCGATGGCCTCCTGTACCTCCGAACGAAAGACCTCGTCTAGGAGGGCAGAAGCTGGGAAATCCCATCTATGTTCCCACCCAGCCGAGTGCGGGATACCCAGGTGAACAATCACCGGTGCATGATCCGATAGAGTGCGCAGTAGGGTGGTCACACCCTTGGCCCAGCGGCAGCCGAGTGCGTCAGTTAAAATATAGTCTATGCGGGTATGCGTGGAATGAGGTGCAGAATGGAAAGTATAATCAGGGGTCAGAGGATGGCGTGTGCACCAGAGGTCGCGCAGGTTCAAAGATTGGATGAGGTCCTTCATCACCTCCAAGGAGCGCGTCTTGGGGGTGGCAAGTGGGTTAGATGAGTCAAGCGCCTGGTCAAGCCAAAGGGTCAAGTCTCCCCCTAAAAATATTGCATCATAGTTATAACGATTAAGCAGAACATGTATTCCCTCAAAAAAAGCCAGGATCGTCCACGTTGGGCGCATATACATTAAGAAAAAGCACCGACTTGCCCAGCAGAGTGCCCCGGACAAGCAGATATTGTCCCTGGGCATCTGATATGGTCTCTTTGTGTGTGTACGGAAGGGAGTGGTGTATGAGAAGACAGACCCCCTAGAGTAAGTACTGTAACTTGCAAAGAACCTGTGGGTACCCCACGAGGACGCAAAGGGAGGGGTCCCTTGCACTGGGAGATGGGTTTCCTGCAGAAATGCTATTTTAACTTCATGCCGTCGGAGATACGCCAGCACCAATTTACTCTTTCGTGGATTATTGAGCCCCCGAACATTCCAGGTGACTAGCTTAATATCTACCATTGGGGCCACAGCCATATCCATAGAAAAAGGGGTGTGCACCTGCCTAATCTGTGTTCGAAAAACACCAATCCGGAGCAGTAAAAGAAGGGGAAATACAGAGGGGCACATATGAGGGTAAAAGAACACTTTGCTTTTGCATCAAATCAAAAAACATCACAATACATAATGAACGCAAAACCCACCCACCTCCCACACCTGGGCCAAAGGGCCCCGAGAACTCAGTCCCACCCCTACAATCCCGAAAAAAGGGGAATAGACAAAAACCCGGTCTGAATTGGATCAGGAGTCATCCTAGGGAGGCGGGCAACGCCTCGGGCGCCCGATGCCCACATCAAAAACCACTTAACTTTAGCATTATTAGAATTTCAAAACAGCATAACATTGTACCCTTAGAGAATATAAATCCACCCCAAGTAAGAAATATCAATTTAACAGTATTTAGAAACACTTTAGTCAACAAATAGTTATGAGAGATACAGTTCCGTGACCTTAGTCTGCAGTGAAGAGGTCAGCGCTAGCCGCCAGCTGTCTGTCCAGAGAGGAGTGTCCTGAAGAGTGTGCCGGACTTTGGCGTGTCGCCCCCTGATGCTGCTTGCAGAAGGCCAGGGTGTCAGTAGCATTTTCAAAGAAGCGGAGTTTGCCTTCCACTATCACTCTCAGTTTTGCTGGATAGAGCATAGCATATTTAAGACCCATGGCACGCAACTGTTGCTTGGCTTCTTGGAACTTCCGTCGGGCCTCCTGCACTGCAATGGTATGATCCGGGTAAAAAGAGAGTACGGTCCCTTGGTATTGCACGGGTGAGTTCTCCCTGGCCAGATGGAGAATCGTATCACGGTCCCTACAATTAAGCAAGCGTGCTATAATGGAGCTTGGAGGGCTTCCAGGCGGAGGTCGCAGGCCCAGGGAACGATGCGCCCGTTCCACAACGAAATGTCTGGAGAAATATTCGGCGCCAAATAGCTCTGTCAACATGTTTTCAAGAAAAGGTTCTGGGCGTCCCATGTTCGTGGATTCTGCCAGGCCCAGAATGTGGATATTATTTTTGCGCGATCTGGCTTCGAGGTCCTCATTCTTTATTGCTACAGTTTTTAACAGTCTCTCCACCTGTTCAAGCCTGCGTGCCGTATCAGTAGTCCGGTCTTCTCGGGTAGATATTCTTTGCTCGGCCTCGTTGAGTCTGGTATTATGTCCATCTATTCTTTCTCCCATCCTGTCAAGCCTGGAGGACAGAGTATCAAGTCGTGCATCTATGCCACGGAAGCCCGCGCGTAGCTCCGCCATGATAGCGGCAGCCCCATCCATGGACTGTGGAGGGTCCGTATTAGCCGGGTCTTCCTCCCTCTCAGCGCCACGGTCAGGTCGTTTCGAGGAGTCAACCTTCTCGAATGTAATCTTGCGCTGTTTCGGGTCTCCACAACCCATGACCGTGGTGTACAATAGCGGGCGCGGCAGATGGAAGAGAGCCCTCACCAGGGACGGGGTTGGCGATGGGGTGGCCCAACCCTCCCACTATGGCAAGTAGGTATGCCCCTCAACCTAAGCCTCCCAGGTGACTTCAATGGGATGGGAGGTAGAGCAGGGCCACGTAGCAGGTCCCCAGTGGAACTGACCCCGGTATGGCAGGTCTTATAGGCTGTCGATGCTCCGCAAAGCGGTGGTTATCGGGCCCCCTCTTGGTGAGCTGAGGTAAGAATGGCATCTTTGGGATGTAGGGGGTTAGTGTGGGCCACCACCAAGCTTTCAGGCCTCATCGGGCCTTAGAGACGTTTTAATGCGCAGATACGGCGGCGGTCTGGCTCATCAGCCCCCCAGGCTTCGAGTCCTCTTCAGCTGTGCACTCCAATGGGGCCGGATCAGGGAGTATGCGAGTGCCGCCACCGAAGACCCACTATGCGCAGCATGTCACCTCCGATGATCGAGGTGCGTGCCCCAGAGCGGCGCAGCCCGCAGTCACCCAAGGATTGAGGCCCATGCTTGCAGAGAAGAAAAGGAGGGGCCGCTGCTGAATGTGAGTCCCCCGCGGCCGCACACGAGGCCTGGTAATATTCAAGAGCGGAGAGGGGGAGATCAATAAGAGAGCGGGGGCCCAGAGGAGGCAGCAGAGATCTGTCGCAGTAGCCGGCACCAGCATTGGAGAAAAGGCCGCCGGGCCTAGCTCCCCGCCCCCGCCTCACCTCGCTCATCTGGCAGCAGCTATGGCGGCATCAGCGGGGTCAGCCCTCGCGCGGGTGCAGAGCCGGTCTCCCGGCAAACAGGTCCAGGCTTTCACGGAGGGGCAGTGGGGCCCAGCGGAGTTACGAAACTCCGGCCTCAGGCTCACCCGAGGACCCTGTCTCCATGGGGCCTCCGAGGCGGGCCGGGCCTCCACCACACACCTCCTACGTTGGTGCTCGGAGTTCGGGCCCGAGGAAGCCCCCTCACCGCTTCCCTGGCCGTGGAGGAAGGCACGGCACACTCCGACGGCCGTCTGCAAAGGTTTGGGGGGATTTGTGGTGAGGATTACTGCTGTTTCGGTGGTAACGGAGGCATCAGGCACCGGAGCTTCAACGCCGAGCGGCCATTGGGGTCGTCAGCTTGGTCACGCCCCCCTTTTATAAATATTTTTGTTGTTAATATTTTGTTTGGTTTTAATTTTGAACTGACTGGAGTGAGAATATTAATTGTTACCCCTCCGCAATCCAACACTTTCCCTACTGTTGCACTGATTGGAGCGTTCTGGAGCATCTCAAAGAATGGGCTTTCTCAACTGGATCCATTCCATTAAATCAAGCCGGGTTCCGGAAAAATCACTCTGTACACGACAATATAGCTACACTTCAAGCAATAATTGACAAATATGTGGTTTCAAAACAACAGGTCGTCTACTCTGTCTTCATCGATTTTTCAACAGCGTTTGACAGAGTGGACAGACCAACGCTCTGGCGAAAGCTAAAAAAACTGGGAATCCCAGAAAACCTGCTTTGTATAATTGTCTCATTACACTCCGAAACTTGGTGTCAAGTGTTACTGGGACAAGAGAAGGGCCTAACACTTCCAATCAAAACATCGAATGGATTAAAGCAAGGGTGTCTCTAAGCCCCATTACTATTTTCCCTGTACATAAGCGACCTCCCTGCTAGCTTAGTACAGGTAAACAATTTCCCCCCGAAAATAGCTTTGTCTAAAATACACACCCTGTTGTATGCAGATGACGTGATTATCCTTGACCTCACTCCATTTGGTCTCCAAAGGAATCTGGATGTACTTTACACATATACTAAAAGGAATTTCCTAGTTCCAAATATAACAAAAACCAAAATAGTCCCCTTCCGAGGAACACAAAAACATATAAACTATAACTGGACTTTAGGAGGGAAGCCTCTGGAAACAGTGGAAGAATACACTTATCTGGGGCGTATCTTTACTCAATCCTTAAAAAATCACTCTCACCTGCAACACGTGGCACACAAAGCGGATGTTCACATCGGAGCACTCCAAAGACTTTATTCCTCTACTGGGTGCAGGCATTTCTTACCCCTCCAGCAGGTTTATAGTACAAAGATTCCACCTGTTCTTACATATGCTCTAGAACATATCCCCATAAGTCAATGGCATCCATTACAACTTAAAGAAAGCCAGAGTCTTCGAAAACTAACCAAAGTGTCTCAAGCTGTACCCAGCAAGCCCTGCGCCTTGAGTTTTCTCTAACTAGCATATATGCCAGGGGAATTACTAATATAATACGATGGGCATATAACATCTTACACGCCGAACCAGGCACTCTAAGAGCACTACTAAGATCGGAAATCTTTGACCAAGGTTCTTCAAAATACGTTTTTTTCAAAATCTTGTGTTTGCACTGAAGTTATCAGAATGCACAGTTGATCTGTTGAAATCCTGGACCCCGGCACACTTGAAACTTTTTTTAAATATTCAGTTTTAAGGATAAGTTACGATCTTGATACTTTGCATTGTTCAAAATTGGTACTTTACAAGGCATATGCTGACTCAGTGGAATTTAAACAAAGGCAACAATATCTTACTTTCACCTTAAGACATGGCGTCCGGGGATGCATTTTTTTATTACGGCTTGGGACTCTCCCTTTTAAATCCCTAACCTGCAACTGGACAAAGAACAAAAATGCCAGTAGCATATGTGACCTCTGTCAAGGAGGAGTCCAAGACTTGACGCATGCACTGTTCCTTTGTCCCTATCCCACAGTAGTCGCTGCTAGAAAGAGGTTTCTAAAGCCAATTCAAACAAAATGTAATTGTGCAAATGTACAGAGTTTGATTTCTCTTTTAAAATCACCTCCCAATGAATTCGTCTGTTATAATTTGTTTAAATTTTAAAAACTTTTTATAAAATTGTATTAAGACGAATGATTACAAAAGTTTTTCCATTTATAGATGTAATTTCGTTATATTTTTATATATTCTATTTGTTGTTCTCAGTGGAGAACTAAATCAAATACATTTTTGAATTTGAATTTGAATTTGAGTGGGAATAGTAAATTTTACCCCGCCACTATCCAACCCTTTCCCTACTGTTGCACTCACTGGAGTTGGAATAGTAGTTTTTAACCCTCCGCTATCCAACACTTTCCCAACTGTTGCACTCATTGGAGTGGGAATAGTAATTTTTACCCCTCCGCTATCCAACACTTTCCCTACTGTTACAATTATTGGAGTGGAATAGTACATTTTATCTCTCCGCAATCGAACAATTTCTCTACTGTTACACTTATTGGAGAGGGAATAGTAATTTTTACCCCTCTGCAATCCAACACTTTCCTTACTGTTGCACTCATTGGAGTGGTAATTGTAATTTTTACCCCTTCGCTATCCAACACTTTCCCTACTGTTACACTTATTGGATTGGGAATAGTAAGTTTTACTCCTCCGCTATCCAACACTTTCCCTATTGTTGCACTCACTGGAGTGGGAATAGTCATTTTTACCCCTCCGCTATCCAACACTTTCCCTACTGTTGCACTCATTGGAGTGGGAATAGTAAGTTTTACCCGTCCACTATCCAATACTTTCCCTACTGTTACACTCACTGGAGTAGGAGTAATACATTTTACCCCTCCGCTATCTAACACTTTCCATACTGTTGCTCTGACTGGAGTGTGAATAGTAAATTTCATCACTCCGCCATCCAACACTTTCTCTACTGTTGCACTCACTGGAGTGGGAATAGTAATCTTTACCCCTCCGCTATCCAACACTTTCCCTACTGTTTCACTGACTGAAGTGGGAATAGTAAATTTTATTCCTCCGCTATCCAACACTTTCCCTACTGTTGCACTCACTGAAGTGGGAATGGTAAGTTTTACCCCTCCGCTATCCAACACTTTCCCTACTGTTGCACATGGTTTCCGAGCTCAACATTCAACTGAATCGGCCTTGATCATAGCCACTGAGGAGATCAGAAAGGTGATGGACGGAGGCGGGAGGGCCATCCTGATATTACTTGATCTAACTGCAGCGTTCGACACCGTAAATCATACGGTGTTGGTACAAAGGCTGAAAGAAGTTGGTATAGGGGAGAAGGCATTGGATCTTCTAGCCTCATACCTGGCAAATCGGGAACAGGCAATTCACTGGGATGGACTTCAGTCGGGAAAGTTTACACTTCCGTGTGGAGTGCCCCAGGGTTCTGCTCTTTCCCCACCCTGTTCAATGTATATGTCGCCCCTCTGGCAAGAGTAATAAAAGCCATGGTCTCTCTCTTGTATCATACGCGGACGACACCCAATTAGTGGTGTCAGTTGCGCAAAATCTCGACCTAACAGCAGATAGGTTCCGGAACTGCCTAAGGGCTCTGATGGCCTGGATGAATTTAAACTTTTTAAAGCTAAACACAGAAAAACTGAGGTCATAGAGTTCGGGCAAAAACCCTCTGTCTGGAGTGAACTCTGGTGGCCGCCTGAAGCAGGAATCCTCCCTGTTACTGCTCTGAAGGCTAGAAATTTGGGATTCTTGGTGGATAAGGATCTAACCCTTGCCTCCCAGATTAACCAAGTGACTTCGGCATGCTTCTTCACGTTGAAAATATTACGGAAGATTCTTCCATTCATTCCATTCTCATTAAGAAAAACGGTAGTCGGCGCATTGGTGCTGTCCAGAATAGATTACTGCAATGCGCTATACCTGGGGGCTGGCGTTAGACAACTCTCTAAACTACAGTCTCTACAAAATGCTGCTGCACGAGTATTGTTAGAGTTACCTAAATATCACCCAACATCCGTAAGTATAAAAAGCCTCCATTGGCTACCAGTTCGCAGAAGAATAGACTTTAAGGCCTTGTGTATAGTCCATAAAGCCTTTTATGGAGGAGGGGCGTCAGCCATCCAACTTCTATTCCCAAGATACCTACCGGTCCGTTGCCTCAGGTCAGCAAACACTGGATTGGTCCAGCTCTCAACTATAAGCAGAGTCAGATGGGGCGGTAAGGGGTTCTCCCACCAAGCTGCTAAGTTGTGGAACTCTCTCCCAACTCACATGCAGCCAAGCAGGGATCTCTTTAGAAAAATGATTAAAACATGGCTCTTCACTAAGACCTAGGCTTGTTAAATTTGGTGGGTGGCTATTTTCCTCAGCGCCAAGACGCCCCGGCATAAGAGCGCTTTATAAATATTTCAGTCAGTCAGTCAGTCTAACTGTAGTGGTAAATTTAAGTTTGAAGATTTTTAAATAGTTTAATGTTTTGATTTATAATAGAATGTTTTTTTGTAATAGATTTTATCTTATTGGTATATATATATATGCACGGGGAGGTGAGCGTGATTGCAGCTTGCCTCACGGCCTGGCGTGTTCTCATTATTGGGGCTGGACGTAGGGGACCTGAGGGAGCCTCCAACACTGTTATTTCGAAATCACCGGCCACCACATGGCCCCCTCTTTGCGAGGCAATTTTCAGCGCTATTGGTAGCAACATCAGATCCGGCTGCAGTACTTACCTGAACAGTGCATGATGGGAATTGTAGTTGTACATTAGGCTTCATTCCCCAGATGGCAGCAGGGTCAGCTGATCTCCCACCAATGGGAGCGCCATGGGATATTCAAAGGAGGGAGCAGGTGACAACGAGTCATCAGCTGCATCTGAAGAAGGCGGAAACGCCGAAATGCATTATGCTGTGCTGAAAACGAGTGAATAAAAGGCTTCCAAAGAATCCCCGCTGTGTCCTTGGACTTCTTTGCAGAAAGGTGGTCGTTTGTTGATGTTTTTCGCGCTTGCCAGTAGCGCGATACAAGGATCCGTCCATTAAGCATTCCTGGGAGATGCTGGCAACTCGGACTTTTGCATCAAGGGATTGATACATCCCAGTGACCGCCTCGAGAACGGACCATATAAGTGGCTGCTGCCATTTGACAGCCTGTGACTGCACGGGGAGGTGAGCGTGATTGCAGCTTGCCTCACGGCCTGGCGTGTTCTCATTATTGGGGCTGGACGTAGGGGACCTGAGGGAGCCTCCAACACTGTTATTTCGAAATCACCGGCCACCACATGGCCCCCCCTTTGCGAGGCAATTTTCAGCGCTATTGGTAGCAACATCAGGTTCGGCTGCAGTACTTACCTGAACAGTGCATGATGGGAATTGTAGTTGTACATTAGGCTTCAATCCCCAGATGGCAGCAGGGTCAGCTGATCTCCCACCAATGGGAGCGCCACGGGATATTCAAAGGAGGGAGCAGGTGACAACGAGTTATCAGCGGCATCTGAAGAAGGCGGAAACGCCGAAATGCATTATGCTGTGCTGAAAACGAGTGAATAAAAGGCTTCCAAAGAATCCCCGCTGTGTCCTTGGACTTCTTTGCAGAAAGGTGGTCGTTTGTTGATATATATATATATATATATATATATATATATATATATATATATATATATGTAAATTTTATATAATTTTAAAATGATAAAATAAATCAAAATTAATAGTTTAATAATTGCTTTAAAGTAAATATGTATATATATATATTGTGAACAAGGCTGCTGTGTCGGCTGAAACGCATCATGGCTGACGTGCTTTTGAATTAAAGAAAGAAAGAAACTGATCGCATTTGTTGTTGGCTCCGTTTGTGGTTCTGGAGAATCGTATCAAACGTTCTTTAAATATATATTATTATGTATGTGTTTATTTGTTAAAATGTATATTAAATCTTTATTTTTTTAAATTAATTTTATTATTTAATATATTTACTATTTATTATTTTATTTTATATATACATATATATAAAAACCGATATTCCGTACAAATATATTTTTAACATCGATATTTTTCCCCCGATATTTTTGTACTTACCTTTTTAAGTATAGGGAGTCGATATTTTTGTATTCTATATTTTTTCATCTATATTTGTTACATCGATATTTTTTACATCGATATTTTGTCAGTGAACTGTCGTCATCTTGTATGCCCTCTACCTTAACACAACTCTTCTCTACCATTAAGGACAACTATCTCCCTCCTCAGTACTCAATGGGTGTGAATCTTTCTTCTACAAGTATGATTTCCACCAAATCTGGATTGAAAAGTGGTGCGTCTTCTTCTGCCACTGCTCATAAGAGAGTCAGAAAAGACCCACCTTCTCTAGTAATGTCTCCTACGCCGATCTCTAGTGAGCTTATTCAAGAGGAAATCAGAGCTCTTAAAAATTACATGGATGAAACAAATTAAAAATTTCAGTGGTTGAATGATAAATTGACCTTAGTCAAGTAGTAGTAAATTGTATTGTATATAGTTAATTAAAACCATTACAATTTTTGTGCTAAAAATCATCCAGATAATATTAAAAAGTAAAAAGAGTTTACATGATGGCTTGTAATATCATATTTACATATTAGCATTGAAGAAAATTCTATATTGGGATTTGCTCCTCAATTTTAAAATTATATTCATTAAATATCATGCTCTACAGTATGTTACATTCTAAAATAACGGTATACCAATTGCATGATTAAACCTAGAATAAAACCCAATCGGTTTGGCATCCCTCGTAGCCAGGGCTCAGGAATTCAAGAGTACTTCTTTTTCAGCTTTCTGTAATAATAAGCTGATTTTCTGCAAGAATTTGGTGGCCCTGCATGCTACCTGTAGCAGTTGACTGTTCAGTGCTAACATTACCGCTGGCCGACATGATCTGATTTGATGTGTGCGGAATGCCTGTAATAAATAATAGCGTCTCAAGTTATTCACGGTCGGACAGATGCACAAGAAATGAGTCAAAGTTTCTTCTCCTTGGCCACAGAGTCTGCAGAGTAAGGTTGGCCATTTTTGTCTCCATGCTGGAACTTGGTCTTTTGAGGTGAAAGCCCCCAACCGGATTTGAAGTAGCAATTGTTGTGTTGTTGGTGTTATATGTTGGACTAGATATGGTTGGGGTGATCGACTCTCATATGAGGATAATACCATCCAGCCGTGTTTTTCTTAGTCAAGGCGGCTTTGTCTGTAATCCAGGCTTTTTGTTTAGCAGCATTGTTAGCTATTTTTTAAAGGCTGCAAAGCTACAATTGGTATTCCAGGCGTCTTGCATGTTAAGGGTTGTTAATGCTTCTTCTAATACTGTATTCCAGGTGTTTTTTCCCTTTGTCTGGTTTTTTATTTTGGTCCAACAGTACCCCATCAAGGAGACCTCTTGTGCTGCTTTCAATTTCCAACACATCTTAATAATTGCTGCTTGTCTCACTGGGTACTGATTCAGTAACCCAAATTCCAAACGTACTTGTGCTTGGGATGCGAACTGCGGGATACGAAATATATGTTTGAATAACCCTGATTGTTGGACATTTAAAAGTTAGCATCTTGTCCTTTGAATAGTTCGGACCCATACGTAAGAGTTGGAAGATATTTAGCAGCGATGACTTTTAATAGATGTGAATTGGATGGGCACTTCAGTTTTGTTTTTAGTAGAGTTAAATCAAAGCGTAGTTTGTTTGCCTGAGATTTTCTGTTTGATTGATGGGCTTAGTCAATAATAGAATCACAGAGGTAGACAGCAGAGTTGTAGTTTAGAAGACGTTACTCGACATATCCACCATCTTCAAGTTAAAGTTGCTTTTTCCAAAACACATGCTGAAGAACTTAAAAATCATAACCGTAGAAACAATCTATGCATTTATGGCTTGGCAGAGGGTTTAGAAGGCTCTGACAGCTGATTGGCTTAGCAAAGACCGCCGGGTTCGCAATCGAAAAAAGGTAGCCGCCACTGGGGAGTACAGGGGCGCTGCACTACTTTCTGTATTATGAGATGCCTGTTCCACGAGCGTACTGTGGCTCAACTGCCTGCTATAAGGTGGCGGTGACGAAGAATTTGGGGTGTATACTCACCCCTTTCTTCTTCGTCCAGGCAGATTCAGACGGGGTTCTCATTCTCCAGGTCCCCCTTCACAGAATGATCTTCACCCTGAGGATTATGATCCTATTTGCGTCGCTCTTCAGGTAAGTCCTTTTTGAACAATACACCCATTGCCAGGACTGCCCACATATGGACTGAACCCCGGTAATGGGAATATGGTATTTTTCCACATACATCATCCATATGTGTGCATCTGACACATCTGCAGTCGAAATGCACACAAAGGCATCTATATTTTTGTGAAAAATACTCACCACAGCTGCAAGATCCCCGCCTACATGGTCAACAAGTAATATGGCGGTCTTTGGACTGCCAGTGCCATTGGGCTGCTTGCGGGGGCGAACACAGTCCTACAGCGGTCGGAGCACCAAACTCGTAATGAAGCCCTGAATATTCAAAGGATACATCAGCTTGGTCATGCTGCTTGAGGGTCAACTTCTCAATGACCAAAAGGTGTTATTCTTCTCTTTTTGGAATATACTGACCTTCTCAAAGTGCTCCAAGCTGCTATACATAGAGGTGGGGTTTTCTGGTCTGGAAACAATCTATACTTTTCTCAGGATCTAGCTTAACCTATTGCGGATCAACAGAAGAGATTCCTGGCAATGCACCCAGCTTTACGCTTTTTAGGAGCTAGATTTGGCCTCCTTCATCTGTGTTTGTTTAAGGTAACATACCAGAATAAAACTACAACATATGAAGATTCTGTTTTACTGCAGAAATTCCTAGACAGTAGTAGAGAAGAACACATGGATACTTCAAGACTTTCTTCTTCATGAATGTTCTCTTTGTCCCTCAGAGTAATGTCATGCCTCCTTTATTTGCATGCTCATTGTTGAGACTTGTTTGACTTTTAGCTTGTCATGTGAATATTTAGTTATAACCGAAGCTAAAATCTTATTCCTTATCTCCCCTTAGGTAAGTACCATGTTGTGCTGATGATCTTTATCTCCCTCTTATTGGCCCGTTCTCCTTCTCTGATCCTCCCTGGTCCCCAAAAGTGTCATCTTCGCCTTACGGATTCATCACCCCTAAATACTTGTCTCTCAGAAGGTATGTCTTGTTTGTTTCTTTGGTGTTTGTGTTTTTTATTCCTTCACTGTAGTATTTTTTAATTCTGTTTCCCTTTACATTTTCTTTTTTCTGTCTTTCCTTTATTCTCTCTTAATGTTGGTATTCTTTATGTGCAAAGTTTCTTCCATTATTTCATGTTACAGTGTTTTGCTTAATATTGTTACATAAAACAGCCTTTTACCTATTATTATCCTCTAGATAGAATCTATCCTATTATTGTTCGGCATGACAGCATTTTGCTTATTATTCTTCTGTTGGGTTTAGTTTTATCACCAATATTATGAATAAGTGCTAATGTCTTTACAAGTAATTACCTGGAATGTTAGGGGGTTACGCTCGCCTATTAAGAGACAGAGGGGCATATTTACAATAAAATGTCAAAGCGCGGTGTTGAGCCGAATTTGTCAGCGCCGGAAATTTTCAAAATGCAGGGATGCGCCGTATTCACAAGAATACGGTGCACCCCTGTGTTTTCCCTAGTTCAGGCGCATAAAAAGCTGCCTAACTCCTGTGCAGGCTCCCTGCCGCCATGTTGCAAGGCCTCCTGCACTGCAGGGATGATAGTTTATGTGCAGGAGGGGACATCTTACTGCACATAAACAATGGTGATTTGCACCTTCTATGTGTGCTGAAAAATGCAGCAAACATGGACAGAGCAAACAATTTGGAGAAATTTATAATTTCTCCTTGTATTGCCATTCTAATGCCTGGTATTCCATGGCGTTGGTTTTTGGCTCTGCCTCAGCCTTGTAAATCTGGAGCAGTAACAGACTACAGGAGGTAGCCCTTAAACCCTAAAGAGACCAGGGCAATAATCTGTAACAAACAACAATGTCTCAAGGGTATCGTTTCAAGGGGCAGGTATACATATATGTGTACATTTTGCATTTATTTGATTTGTTTCCCTGGTTTCTTTCCTTTTTGGATTAAATCCTGTCTAAGTAACTGTGTCATTACACATATATGTATACCTGCCCCTTGAAACGATACCCTTGAGACATTGTTGTTTGTTACACTTGTAAATCTGGAGCAGCGTCAAAAGCAATGGGTGTTGCGGTGGAACGTCCACAGCAGCACCCATTGCACACCCCTCTGATGCAGAGTACTGCGGCAGAAATAGGCATATTTACAAGGTGGCTTTAAGCCATGCAAAGTGATTTAGAGCCACCTTGTAAATAAGGAAAATTGCGCTGTGCCACTGGTGTGTAACCAAAAGTGATGCTCCGGTGACGGTGAGGGCTTGTAAATATGCCCCAGAGAGTTTTATCACTTTTGGCTAAGTTAGCTACAGATGTGGCCTTGTTACAAAAAACTCATTTAATCCAATTTGAAGTCAACAAACTTGAACGAAATTGGGTGGGTACAGTTTTTTCTTCTTCAGGATCTGATAAGAAAAATGAAGTTGCTATTCTATGCAAAAAATATTCGCATGCCCAATTAATTTCTCAGGAGAGTGATGAAGAGTGGAGATGGATTATTGTAAAGGTACTTATTAACAACATCCCTTTTTCTATTTTTAACATTCTCAATCAAATAAACATTTTGGCCTAAGATTTCACATAAATTAATACCTGTTTTGTTTGACTACTTCATTTTTGGAGGTGAAGGAATCTTTTGATGGACCCGTTCATAGATCATAATTCTGAGGTTACCTTTGTCCCTCCTTTTTTACATAAACAATTTAGGTGAACCATCTGGTGGATGCATGGAGGCTCTGTAATTCGATGTTGAGGGAATATACTTTCTTCCCTACAGTACACTCTTCCCAATCCAGGATAGATTGTTTATTTATCTCTAAATCTTTATTGTTGCATCTTTTGAATTTAGAATTCGGTTCAATCTTGATCTCTGATCATGCACCAGTTAATATAGATTTGGATTTTCTCCCTGTGGCTAAAGGTAATAATAGATGGTGATTGAATAATTCTCTTCTATTAGATTCCCAATTTACTCAAAATTTTGAACTGTTTGCTCATGAATTCTTTCTTTTCAATGATACTTTTGAAATATGTCCACAGGTTCTTTGGGATACATTTAAAGCATCAGCCAGGGATTTCATTATCTTATATGTTTTCATAAAATGTAAGCTTAAAAATCAAGAGTCATCTGAACCCTTAAAAGAAATTCAAATGCTTGGAACACTTACATTACACATGCAATTCCAAATTCAACCCTGAACAGTTACTTAAAGCTAAATTTAATGTTAATAAACTCTCTACGGAAGATGCAGCCTCTTACTTACTTAAATCTAGTGCCAAATATTATGGAGGTCAAAATAAAGTTGAGAAACTCTTAGCCAATTAACTCAATATCTGAAGGGAACAAATTAAGATTGAATCTATTATAAAAGAGAATAATGTTTTTCTCTTTAAAGATGCTGAGATCTTAGATGAATTTAAAACCTATTATTCTCATGTGTATGATCCTGAAAGAATACATACTTTTGAATCAATTTCAAAATAATTTTCTCCTATTCACAAAGAAGATGATACTTCTATTGACTTCTCTCCTTTTGAGAATGAGATTACAACACATGAACTTCTCAATTCAATGAATTTGAAAAAAATTGAAAGTTCTTGGTCCTGATGAATTTCCAATTGAATTTTATCTTCATTTTTCTAAACTTTTATTACCTAAACACTTCAAGTTATTTTCATTTTTTATTAACAATATATTGGCAAGAGGAACATTTCAAGAAGCCTGCCTCATCCCTAAGAAGGGTAAAGCCCAAAAAATGTAAAGAATTATTGACCTATTTCTTTAGTTAATTTGGATTTGCAGATGTGTGCAAAACATATTGCATTTTGTCTTGACCTCAACTGATAGGTCAAGAGCAAACAGGGTTTGTTAAGGACAGAAATTTGTCAGAAAATGTCAGACTTTTTGTTAATGTAGTAAGCAAATCTAGAAACATTAACACTCTTTAGAGGCAATCTCTCTAGATGCTGAAAAAGCTTTTGTCTGCATGAGTTGGTCTTTTATTTTCCATATGATTAAATGGTTTGGTGTTGGTGCATATTTTCTACTTTAGTTTCTCTTTTATACTCTTCACCGCCGGCAACTATGCATGTCAATGGTCTCTTATAAAAATCATTTGCATCACACAGAGAAGTTAGGCAAAATTGCTGTCTTTCGCCTCTGCTCCTTATTTTGGCTTTAAAATCTTTCCTACTTAAAAACTCTGCAAAACCCTGATATGAAGGAAAATCTTTATTGTTTATTTCACCGATGTGCACAATTCATGCCCATGTTCATGCACACAATTTCAGCAGCAATCTCTGATGTGCACAGTTAATTCATCATTATTTCAACATTTGTTGCACACAGTTTTGTCTGCAGTCACTGATGTGCACAGTTAAATTCATTTGACGCCAGCGCTCAGCTTATCAGCATTCACTGATCCACACAGTTTGACGTCATATTCACCACAATCTTGCACGGCTTCAAGGAAATTCTAGGAGACTCGGACATAAGTGCAACGTTATACCACCATGCAACAATCTTTACAAGCTCCTCCTGTTTTTTCGCCAAATCCTTCCTCTCCTGAGTCAGATTGGGAGAAATGGAAGGAAAGTTTCGAGGTTTATTTAGATGCTCTTGAAGGTGAGTCTTTCACAAGCAAGAAAAAATTTGCAATTTTAAGACATTGTCTTGGATCGGAAGGTCGCAAGATTCTCAAACATATTCCTAAAGTACTTGTGCTGTCCATTGAAGGTGAAGGTGATGGTGTTGAAGATGAATATGCCACTGCCATTAAGTCACTGGACACCAGATTCAAGGCTTGTAAGAACATTACATTGGAAAGGCACAAATTCTACAAGAGAGCACAACTTCCTGGGGAGTCTGCATCCAGTTTTGTTTGTGCTTTGCGAATTCTAGCAGGTACGTGTGAATATAAGACATTTGAAGAAGAAATGATTAGAGACCAGCTGGTGGAAAAACTAACAGCAAAAAAATCCAAGAAGCTCTTTTATCTAAACCGTCTCTATCTCTACAAAAGGAATTGGAAATTGCCTCAAGAATTGAAAGCACTACCTCATATCTGGAAGAGATGTCTGTTTCTACCTCATCTTCTCCTGCTCAAGAGGTTTTAGCTGTAAAGAGTAAATACAAGTCTTCAAGAGTGACGTCACATCAAGAGAAACCTAGAGAAGATACTAAGCTTAACACCAACCCCCCTAAGAAACGTTGGGAGTGTTACCGTTGTGGGAGTGTTTCCCACCTTGGTAATGCTACGTTCTGTCCTGCTTTAGAGAAAACTTGTGCTAAATGTTTTTAAAAAGGGCATTTCACCAGTGTTTGTAGATCTAATAAGAAACCGTCTTCGAATTCGAAAGCGTTCACAAATTCTAGGTGGTCTTCTCACAAGAAGGTGCTCAACATCGAGCAGCCCTCCGCTGAATCATCTTCAAGTGATGAAGATCAAATTTGTTTAATCACTGAATCATCTCAAACCTGTAATGTTGTGTCAGCTGTTTTGCAAGAAAGAAAACGTCCCTTGTGTGTTCTATCTGTTAATGGTAAAGATGTTAACGTGTTAGCTGACTCTGGGTCCCCGTTTACCATTATCAGTGATAAAATATGGGAAGATCTTTTTCAAGGATTAAATTTGAATCATTCAAATGTTCGTCCTGTTGGCTATGGTGGTAAGACTATTCAGGTGTTAGGTGAATTTCAAGCCAACTTATGTTTTAAGGGTAACAGTGCACAAGGTGTCATTTACGTGGCCAAGGATGATACTTGTTTACTAGGATGGCATGACCAAGGCAATTTGGGCATCATCTTAGATCCCAATTACCCTAACCAGGTCATATTGAAGAAAGATTTAATTCAAATTCAAGCTGTCAAAGAAGAGTCATGGGAATCCAGGTTTCCTAAAATCTTTAGTAATAAATTGGGTCTTTTTAAAGGATTTAAACATAAAATCAGATTGTCTGATAATGCCAAAGCAGTTGTACATAAAGTTCGTAGAGTACCTTTAGCGTTACGTGATGCACTTAAGGAAGAACTAAGCAAGTTGTGTTCTAGTAATGTAATAGAACCTATCGAATCCTCTGATTGGGTGTCCCCTATTGTTTTGGCCCGCAAGGCCAATGGATCGTTACGCATGTGTGTTGATCTCCGCGATTTAAATTGTAGTATCTGGATAGATCAACATCCCTTGCCCAACATCACTGAAATGACCTCTACATTGAAAGATGGTAAGTGGTTTAGTCTACTCGACATGACCTCGGCCTACCATCAAATTGATTTGCATCCTGATTCTAGACATTACACCGCGTTCATCACCCCTGAAGGTTTATATCAATTCAAACGTATGCCCTTTGGACTTGCTTCCGCGTCGGCAGTATTTCAAAGAATTGTTGAAAGCATGTTCAAGGGTATACCTGGGGTGGTGGCCTTTCAAGACGATGTACTAGTTTATGGTTCCAGTCAGGATCAGCACAATGAGAGATTAAACAATGTTCTTTCTATTTTACAAGAAAAGGGAGTCACATTGAGCCTTGAGAAATGTAAACTTAATGTATCTTCTGTAGATTATTTGGGATACAAGATATCTGCTGCAGGTGTCGAGCCAAAGGTCTCGTTAGTTAGAGCTATTGAAGATTTTTGTGCTACTAAGGATAAAGATCAGTTAAAGTCCTTCATGGGGCTCATTGAGTTTTACGCAAGATTTGTACCCAATTGTTCAAGTAAGACCTTTCACATGAGAAATCTCCTTAAAAATAATGTTGTTTTAAATGGAGTTCTGAATGTATGGATGAATTTCAATTAATCAAGAAAGAAATTGCTCATGCCATTCCACTCAAGCCTTTCGATATCAATGACCACACCATAATTATGACTGATGCCAGCCAGAAGGGTCTAGGAGCTGTGCTTATGCAGCACAGAAATGGTAGAGACGAAGTGGTGGCTTTCGCTTCTAGAAGCCTCAGGGGTGCAGAGGCCACCTATTCTGTAATAGAACGAGAAGCGTTGGCCTGTTGGTGGGGCATGGTCCATTTTAAGCAATATTTATGGGGGTCAAAATTCACTGTAAGAGTAGACCACAAACCTTTGGTCCAGTTATTCACTACCAAGGGTGGAGATAAGGCTACTCCTCGCATTGCCAAATGGCAGTACAGACTTTTAGACCATAATTTTGATGTCGAGTATATTCCGGGGATACGGAATATTCTTGCTGATTGTCTGTCCAGATTGCCCTGCAATACACATGTGTTGTGTGATGATGATGAGAGGAACTTGGATTCTGATGTTTTCTGTTATGCTGTATCTCTTCATAATGCTGCTGTTTCGGAACAGGAATGGAGAGATGCATATGATTCTGACACAGATATCAAGAAACTTATGGGTGTGGTTCACACTGGTTGGACTAGGGACTGTTCTCAAGACCATGATCTGTGCAAATTTAAACACATATTTGATGAGCTTTCTGTTGAAAATGGTCTTTTGTATCGTTGTTCTTTGCTAGTAGTTCCTGTAGGGATGAGGGACAAGATTCTTAATCTAGTTCATGAAGGGCATATTGGTATACGTGCAATGAAAAGAAGAATTAGAGAACATTTTTGGTGGCCTGGGCTAGATAAGCAAGTTGAACATTTCGTGAGAGATTGTATGTCCTGTGAGTGATAAATCTCAAGTGACAGTTCCTAGTCCAGTTCAAGCTGTGAGCGTTCCTTCCAAACCCTGGTCAAAACTTGCCATCGATATCATTGGTCCTTTAATTTTATCTGAGAATGGTGTTCAAGAGTATGGTATAGTGCTAATGGGTTACCATAGTCGGTGGGCAGTACTAAAGTTTGTTAAAACTCCCACTACTGTTTGTGTGGTGGATTTCCTTGAATTTCTGTTTGCCAGAGAAGGTATTCCCGATGAAATTGTCTCTGACAATGGTTGCCAATTTACCTCCTTAGAATTTGGGAAATTTTTAGATTTCATGGGAATTAGACACACCAGAACCTCACTTTATCACCCTCGAAGCAATGGTCTCGTTGAGAGGTTCAATAGGGTAGTGAAGGACAACATACAGTTATCAAAGGCCAGTGGTCTAAATTGTAAAAATGAACTCAAAATCTATTGTGGGCTGTGCGCCCTACTCCCAACGCTGATACTGAAGTCTCTCCGTTTATTTTATTAAGGGGCGCCTTCCTGCTTCGAAGTTGTTGAGGGAGTGGATGGGTGCGTTTAAACTTCCTTCCACTAAGATAAAGGAGGTAAACAAAAATAGAATGAAGGCTCAAAGCAAGTACGTCCAACATGCTTCTAGATTGTTGAAAGTGAAGGTGGGTGATCAGGTCAGAATCAAAGTTCTCGGATTATGCCCAATGGTGAATCCAAATTTTCTGATCTCAAAACCATCGTGAGAGTTAACAAGAGTGCTGTACAATTGGAAGATGGGAAGTGGTGGAACAAGAACAAAATTTCTGTTTCCAAATCACCCCATGTTTTGACACCTGATTTAAAGCGTCAAGATTCCAATAACCGTTTTCCTTCTTCCAGAGCGTCCAGATTACCAAACAAATTTCAGGACTATGTAATGTACTAGTATGCAAAACTATTTAAAGTCTATTCTATGTCCCCATGTCTATGCAGCAGTACCTATGTACTACAATTTGGTGTTTATTTTCCATTATTGTTGTTTTCGCTCTTATTCTTATAAGGGGGAAGATGTGTTGGGTTTGTATGTTACTTTCTGTGTATGCCACATCTCGTGCTTCCAAGAATTCTCATTCTTGGGATTCCAGAACTGTGCTTCAAGAGTGGCAGTTACCGGAGCATCGGTGTGGTGTGGTCCTATCTGTCCTTTGCTCTGTCTTGGTGGCAATAAAGCTTTCATTACTTACTTGAAGGTGTTCTGCAACTTCTTTTCAGGATTCCCTGTCCCACAGCTCACAATTTCCTCAAAAACGTATTGTCAGTCACCTGGACATGATTAATAGATGTGTACCCCCAAATCTCACAGCCAAAAATGGCCATTGGAAAACATTTCGCCTTATATATGTCTAGCACAAGTTTTGGAGGCCTGTGCTCAAGGCGGCTGGTAAAATCATTTAGATCTGAAATGGCTCTTTGTAAAATCCCTACATTTTTCTTAAATAAAGTTTTCCAGCTAAGACCAGAGTTAAGTAATAGCCCCAGGTAGGACAAGTTTTCCACCCTACTTAGGGACTGACCCTGGGCTTAACAACTGCATATATTTGTGTTCTTGGGACCCGCCACCGTAAAGTAAGATTTTTTTTAATTTGTAGATAAATCGAAGCTGTCCATAAAAGCAATAAATAAATCTAAAAGTCATGGAAGGCTCCTGGCTGTACGAGAAATTAAAACCGTAGCATTGGCATATAAAAGCACTGGAATCTCTCTCCCGCCAACTCTGGGAACATCTACTCCAGTATTTGATAACACCCCCTCCAGCTGATTGATATACAGAATGAATAGAAATGGTGCGTGGATGCAGCCCTGGTGAACACCTCTTTTTAAATTTAAAGTCTGAGTACATTGATCACTAGATTCATAACTAACCGCACCCGTCATACCATTATGGAGGTCTCTCACAAAGATAACAAGTGCCAAATCTACCCCCAGGGACCCCAGCTCCTCTCAGAGTTTATCTCTATTAACTTTATCAAAGGCTGAGCTGAAGTCCATAAAGGCCAGATGTACCAAAGTCCCCCTCGTCCCCCCCTCCCCGGCCCAAGTGTATTTGGAGATCAAAAGTTATAGATTCAGATCCTGTTCAAACGTGCCCCTACTGGCCTAAACCCATCATATAGGTTGAGCAAAATATCATTCTCATTGGCCTAGCAGGTCAATCTCTCTTTCTCTCAATGATATAGGCCTGAAACAGGCAGGGTCTGCTCTGTCTCCTTTTTTAATTACAGGCACTATTACCGATCGTCTCCATTCTTCTGCACGAGGGCCTCTGTTGGCCACATTAACATGGAAGGCAATGATAAGTGCCCATAAGTCCACTAGCGATTTCAACAAGTCAACCGGGACCCCATTAGCTCCGGGCGCCGAGCCCAGAGGTAGGGATAGTATTGCCTCTTTCACTTCTTCCCAATGGATTATAAGCCTGTTAGTCCTGGGGTTGGGATAAGGCAAAAGCTTACACTCACAGTTGTAGAGGGCTGAAAGATGATTAACCCATGCCTGAGCAGGCATGTTAGTGGCCTGATCAGAAAGCTGATCTTCTTTATAAAAGGAGTGATTCAGAACCCTCCAAAACTTGGTACTATCTTTCAAAGTGCCGGCTATCACCAAGTCATTCCACAATTCATTCTTTAGCAACTGTTTCCTGCTTGTGAATGCAGCTCTATGGACTGTCCTACACCTTTTGACCTCTGTCCTGTCTCGTGGTATACTTTTTATTTGACATCAAGAGCAATTATTTTCAAACCATTTACAGGGCTTGAGGGGACCTGCCACCCCTGGCTTGGTAAGGGCTAGATTTATATATTTACAAATAGAATCAAAAGCTTGAGGAATATGGGCATCTAGGTTCTCATCAGCAGGCCCTACAATCCTCCTGCCATGCCTGTAACATTTCAGCATTAAATATCTCAGAGATGACATTATCCATTTGACTGTGCGTCCCTTACTTTTAGTGGTAACTACAGTTTTGTAGAGGGCACTTATGCCCAACTGCTTTTCTTCACATAAGAAGGTAGTGATCAAAGGTTTGTGATCACTGCAGGTATTCCATTCTGCTGAAAAGCTTAACGAGGTAGAAAAAGCCCTTATACACAAATATATAAAATCAATAATAGATCCACACCCTGGGTCCTTGAAAGATAGCACACCCTTTGCCTAGCCAAGGGATCTTTTACAGAGCAAGTTGACCAGGTTAAAATCTGCAGCCAGACCGTTTAGAAACTCCCCGGAGCAATGTGCTTAACATGATCTTGATCAGGGGGAATCCTCTGAGTCCTTGGGATCATACAGAAAACAATTCCTGCATGGGCAAAGGTTAAAGTCCCCTGCAAGCATTAATACAAAATGTTGTGTGGGACAAGAAAGAAAGAAAGCATTTAAAAAATTTCAAAGTTCAACATCAACAAGCTCTTTACCAAGAATAGCATTATAGATATTGATACAGAGAATACTAAAATAGTAATCAAAAGACAAGACTCAGAGAAAAAAGGGGAGTTGGAGGGAATGGCTTTCGGGTTGCAATCCAGATCTAATTTGACAAGCGTAGAGAGCCCCGCTCTTGCTCAGCCACTAGAGGAAGGAATGCCCTTCACACTGAAAGATACATAACCATCTAAGTGTAGTTCCCCTTTTGAATCCCAGGTTTCCTATAAGTTGATATTGTCATGGGATTTTAGAAAGCTAATCCACTCAGGGTACCCTGATTTCCCCTGCACCCCTTGTTTATACCCCCACTTTATTCCAACTCCAGACTTTTATCACCCTCGTATTAGTACTTGCACTAACCAGAATGATATTAACAGTTCCGTTGTCCACTCAATACTGCTCATTGAGCCCACTCAAAGACTCACATTGATTGATAGACTGTCTCTGTGGCTGAAAAGTAGTGGGACCAAGCACCAACGTTTAAACAATAGTAGTCTCCCTCTGACAAGCCTCCCTCCCCATATGAGGCTTGTAGAAGAAACCAAGTGGAAGCACTGTAATTCAACTAGGGGAGGGTGTATTAAGCATAGACTCCCTCAAAATAGAGACTACCCTATGCGGATTAGCAAAATCTACCACAATATAAGCCCCTTCGCTAGCCTTAAAAGTATTCCCAATCCAGCCTAATCTTCTAATCATGAATATTTCTTCAAACAACAGCTGACTGTTATGGTTAGCAAACCTCCCCACTAACCATTGAACACCTTATTTTTAACTTGGCTATAAGATTCATATTCAGTGTGTTTTAATGGAGGTACATTAGCCAAAACTAATAAATATGGTGTGCATGCTGGAAGAAGTTGAATGATGACATCACTGGTGGCAGGGCCTAAAGGACTTCTAACTGGGGCTTGCAAATCGTTCCTCCAACTACAGGCCTCCTGATATTTTACATGGCAGTTCTTGGAAGAGTTGCCCACTATTCTCCCATTGGTGACTCTTGCAGATGGTACCTGGGGAGGCATTGAGTCTGTCAAGGGGTGACTGGGGTCATTAGAACTGATATTTACCGGACTAAGACCCTCAACCTAAGCTGGGATATTGGATGAATTTGTTATTTACATCCTAGTTTCTAAGGAGAGAATGGTAAGGCCTGGGGGGGCGGGAGTTACTGAGGGCGGTCCCTTCAGAACAGATGCTCCCAACTGTTCGCATAATGTCCCAACCACTTTTCCTAATGTGCCCATCATTTCTTTCAATTTAGTTACCCTCATATTAAGGGCATCAAGCACAACTAGAATATTAGAATGTGACTTTCTATCCTTTGGAAGACACCCTGTGAGATGCATTTCCCAGGTCCTGCTAACGTTGGGCCCCTTTACCCTCTATTTGCTTTTGGTTTCACCAAGCTCTAATTTTGTAAAGATATCCCCCATTTGTTTTTCGTCCTCACCCCGCCACCCTCCCCAATAGCTTTGGTCATTCTCCAAGTTACACCACAACAGTGGTGGAAAGTTTATCCTGACTGTCAAGGAGGTCAGGGTGGGTGTGGCAGTGGAAGGGCCACTGTGACTGGCTAGACACAACAGTAACAGGGCCCTTTGGGGGCTAATGTGGAAGAGCCTGCAACCTGTTGAGTTTGGATGAGTTGCTCTTCTGCACTAGAGATTTCCTCTGTAAGTGCACCCACCGCATTATTTAAAAATGACAAAATGGTGTTGTTGGTTCTGTGCCATTTGTCCATCATATTAATTGCCTCCACTTTTCCCTGTTATTGCTACATAACTACCTTTAGACTGCAAACACTCTAGAGCCGTAATACAAGTTAAGACACAGAGTAATAAACCTCTGTGGGGTAAACAGCAGACACAGTTCCTTCTTAGCTCAAACAATCATAAACAGCCAGCCAAGCCAAGATCTCACAGCGAGGATAGCTGGTTGTGAAATATCATTAATAGCATGGCATGGACAAAGGAGTCTCGCTGCCAGTGTGCATTGGCACCAGCACAGTTGAAAAAAAGTTCTGATAAATAAAACAGACTGGAGATGTAGTACAGCACCTTGGACCTCCCACCAGCCAACAGAAAAAAGTGCCCTCCTTTAATGCAACAGACAGACGAAGCTGACTTGCAGAGTTCAACTCACTGGTGCCCCCACAAAGGACCATGGGGGGGGCCCTGCCCTGCCTGTTCCTGGCACTGACAGGGGCAGGTTGGGCCCACCTTTGGCTCGGGCCTCGCTCGGTTGCAGCCCATGCGCGTCCCTCCTAGCGGCTGTGTAGAACACACTATATAGTGCTGACAGGTCACAGGTGTGCTAGCAGCAGGCGCTCCTCACCTGCCCCACAGAGTTCTAGGACTAAGAGTCCCTCGCCAAAACTGCTCCTGTTCTCCTATGCGATACAAAAGGGGATGATGGACGGAACGTTTGAGCCAATCAAACACTCACCCCCAGTCAACTGATCTGGGTTTAATCCATCATCATTCTTTAGCTCACTCCACCACCCCAGTTCAGACATGGCCATATGCAAATCAGTCTGACCCTGTGCCTCATGGGAACAGTACAGCCCGAACTGCCAAGCCATGTCTTCCCTGGACCGGAAACAAGCATCCTAGGACCGGTTTCTGGCATTCCAGCCGTCATCAGCCAGGCTTGCTTGAATCCAGTGGCAAAGTGAGCAAGGGACCCACGTCTGGGCATACCCCCGCCAACTTAGGGCGAACAAAGCGATACAAAAGGGGATGATGGACGGAACGCTTGAGCCAATCAAACACTCACCCCCAGTCAACTGATCTGGGTTTAATCCATCATCATTCTTTAGCTCACTCCACCACCCCAGTTCAGACATGGCCATATGCAAATCAGTCTGACCCTGTGCCTCATGGGAACAGTACAGCCCGAACTGCCAAGCCATGTCTTCCCTGGACCGGAAACAAGCATCCTAGGACCGGTTTCTGGCATTCCAGCCGTCATCAGCCAGGCTTGCTTGAATCCAGTGGCAAAGTGAGCAAGGGACCCACGTCTGGGCATACCCCGCCAACTTAGGGCGAACAAAGCGATACAAAAGGGGATGATGGACAGAACGTTTGAGCCAATCAAACACTCACCCCCAGTCAACTGATCTGGGTTTAATCCATCATCATTCTTTAGCTCACTCCACCACCCCAGTTCAGACATGGCCATATGCAAATCAGTCTGACCATGTGCCTCATGGGAACAGTACAGCCCGAACTGCCAAGCCATGTCTTCCTGGACCGGAAACAAGCATCCTAGGACCGGTTTCTGGCATTCCAGCCATCATCAGCCAGGCTTGCTTGAATCCAGTGGCAAAGTGAGCAAGGGACCCACGTCTGGGCATACCCCCGCCAACTTAGGGCGAACAAGCGATACAAAGGGGATGATGGACGGAGCGTTTGAGCCAATCAAACACTCACCTCCAGTCAACTGATCTGGGTTTAATCCATCATCATTCTTTAGCTCACGCCACCACCCCAGTTCAGACATGGCCATATGCAAATCAGTCTGACCCTGTGCCTCATGGGAACAGTACAGCCCGAACTGCCAAGCCATGTCTTCCTGGACCGGAAACAAGCATCCTAGGACCGGTTTCTGGCATTCCAGCCGTCATCAGCCAGGCTTGCTTGAATCCAGTGGCAAAGTGAGCAAGGGACCCACGTCTGGGCATACCCCGCCAACTCTAGGGCGAACAAGCGATACAAAGGGGATGATGGACGGAGCGTTTGAGCCAATCAAACACTCACCCCAGTCAACTGATCTGGGTTTAATCCATCATCATTCTTTAGCTCACTCCACCACCTCAGTTCAGACATGGCCATATGCAAATCAGTCTGACCCTGTGCCTCATGGGAACAGTACAGCCTGAACTGCCAAGCCATGTCTTCCCTGGACCGGAAACAAGCAGACTAGGCTGATGACGGCTGGAATGCCAGAAACCGGTCCTAGGATGCTTGTTTCCGGTCCAGGGAAGACATGGCTTGGCAGTTCGGGCTGACTGTTCCCATGAGGCACAGGGTCAGACTGATTTGCATATGGCCATGTCTGAACTGGGGTGGTGGAGTGAGCTAAAGAATGATGATGGATTAAACCCAGATCAGTTGACTGGGGTGAGTGTTTGATTGGCTCAAACGCTCCGTCCATCATCCCCTTGTATCGCTTGTTCGCCCTAAGTTGGCGGGGTATGCCCAGACGTGGGTCCCTTGCTCACTTTGCCACTGGATTCAAGCAAGCCTGGCTGATGACGGCTGGAATGCCAGAAACCGGTCCTAGGATGCTTGTTTCGGTCCAGGGAAGACATGGCTTGGCAGTTCGGGCTGGACTGTTCCCATGAGGCACAGGGTCAGAGTGATTTGCATATGGCCATGTCTGAACTGGGGTGGTGGAGTGAGCTAAAGAATGATGATGGATTAAACCCAGATCAGTTGACTGGGGGTGAGTGTTTGATTGGCTCAAACGTTCCGTCCATCATCCCCTTTTGTATCGCCCTGTTCTCCTATGCAGCAGGTGTGTAGAATGCAAGATATTGTGCTGAGAGCCCACAGGTGTGCTGGCAGCAGGGGCTCCTCACCTGTCCCACAGAGTTCTGGGGCTGAGAGTCCCGCGCTAAAACTGCTCCTGTTTCTTATCGTGTTAGGGCCCATTAGATTCAATAAAATGATGCTAGTACCTATTATTTTTTTCCAGGTCATTACTTTAAGTTCATAAATGCTAACTTGACAAAATTTTTATGGAGCAATAAGAAAACTCAAATGTCACTTTCTAGACTTCAAAAAACTAAAGAGTTAAGTGGAGTAAATCTTCTCAATTTTCTGTCTTATCACACTGCAATCTTCTTAAATAAATCCAGATATGCATTTACAGATGCTCCTACTGATCTTCCGCCATTATCGCAGAACTTTAACTTTCTTAAATTACACCATTTTCATTTGATGAATGTTTTACTTTTGCTCAGAAACCTACCTCATTTTCTCATCCTATTCTTAAAACCTCTTTGAAAATGCTATGCCCCATCATGAATACCCATTTAAATGAAAGAGACATATTATTAGAATCCTCCTTGTGGTACAATATGTTAATTAAAATTAAAGGCAAAACCATTTTTGGGAAATCCTTGAGAGATAAAGGACTCTTATGGGTTAAACAACTTGTTGATGAGGGTGACTGTCAGCAGGCTCAATCCTGCTTCCATTTATCAGATACTTATGCTCCAAATATACATTATTAACAGAGGTCATCTCATTAAAGACCTTCACTTCTACAGGTAGGTTTGAAGTTTCTCAAACACACCTCACCTGTATCAAATTATCCTTATCCTCGGCATCAATTATTTACAGAGCTCTCAATGCACTCCCAAATTCACGAGCTAAGGCTAAAATCAAACTCCAATGGGAAACAGACTTTAATATCTCACTGTAAATATCTTTTTGGAATAAAGTTTGGATCAAAATCTGCAAATCATCTAGAGCAGCAAATAGTATCCAAACATTGTTTTTTATATACCATAGACTTCTCTTAATGCCCATGTATTTAAATAAAATGTACTTCACTGATTGTTGATCCTGTAAGACTACTTCAGCTGATTTATTTCATATTCTCTTGGCCTGCCCACTTACACATCAATTCTGGTCCAAGGTATGAGACAAAATAATGCTATTTTTCATACCAATGTGCACTTTTTCTACTCAAATATATTTCTAGGATGTTTATTAGAAGATTGGAACAACTCTCGTTGTACTAGGAATATTATTGATCTGTAATTGGCGTTGCTTTTCAGCAAATAACTAAAAACTGGAAAGATTCTTCAGCTATTTCCTTTCAAGCATGGGGGTATGGTATTTGTTACAGTCATTAACTAGATAGAGTATATGTTCATTCTTTAGCTTCAGCCATACGCAGAGAAACTCTCTGGTCACCGGTTACAAGTTTTATAGACTTATCTGTTGAAACTTTTATAACGCATTATCCTTCCATTGAAGTAACAAAACCTTCTTGAATGTTCCTGTTATTCTGTTTAACTCTTGCTTTTCGGGTATTTAATGTGGATTTTATATTTATATTGTGGTTTATACTGTACAGACATTCACATCTTTAATATTCATTACTCATGATCTCTTTTCATAATTTTCTTTTCTGTCTTCCTTTCGCTAAGATATTTAGGTCTTAATTATTGTTGTATTGTCATCATTTATATATTTTATTGTCTACGATACCACAGTTTATTGTGATGACTTGATATTAATTACCTTTTATTATACAATAAAATTTCTTTTAAACTTAAAAAAGAAAGACAATGGATATGACATTGCAGCTTCATCAATGTGTATTTCTCTGTAAACTTCAAAATAAAATTCCTGGAGGGGCATATACAAATGTCCCAGGGCAAAGAGTGATCAATTTAATGGTCAGGTTGGAGGGTTGCCTTTTTCCTGGCCCTGGTCTCAGCCTGACAAATCCACGATTGTGGTGGAGAAGAGGAAGGGAAGGATGAGTATTTTTTCTAGCACAAATCACTGAGCAAACTGAAGTTTGCTCAGGGTTAGAATTTACCGGGCACTTGTAATCAGGCCCCGTTGTGTCTCTGTGTTTGAAGAATAGGTGGTTTCATTAATACTTATGGTATTGCCCTCAGAAACACCAAGTTAGTCCTACTGGCTTTGAACCATGTGAACTGCATGTGCCTGGGCAGGCACTAAATCCACTGAGCTATTAACTACAGACTAGCCAAAAGATTGACTCCACTCAGTGGATTTATCGCCAAAAACTTGATTCTATAGGTTGAATGACATTACAATGAATGCCTTCACCACACATGCCTTCGCCATGCAGCATTCATTACCACGCAATGCCTTTGCCACTCATTGCCTATACCACACAAGTCTTTACCACGCATGCCTTTACAATGAAATGGTAAGTATATATCAGGTAAGTGAAACCCTTATTGTAGACATATATTTAAATATATCTATATATATGAGTGTGTGAATATATATATATATATATGTATATTCACTTAAAAAAAGCAAAGGTTACAGGGATGTTATAGTTAGGAAATAGAATTTTTTTTAAACATAGAAATTCACTGAAAGAAACAAAGGTTACAGGGACGTTATAGTTATGAAATACAATTTAAAAAAATTAGAAATTCACTGAAAAAACCAAAGGGTACAGGGATGTTATAGTTAGGCTCAGATTTCACTTTTACAAAACAGTGAAATTCAGCAGTTATAGTTAGCTGAGCTAACTACAACTTACGCCCCGCAATGCACTGCTTATGACCTCACATATTACATATCTCATAACATGGTCAGTGACATCACTGATTACATCTCAAATGACATCACTGATGCTATCATCCAGTGATTGTGAGTGTTTTCTAAACGTTTTTGTGTGTTAAGCCTATATACTAAGATGCCACAAAAGTTAGATCAATATAATTTGTGTATTACTAATGAGTTATTGGGTGTGTCAGTAGCTGTATAGGTGAATAATTGGGTGTGTCAGTAGCTGTATGGATGAGTGTGGCTGTTTGAGTGGCTGTATGGGTGAGTGACTGATTGTATGAACATGCTCTATGAGTGAGTGAGTGGGTGGGTGAGTGAGTGGCTCTATGGATACGTATGTGGTTGTATAAGTACCTGTATGGGCCTGTGAATGAGAATGTGAGTGGTTGTGTGGGTGTGTGAGTGGGCATATGAGAGGTTGTATGGGGTGTGAGAGGGTGTGTGAGTGGTTCAATGGATGATGTCATCAGTGATGGCATTTGAGATGTCATCAGAGATGTCATCAGTGATGTCACTGACCATGTCAAGAGTGGTGCAATATGTGAAGTCATAAGCAGTGCATTGCGGGGCGTAAGTTATAGTTAGCTCAAGTAACTATAGCTGCTGAATTTCACTGGTTTTGTAGGAGAGAAATCTGAGCCTAACTATAACATTCCTGTAACCTTAGTTTTTTCAGTAAATTTCATTTTTTTAAATCTGTTTCCTATCTATAACATCCCTGTAACGTTTAATTTTTTAAAGTGAATTTGTAGGTTTTTATATATTTTGTTTCCTAACTGTAACCACTAATCTTTGACACTGAGTGTGTGGGTGAGTGCATGAGTGCCTCAGTGGGTGTATGAGTGTCTAACTAGGTTTGTAAGTAGGTGTGAGAGAGTTTGATTGGGGCTGTAAGTGGGTATATGTTATGTTATGTTATATAGCTTATAGAGCGCACAGCTGCTCCAGCAAAAGGGGCATCCCGGCGCTAATAACAGTCAGAAGGAGAGGGCCACCAAAAGGCATAGGAACCTACAGTGAAGGGAAAAGATGAGTCTTGGTGGCCTTACGGAATGACAAATAATTGTTTAGGCTGCGAATGGACAGTGAGAGAGAGTTCCAAAGTTTGGCCGCCAGTGTGCAGAAAGCACATCCCCCAGCCCCTGCTCTCCTCACCCTCGGAACCACCGCCAAGTGTTGGCCCATCAAACGAAGTTGGCGGGGGGAATGTAGGGCGAGAGCAGGGTGGCCAAAATGGCCAGGGAGAGGACTTCAGGAACTTAAAAGCAATGCACAGAGATTTGAATTCCACTCGTCTGGCCACCGGCAACCAATGTAGTCGGCGAATGGCAACAGAGGTAGAACAAGTCCTCAGGAGGCCAAGGAGGATTCTGGCCACCGCATTCTGGACTCTCTGTAATCTTAGGATCTCTGACTTGTTGGTACCCAAGTAGAGCGAGTTGGCGTAATCCAATCTCGACAGAATGGCAGCTTGAATGATAACCTGCCGAGTGGACGGGTCAAAATAACCTAGCAATGGTTTGAGCCCACGCAGAATACCCATGCAGGTCCCCGCCACTTTCTTGGTTTGGGCCTAAAAACTGAGAGCAGAGTCCACCCAAACACCCAGATTCTTTACTATCTGTTTGGGGGTGGGGACACAGCCCAGGGTGGTGGGCCACCAATGTTCACTCCACAGCTCAGCATCCCGCCCAACCAACAGGATTTCAGTCTTGCTTGCATTAAGCTGCAGACAGTTGGCAGACATCCACTCAGAGATGGCCATAAGATTGCCCCGAAACATACAGGCATCCTGCGCTGAGAAAGTGCCACTACCAACTGAGTATCATCTGCGTACGATACCAGTGTCAAGCCTCTGCTCCTAGCCACCGCTGCTAAAGGTTGAACGTACAGATTGATCAGCGTAGGGCTTAGTGCTGAGCCCTGTGGCACCCCTTGTTGAATATTATGAATCCGGGAGGAGAAAGGGGGAGCCGACACCTGAAAGGTCCTCTCAGAGAGGAAGGAGGCAAACCAGTTGAGGGCTGAGCCCGAAATCCCCGCCTCCTTCAACCGTTGCAACAGAATCTGGTGAGAGACTGTGTCAAACGCGGCACTGAGGTCTAATAAAATCAGTGCCGACATACGTCCCTCATCCAATGCGGCCCTCAGATGTTCAGTTTCTGCTAGGAGGGCTGATTCCGTGCTGTGGCCAGGGCGAAAGCCGTTCTGAGAGATGTCCAAGATGTTGTTGTCTTCCAGGTAGCCTGTCAGAATGGAATTGACATGGGACTCAGCAATCTTAGATATCCATGGCAGGAGAGAAATGGGACGAAAATGTTCCAATTTGGTTGTGTCCAGGGAAGGCTTTTTTAACAGGGGAGTCACCCTTGCTTGCTTCCATGTCCTAGGAACAACTGCTCTGGACAGGGACAAGTTGATCACCTGACACAAAGGAGACAGGAGCATGGGTAAGGAGTTCATAAAATGCTCCGGTTTAAGGGGGTCGGCAGGGGAGCCTGATTTCACCTTGCTGCATAGCACACGCAGCTCGTCCTGAGAGTTTGATGGAAAGGATGCAAGAGTGTAGGTGGTAAAGGGACTGAGTGCTGGGCCCAAAGCTGAGGGAGCTGGTGAGAAAGAATAGTAGATATTCTCCACCTTTTCCACGAAAAAGGTGGCCAGAGCCTCACATTGCTCATCTGATGTAATGCGGGGTGCTGGGGGTAGCCCTGCCTGTTTAAGATCTTTAAGTATACCAAAGATACATTTAGTGGGGTTTTTACTGCCCTTGATCTCAGCTGCGTAATAAGCTGCCCGCTCTGACTGGATGGCCCTGTGGAAATCCTTGATAGCTGCCTGATACTGCCCCTTGGAGAACGAATCATAGTCACGTCTCCACACCCGTTCCAACCTTTTGCAGATTTTACGCATGCTGGCAAGCTTGTCACTGTACCATCGACTGGTCTTCGTGTTGCGGCACTTGGACCACCTAGCTGGAATGAGCATGTCTAGTGGCTGACGGATCCAGTCCGACAGTGCTTTGTCAGCCTCATCCGGCTCATCTGGTATAAGTGTCTGAGTGGGTCTGTGAGTGGGTGTGTGAGTCTCTGATAGGGGTGGGTGGTAAACTCCACTCCGTGAGCAGAGTTTGCTGAGTTTTGCCACTCCGCTTGGAATGCAGAGTTTGGTAAAAACTCCACCAACTGCCGGCAGAGCTGAGTTTGCTGGCGTGCTCAACCCTAGACTTCATCCCCAAGAGCAATGTGCCAGGAGGCGCATTTGCAGAGTGGTTGAGAAAGAGGGTGGGGCCTCCGACGAGGTCTGAGTAATCTAGCTGTGGGGGACTTACTTGTGGCAGCAATAGGGGTTCTTGGCCCCCAACAACCTTCAGCAGCCAAGGGGGCTTCATCCACCAACCAGCAGTGCACCTGGAGGCCCATTTGCAAAGTGGTTGAGGAGTGGGCAGGGCCTCTGACGAGCTGCATCAGAATTTGCAGTTCGGCCAGGGATGGGATCACGCTGAGCTACATGGGGAATCCGTGCATTCCTGTGCATTCAGAAAAAAACATTATAAGGCAATATGTTGGCCTTTCTGGGTCCCTCTGTGACCCCTCCAACATAACTATGGGGAGAAGGGCACCTCTACCTAGACCCCTTTATTCAACTTGCACAGACATTTTTATCCCTGGGGACCATTTTCTGACAAACAAAATGGTGGCCACAACTTTTCTGTGAAGGTGCGGCCGGTCAATCAGGACTTTGCTTTGGCGCATTGATCTGCAGATCCCGCGTGGGTGGATCTGCGGAGAATCCACGTCCCTCTATTTACAAATTTGTTCTTTGGTTAATATCTTTAAAACTACTGTAAGGATTTACACCAAATCACAAAAAGTGTGATTTACAGAACAAAATCTACCTTTCTGCCAAATTTAGTGTAATTCCGTCCAGCGGTTTGGGCTGTAGTCGTGTTCAAAACTTTTAAGTTAATTAACATGGGGAAAACATGTTTTGGGACCCCCCTTTTTCTTGGCCCCCACTTCACAGATCACCTGAAACTTTCCAGACAGCAGCTGACGTGAGCTTCTAATTGTCTGGGAAAATTTCGTGAAGATTTGTCAACTAGCGCAAAAGACATAGGCAACTGAAAACGGCGCTTTAATAGAAATTATGTCCTAACTATAACTATCTACTGGTAACCGCCAGTAGGTGATATATATATGTGTGTGTGTGTGTGTGTGTGTGTGTGTGTAAGTGTGTGCGTGTATATCTATATATATCTATATTCACTAAAAAACCATGGAAATTTACTGAAAAAACTAAAGGTATCAGGACGTTATAGTTAGTTGGACATTTCACTCGTACAAAACCCGAGAAATTCGGCCGTTATAGTTAGTTGAGCTAACTATAACTCACGCCCCTGCAATGCACTGCTGATGGCGTCACATATTACATCGCTCATGACATTGTCAGTGACATCACTGATGACATCTCAAATGACATTACTGATGACATCACTGTGAATTTCCAAAGTTTTTTAAATGCTAATTTCTAACTATAACATAGTAGTCGCGTTTCCAGAGTGGTGCAGAAAGGGGCCTGGGCCTCCGACCAGCGCTCGGGAATTCCGATGCGTAGGACTTACAGGAGGTACCAGGAGGGCTACTTGGCCACCAAAGTCCCTCAGGAGTAAAGTGGACTTCATCCCCCAACCAGTACTGTGCCAGGAGGCGCATTTGCAGAGTGGTGGAGAAAGGTGAGCGTGGCCTCCGAAGACCTCTTAGCAATCCCACTGTGTGGTACTTACTGAAGGTAACTTGGGGGCCAACTGCCCCTCCTATTACCTCCAGTAAGTCCCACACAGCAGGATTGCTAAGTTCTCATAGCAGTACACGCCCCCTTTCCCCACCACTCTGCAAACGCACTTCCTGGCGCGCTCTTGGATGTGGATTAAAGTCCCCTTCGCTGCTGGGGGTCCTTAGGGGCCAACTAGCCTACCTGATACCGCCAGTATGCCCCAGTGGGATTGCTGACAGGTGGACACAGGCCACGCCCCCTTTCTCCACCACTCTGCAAACGCGCCTCCTGGCGCACTGCTGGTGGGGCAATGAGGTCGTCTTGTGTCCTGAGGACCTCAGGACTAAAGTGGACTTCATCCCCCGAGCAGCAGTGCGCCAGGAGGCGCATTTGCAGAGTGGTATAAAAAGGGGGCGTGGCCTCTGACCACTCTCAGCAATCCAGCTGTGTGGGGCTTACTGGAGGTACCTGGTGGGCTAGTTGGCCCCCAGGGACCCTCAGGATTCAAGGGGACCTAACCCCCTTACTTAGAACATGCCAGGAGGCGTGTTTGCAGAGTAGTGCAGGGAGGGGGCGGGGCCTCCGGCGAGATGCTGGCTTTTCTTTTTTTTTGTTAGAAGGGGGGCTGTGTGGCCCCCCTTCTCTTAATATTTTAAAAAATGTTTTGAAAAAAACGGGAAGGGGGCCGCGTGGCCCCCTCCCGAGTCCGATTTCAGCCCCGGGGACCCCATCCCCCGGGGCATTGCCTCTTTTTTAATTTTTAATTTAAATAATACTACGGAAGGGGGGGCCGTGTGGCCCCCCTTCCCTGGGCCACTTTTGGCCCCGGGGACCCCATCCCCCGGGGCCGGGCCTCGTTTTTTCTTTTTTTTTATTACGGGGGTGGGGGCCGCCTGGCCCCCTTCCCTGGGCAACTTCTGGCCTCATGTTGGGGACCTCGGGGGAACCCCAATGCCCCCACGGTCGCAGCCGGCTCCGCGTCTCCTGCGGGAGCCGGCATTGCTTTTGTCCAAAAGCAATCTGCTTTGCTTCGTGGAAGCGGGAGCAGCTTTCCTGCTCTCGCTTCCATGAAGCAAAGCAGGGTTTGCAACGACAGGACGGGAGCCGTGCTCCCGCCCTGTCATTGCAAACTGCAATGTCCCGGGGGTAGGCACCCCGGGACATTGCTGGAGCCGGCCCTGGGGGTTGGCAGTCCCCAGGGCCATCTAGGACTCAAGGAGGGGAGGCACGCGGCCCCCCTCTGAACGTGGAAATAGCACCGGGGAGGTGGTGGTCCCCAGGGCCGAGGGGCCACAACAGACCCCCGTATTTAAATAAAGTGTGCCCCGGGGCAGTGTGGGCCCCCCACTTCTTAATTTAAATTGAAGCCCCGGGGAGGTGGTGGTCCCAGGTGCTTGGGGGCCTGCAAGGCCCCCCGCACATAATTAAACTAATGTCCCGGGGGAGTGGCGGTCCCCGGGGCAGCGTGGGGGGGCCACGTGCCCCCCACATTATTATTAAAGCCCCGGGGAGGTGGCAGTCCCCGGGGCTGCGGGGGACACGCGGCCCCCGCATATATTATGCGTATTGCCTCCGGGACCTGGCCTACCCAGGGCTCATTAAAACGAAGTGTGGGAGCCCACGCTTTGTTTTGAATCCCGCTGAATTTTTTTTTTTTAATGCTTTTTTTGGCCCTGGTGGTCCCTGTGGGACCCCCTGACCAGGCCTAGGGGGTCAGGGTGTTTATACCCTGCCCCCTTTTCTGTTTTTTCACCTTTTTTCTTGTGACTCATTTCTACTGAGTCACAAGATGGCTGCTAAACACTTTTTGGTTTGGAGTGTTGGCAGCCAATCAGAATCAAGCTTGTGCTCGGAAGGGTTCGCGGATCCACCGCGGTCACCAGATATACATATTTTTTTACTTTTGAATTTCTCAGGAACTACTGAAGGGATTTACACCATTTAAAGCAAAGAGTGCACTCAGAACCAAGAGCTACCTTTCTGCCAAATTTGGTATAATTCTGTTAAGCGGTTCGGGCTGTAGCTGCAACAAACTTTTCCTATGGAAATTAACATGGAGAAAACGCCTTTTGGGACCCCCCATTTTTCTCGGCCCCCGCTTGACGAATCACCCCGAAACTTTCAAGACAGGAGCTGACCGGAGCGCCCCATTAGTTTTGAAAATTTCCCAAAGATTCGTCAAAGGGCGCCAAAGATATTGGCAAATCAAAAAGTGCTTTTCCTATGGAAACAAGGTCCTAACTATAACTACCTACTGGCGACCGCCAGTAGGTAATACATATATAAATATACATATTCTCTTATCGACCCCTAAACTCACCCATCCCTAAACACTAAAAATACCCTTACTGCCCAATGTTCCTACCCACCCCTAAACTGTAAAAAAACCTTACCAACAATACCCTCACCCACCCCTCAACCCTAAAATTACCCTTACCCACCCCTAAACCCTAAAAACACCCTTACCACCCAAAACCCTAATAATACCATTACCACCCAATGCCCTTACCTGCCTGATATAGACTTATCTTTTCGTTGTAAAGGCATGTGCTGTAAAGGATGTGTGGGATACGCATTGCGTGGTAAATGCCACGTTGTAAAGGCAGTCTTCCGTTTCTATATAGTTTGCCGCCCTCTTTAAGTGAAATTGCTGCCACATGTAAAAAGAAAATCTGTAAGCACTTTGAAGACGTCACATTTGTTAAATGCGATGGGGTAAAACGATTCTCAATAAGAAAATTAGAAATATTCCAATCTTGACTATATGTTTTGTGACAGTTAGTTTAGAAACATACTGTCTGTGTATTCCAATACAAATGATACGTTCGAAGTTAATTGCTTCGCTCTCTCACTGTCACACATTCAGCCCCTTCAAAAGGAAATATATCAACAGGTCACATTGCTCGTTAAACGGAAATGCAGGCTAGCAGCTTGACAAGGACAGATTAAAAAACTGCAAACATTCTGAAAACTCTGCAGCCCTCTCGAGACAGTTTCCCTTTTATGATCCCTTGTCTAGTTCCGTTTTCATAGCTCGGCATAAGTGAACATCGCATTTCTTCCCCTTGGGATACCATTATCTCGCCGGCGACGGGGCTTGGCTGAGGAGCGATCTCAGAGCGAATGTTTCTTTAAAGTCTCAATTTGCTTTCGAGGCATGGTCAAAGCAGATACGTGACTGGAGGAAGCAGCCATCAAACCAATGATACATCACCGGGGGCCATTAGCATACCGGCGTCTCGAATGGAGCCAGCCGTGCGTCAATTGGAGTGTTGTGGCAGATTCCCTTATCCGAGGTTGACAGGATAACATTGGATGTCGACATTTGTCACAGCAATGTCAGGAGTCGAATGAAAGGGGAAGGGCAGAGATGCGTTTCTGCAGCTGATAGGCGCAGATAGTCGCCCAGAGTCACTGTCACTGCTGCCTGTCAGCCATTGTGAAGTGTGACCAGCTTTCAAAGAGACGGGCGGAAAAGCAAATAAACGTGTTTACGACTATGTGTCCTTTGGAGGCAACATGAATTATTAATGCAGGCCCTACCTACGTGTATTTTTTTTAAAGTTATTCAGCTCGACTCTGCGCCACAAAGATAACGACACAAGTCCGATTTTAATGACGAGATGAACTTTATTTTCCGCTCACCTCCACTTTGTAGTTTGATAACCACCAGGGACGGATTACAGGGGCGCGAGGCAGATTGGTTTTTTAACATTCCTGTTTATTTTGCTGATTGGAATGTTTAATCTCTCCCTCTTTTTTATAGTAACAGCTTTAGAGCATGAAATTGGTTGTTTGCCTGTTCACAATTCTTGAGAAATATGCAACATTCCACTTGGCAAGTGTTGGGGCCACCTTCATGGGAAACAATTTACGGGGAAAATATAGGGAACTATTCACAAAGGTATATTCAGTTGTAAACGTAAGTTTACGACTAGGTTTAGTACACGGACTCCTGAAAGGAATTCGTGGAGATCTCTGCTACGAGTCCTGAGATCTTGCACCCATACCTTTCTCAGAAGATGTGGTCCAGCCATGGAAGCCTGTGAACGTCCACAAACAAGTACGTTTGTCCAGCAAGGGATTGGTCTGCTGGGCAGTCTGGCTCTGCCAGGTGGCTCAGCCAGTGTGTGGGCCATGACAGGACCAAAAGTGCAACCCACACACTGGTCACATCCCTATTTCCTGCCTGAACTTGGCATATTCTTACTTTTATGAGAATCTAGTAAAATCTCTTACCTGGGATTGGATCACCCTCAAATTTGGTGGGGGTGTAAGGGATATGGGGGCATATTAGCAATGCCTGGCGATAATGATTGCAAAGCGCAATTAGCGCTTGGATAATTATCGCCAGGCATCGCCGGTTTCTATCGCGGAGTTAGCGTGCAATCAGTAATGCTAATCTCCAAAGCGATAGAAACCTTGAGAGCAGTGTGAATATCGCCTGAAAACAGGCGATATTCACACTGTTCCCCAGTTTCAGCTTGCTGATAGTGCGAGGGGACTTAGCCATGTAATCCACCTCTCATTGGATTACATGGCTAAGTCAGGGTGGGACCAGGTGTTAGCAAACCAGCGCTAAACGTGTTTAGCGCTGGTTCGCTAATCACTGCCCCTGCCTCGCTGATAGGCGTTAGCGACCTCAGCGACTGTTTCCAGTCGCTGTTAGGTGGGGAACGCCTACTTTGCATGCCATTAGCGATAAATATCGCTGGCATGCAAAGCGGCACCCAACCCGGTCGCTATCGCCTACAAGCTGTCGCTAACAGCAGTTAGCGACAGCTTGTTGATAAGGCGATAATATTATCGCCGCTTTAGCGGGAAAAAGTCCCGCTAAAGTGGCGATAATCGCCTTGCTAATATGCCCCTTGGTTTCTCTGTGGGAAAATATTTTCCCTGCAGCAAATTTTTTTTTTCCTGATAAAAAACGTGCATTTTTAAACGCAAGTGTAGGTTTATTACTTTGTGAATCGGGCCCATAAACTGTAGCTATATGCATCCAATGTGATGATCTATATTTGTTGATCTATAGGGTACAGTGACTAGTTTAAATTCTTTCTTAAGCATTATGTGCAATCGAATCACTTGAAAATGATTGTCAGTGAATTAGCACAGTTTTAGTCTGCTTTTAAAACACAGGGGCATATTAGCAAGAACATGCGATAAATATCGCAAACCTTGCTTAGCGCGCCTTTTTTTATCGCCGGCTATCGCTGGATATTACCGCGGAAATAACATGCTATTAGCAAGGTTTATCTCCATTGCGATAAAATATCCAGCGATAGCGGCGAAACCCAGCTTTAACGCGAGAAATCCAGCGATAAAATCCTATCGCTAATTCTGGGGACTTAACCTTACAATCCACCTCCCATTGACTTTCATTGCTAAGTCATGTTTTTATCAGTTCTTAAAAACAAGCGATAATCGGGGTTAGCGCGCGTTTTTATCGCTTCGCGGGTATTGCTAATAGGCGATAGGTATGTAAGCGACTGTTTACCGTCGCTTTTAGTTGGGAACGCCTACCTTGCATGTCATTAGCGATAAATATCGCTGACATGCAAGGCGATGTAATTCCCGTCCTCTAACGCCTGAAAGCTGTCGCTAACGCATGTTAGCGACAGCTTGCTAATAGGGCGTTAAAAATATCGCCGCTTTAGCGGCAAAAAGTGCCGCTAAAGCGGCGATAAAGCCCTTGATAATATGCCCCACATTTTCTGAGGCTCTCCAACATAGACAAGAAAATTGTGGCAAAATGGACATTCTAAAGCAAACTGAAGCCCTCATTATGAGTGTGTCGCAATTTGTTGAAAAGATACCAGGAGTCTAGGATCTTTGATTCTGGACAGTATCCCTCACTAAGGGGCATATTTACAAGCCCCTATCGTCCCCACAACGTCACTTTTTTTGACTTTTGGTGGCAACTTATTATTCGCCTTATTTACAAGGCAGTGCTAAGCCACTTAACGTGGCTTAACACCACCTTGTGAATAAGGCACCCTTTCACGCTATACTGAGCGTGAAAGTGGCAGGCAATGGGTTCCACTGCAACACCCGTTGATTTTGATGCTGCCCCATAGTTACAAGGGAGGCGTAAATATGGGACAGCGTCAAAATTAAGACCAAGGAAAACCTGGTCTTACCCTGGCGCAATGAGGAGAAATGTTTAATTTCTCCTCGTTTTTGCTGTTATCATGTGTGCTGCTTTGTGCAGCACACATAGAAACAGCAAAACACCATTGATTGTTTATGTGCAGAAAGGAGTCCCTTCCTGCACATAAACAATCATAAATTAAATGATGTTTTGCAACTTCTATATGTGCTGCATTGAGCAGCACACATAGAAGTTTCAAAACCCATTTCAGATTGTTTATGTGCAGGAAAGGAGACCTTCCTTCACATAAACAATCATTCCCCTCAATGCAGGCACCCTTGCACTATGGTGCAAGGGTGCCTGCGTTGGCGCTAGGCAGCTAAATTAGAGACAGCACAGAGGGAAACGCAAGGCTGCACCGTATTATTGTAAATACGGTGCAGCCCTGCATTTCAAAAGTGGCGGAGCGTGGCGTTAAGCCAAGGAGGTTAATGCAGCGCTCCCCCAATTCCTTGTAAAAATGCCCCTAAATTCCTGCAATTACAACTTTTCTACTGAGAATGGCAGAATAGCTTAATTTCATCCTGATTCTGGGGTCTTATTTGCAGACATTTTCTCCCTGCTCAAAACAGAAGGAAAGTGTCAACGAGAGGGCCAGTGAAGAGTGTGATGGGTGTGGGGGTGGCATGGGTCAGGGCAGCTTCAGCCTCTCCGACAGGGGGCGCTGTCTGACCCCTCATGCAACTTCAAGAATTGGGCAGGGGCCGCAGCCCCAGCAGTATGTAAAAGAGTCCAGTGTATCAAGGTCTGGAATTATCAGGACCAGATTTTGTGGCCATCGTAATTTTAAGACCACAGATTCAGAATTGAGGCTGGCAGAATTCCACTTGGAGTTATCGATTTAGGTGAAACTCTGTTAATTATAATAAGGGATTTAATCTGAAATACCGGTCATGAGTAGATAGGATTTAAAGAACTTCGATGGCTCTCCGAAAAAGAAAGATTAAATATTAATGAGGACAGTAGTGCATTTTAATGTGCTTTAAACCAGAAAAATAAGTCATAACTGGATAAGAGCTGAAGCCAATTTTGCCTACAGGTTTCAGGGTTTTCCTCTAAAGAAATGTTAAGAGCAGTTATACATCGGGTCAGTTACATAGATCAAACCTGGGCAGATGATTATTAATGCGTTTTAAAGCTCATTGCATCAGTTGCATAGATTAACAAGCAATTGCAATGCAATCGGTCTCGCATTACTGATAGTTTGAGGTATTGGCGTTGCAAATAATAATGAAATGCCAATAGCTTATACTTTCAGTAATGCCAGACCTAGTGCATTGCAAATGCTTCCGTAGTGAGCCAGGAACCAGCATTGTATTTCTCGGTGCAGTACTGCAAGCTGCTCCTAGAGGTCCCTAGTGAGCAAGGCAACAGCACTGCATGTCTAGGTGCAGTACCGCAAGCTGCTCCAGGAGATCCCTAGTGAGCAAGGCACCAGCACTGCATGTCTAGGTGCAGTACCGCAAGCTGCTCCTAGAGGTCCCTTGTGAGCAGTTTTGAGAAGTTGCTGCTGCTGCATTAAAAAGTAGCCTTAGTAGAATTATGTAATTCGTAATTTCACTTCAAGGCCCCGTGGAGTCCTGATAAAGAGTTATTAGGGGAACAACTCGAAACATGGTGACAAAAACACATTACTGAGACAACCAGACTCATTAAGGTCAGGTTTCTTCTCAGTAAACGAGCCCTGATTTTTAACCATACAAACTAGGGGCGGGAATAAAAGAGTGGCCAACTAGTTAGGTATTTTTAAATTTTCTTTTCCTTTCCACTCCAGGTCACTGCACTACACATAGTCTACAATAAAAAGTGCTCCTACGTAATTCGCAAGTTGCAGCACGCCTCAACTCCATAGAGAATTGAGAGGAACCCTAATGATGAACCATGCCACCTAGGGGCAACCCTGGTGGGTGAGGGGTCTCTAGAAAAAAAGTATTTTTTCTAGACAAGGGATTACAACGGATTCTTGCTGTATCCTATTTAATTCCCTAAGGGCAGGTTTTCTTCCATACACTCGATTTTTCTCTAACTATTAAATAAAATAGTACTTCCAGACTAAAGAAGACGTACCTTGTAACAACAGAAGTAAAAGGGCCAGACCTCATGGGAGGTTACAAGTGAAGACAAGGTGGTACCAAGGAGGGACTAACAAGCCTATTAACAAAAATCAGAAGCCAGCATTTACGAAGGGCAGTGACACAAACCAATGACAAATATGGGCGGAGAGTGGGTAGGGCTTATGGCTTCCAGTGCATACTCCAATACAGCATGCCTCGCAGAGCGAGCTGTGAATGTGCGCTGCCGCTAGGCTCGACCTACAAAGGTGTGAGAAAAGGTGGGGGCAGTAATGTGCGGGCCTGGAGGTACAGACATACCTTGTTAAAAGGAGTGTGACCATGAAGAGAGATGAGGGAACATATCTCACTTCACAAATAATATAGGAATTTTGAGTTGGTAAATTTCCTAAAAGGCACGCAATGCCACAATGGAAACTGAGTTTCCTGAAATTGGGTGTGGATTGGCGTTTGTGGAAGAAGTTGAATTCAGGGAGCAAGAATGAGACTCCATGTGGGAGTGTCACAGGGACCCACACTGGAGAATAATATCACATATTTCATGCTTCTAAGTAAATTTTTGAATAAAAGTATAGATGCCTAGTGACTTTTATAGCCAATCCAGAGGGGTTAGTCAACCCTACTTTCCAATCCGGGATTTATACTTTCGTTTTTCCTATTAAAAGGATGGGCTTGCAAGTTGCAACCCATAACGTGTTCCTCCTCCTTCTTCGCAATTTCTAAACCTCTGGAGCACCAAAAGAAGACTGGATTCGGACAAAGGGGGTAGAGATGGTTAATAATACACAGTAATACGTTAATTGAAGAAAGGATCTTGAACTCTGTATGCTGGGAGACCAACATTCTAGGCCAAGGAGCTGTGACGTGATTGTATTTTTCTAAACTCACAGTAACTTAGGGATTTTAATGAACACAATTGATAAAAGAAGGTTCACACCATTAAGTTAAGTTCAATGCAAGGAGCCAAATCTTTATCTAACTTGAAGGTCTCAACATTATCAATGACTCAGTATAAGTCACTGATTAGCATCAATGGGCCAGTTTTACTGAGGGCTCAGTATAATCCCGATTATAGATGGAATCTGATTCCATGGCCTTTTTCTTTTGTTGTCTTCATCTGGGTTAAAGTGCTAGACTGTCCTTGACCTGTATGACCTCTTTGTTGTTTCTAACTGCTGAGATGTGATGATCCCTAAATGATTGTGATAAAGCAGTATGGAGTACCAGCAAGGAGCTGATAAGGCAGTGGGGAGCAGGAGCAATTAGGTAGCTTTAGTCTGGAGGGACAGGTTAAAAAAAGACATGGGGAGGAGGTTTATGCATTATCTTGGTAAAAGGAGCAACAATCTGAGTAGCCTGGGCGCCAAACTAACAAAAAACCAAAAAACAAAGGGGGGTTGTGGCTCTTGACCAGCACGGCTGTGCCTGATTCCAACAAAAACGACAGAAATGCCAATACTGGTACGCTAAGTCTTACCTTGCAACTGGTGCATTGAAATAAAACAATGCCACCACAAAACCTCTTTTCCGTTTGACTTAATCAAAATTTATTATAAACTTCACATAAAAAAATCACCAACAAAGTCCATTCAATTTAAAAGTTTTGAAAACGACCAAGCTCCCCTTACCCACACACTTTCTTATGATACATCTTTTCACCTATCCACACTTCTCTTTTGTAAACCCTTCATGCACCCCTCTCTGCCAATCACTTCTGTTCAATCATACATACATTGCACTTCCCTCACATACCAGCACACCCATACCCATATCTCAATATAACACATTTTTACAAATACAAGACAAAATCAAATATACACAATGGCCAACCAGACAAAAAATCTCAAAATACAAAGCTTTCAATTTTTAAAAATCAATTTGTATTCTTGATTGGCCCCACAAAAAAGGTTGACGCGTTTCAAACCCCTTCGCATACGGGGTTCTCTTCCGGACCCAAAAGCTTATTCTGAGCTGCGAGATCAGCCGATCCCTGCTGTGTTCTTAAAGCCCAGTCGCTAGTAGACTCGTTTGACAGACTGTTGAAAAACCGGTAGGTCAAACAACATGTGTTGCAAATCCAGACGTGAATCCTGTATTTCGATAGTATTTTGGCCCGCGGTTTCTTCCTTCAGGTTCAAATTTTTGGCGCGGCTCGCTGCACGTTTATCTTTCGTGACAAGCCTTGGTCGCCACACTATGAATCTTCCCGGGCCGCCAGGGAGCTTAGCGGCCCAGTGTGGCGGCCAAGGCTTGTCACGAAAGATAAACGTGCAGCGAGCCGCGCAAAAATTTGAACCTGACGGAAGATACCGCGGGCCAAAATACTATCGAAATACTGGATTTGCAACACGTGTTGTTTGACCTACCGGCTTTTCAACAGTCTGCCAAACGAGTCTACTAGTGACTGGGCTTTAAGAACACAGCAGGGATCGGCTGATCTCGCAGCTCAGAATAAGCTTTGGGTCCTGAAGAGAACCTCGTATGCGAAGGGGTTTGAAACGCGTCAACCTTTTTGTGGGGCCAATCAAGTATACAAATTGATGTTAAAAATTGAAAGCTTTGTATTTTGAGATTTTTGTCTGGTTGGCCATTGTGTATATTTGATTTTGTCTTGTATTTGTATAAATTTGTTATATTTAGATATGGGTATCGGTGTGCTGGTATGTGAGGGAAGTGCAATGTATGTATGATTGAACAGAAGTGATTGGCAGAGAGGGGTGCATGAAGGGTTTGCAAAAGAGAAGTGTGGATGGGTGAAAAGATGTATCATAAGAAAGTGTGTGGGTAAGGGGAGCTTGGTCGTTTTTAAAACTTTTAAATTGAATGGACTTTGTTGGTGATTTTTTACGTGAAGTTTATAATAAATTTTGATTAAGTCATACGGAAAAAGAGGTTTTGTGGTGGCATTGTTTTATTTCAATGCACCAGTTGCAAGGTAAGACTTGCGTACCAGTATTGGCAAACTAACAAAAACAGCAAAGGATATCTCTTCTACTTTGCCAGAGCTAAAAGACTTGCTGAATGCCCATGTGAGGTCTGCATAGACGCACTACAGTTGTATTCATGTGTTTATTTCTACAGCATACATGTGCTATTTGGTTTCATGACACTGAGATATAAGGAAAAGTGTTTTGATGTATTTACAGGAGTGCGTATAGGTTCGCAATGAGGCACACCGAGGGATAATTCTGCAGGTGTACTTGTGCACTGTGAAAAAACATCCCTCTGTAAGAGCCTTTTGGAATCGGTGGTTCTTGAGAAGATTGTCAGTCGAGGTGTGAAGAGGGCAGCCTAAGACATACTATTCAAACAAATTAATGAGTACAGGGTGGTCGCAGTGATGCAAAGATTTGTGCATCAAACAGAGTGCTGTAAATCTCAACCGCGAAAAGACCAGAAGTCAATATAGTCTAGCAAAAACGAATATGGAAGATCAAGGTAAAACCTATTGCACTAGTTTAGCCTGGCTATCATGGAGGATACTGCAGTGCAGGCCCGTTTAGAAACAGGCACTTGAAAATGGAAGGAGTCATCCACAACCTTCTTGTGGGTGTGTAAAGTCAGGTGCCCCTTCAAGTAGAATTTTCAGAGAATGGATTCTTCTACTAGGATATAATGTGCATTGACAGCTCATAAAAGGTCTCCATCAATTAAGATTACAGAGGGAGTCCAAGTATTGGAAGTATGAGACAGAGTAGTCAGTAATGAAGAACAAAGTCACTGGCAGTCTGTTCCACAATTTAAACCAGAATGGAGGCTTAGTATGCACCAAACACCACTTCAAACATAGGACAGTTCCCTCATTGTCAATAATTTTAAAATTCTGGCCTACACCTATCAAAGTAATCACCTTTCTTATGAGTAAAATTTACGCCAGATGGCAGTTATCTGACAGCTCTTGGAATTACCAGTGCTTTGTAGGTGTGCATGAGTCTAAACAAAAACTTAAAAACACTACTGGGTAAAATTGCAGTCATTATCTACAGAACAAGCATAGACAAAGCCAACAAGTTTTGCCTCTAAAATGGTGAGCTATTGTTTGTATTTATTTGAACGAATTCCAAAATGGATGCTAGTGCATGATGATGCAGGCAGGAGCATGGGGGACCATTTTGAAATGGGTTTTCTAATCAAGAAAAGTAAGTTTAAGTTAGTTATTCAGGCGTGCGTTAACATCGTGAAGCACAGGTGCTTATTTTGGCATTAGGGTCTAGTGACCACACAATTTTGCATTGGTCACATAAACGCCCTAGCAAGTGCAGAAGGACAATGCTATTAGGTTCTGGAGTGGCCCCAAACATTAGAGGGCCTTGAGTTCTCCTTCAGAACTGTCTGATGTTTTTTAAGATGTGTTTGGAAAAATATACTGTGACATTCACAGGTCATTATGAACATTTCCTAGAGACTCTACACATAAACCCTCTTTGGAAACGGTTAGCTTATTACTGCGCTTGGTCTGCACTTCAGGATGTTTACAACTCCAATAATTTGTGCGCAATCACACCAGTCTGACGGTAGCCCATTTGCGTTAATTTGACACAGTTGGAGAAAAGAACAAATAAAACTTTGTGATGGCCACGTGTCTAAAGTGTGGCATAACAAGAGTGTAGGAGAAAGGTAAGACTACAGAAACATCTGACCTCATCCACTGAGGTGTCCGTGCAGCCTTCTCCATGCTTTGGTATGACTATGATTCAAAGATGTTACATTACTGTCTTTTTAAAAATATAAGAAATATGTTTTGTTTATGACTGATGGAAAGGCAATTGTAAATATTGGATGAATACAATTGTTGCCAAATATGTTCCATTATTGTACTGTTATGAATATAAGAAATATGTTTTGATTATGACTGAAGGGAATACAATTGTTGCACTGTTTGATTGTGAAGCAAGTACACCGTTAAGTCAATATTGGCTATTTATTCCTTTAATTATATAAAGTATCATAAATAATTCAATATAGTGTGTTGGCATTAAGTGGGAACCAGCACAATTGTAGTTCTGGCAACTATTGTTGGGCAGAATCAGGTTTACAGCCCAGCACAAGTAAATACCCCAATTTGCATCCCAGTGCACTGTGAGGACATTGGGACACATGAAAGGATTTCCATACATTCACTGTGTCATGCGACAGCATCCTGGAGGTATATGACTCTAACATGGCCTGCAGTAAATGCTTAATTAAATTTATGAAAATCTGGAGCTCGGGTTCGTACCGCATTGATGCTGCGGGCTGCAGGCGGCTGCTCTGGTGCCGAGGCTGATTTTCAGAGCTGATACAGATTAGGCAGTTCCCTTAATGTTTAGCATAACTGGGAAAGGCACTAAGCAGTGCCCTGGTAGGGGTGAAGGGGTGGATGGTAGGAAAGGAACAGGGAGAGTCAGTGGATGGCACAAAACACGAGCAGGCAAACAAAAACAATAGTCCCCTTCTGAACACAAAAACACTCTTAGCGTAAGGAGACAGTACTTGGCCGGTGCTCCGTGACAAAAAAGCAGAAATGCAAAGGAGGGAAGAGAGGAAGTATTGTCCACTCCCAGGAAAGGATTTCTGAAGGACACTGGCATTGACAAATAAAAAGCAACAGCACGAAATAGGTGGAGTTTAACTCCACAAAGCATCTACAACAGGTCACTGAGCGAGAGTGTAAACACTGTCTGCTCGACCTAAAAAACGACAGGACGAAATGAAAGATTTATAAAGTGCAATGTGGGCTCTATTCCAAGGAATTTGTTAGAAAAAGTGATGCAGGTGACTTTTTGGAGGATATTTGACTATAGTAATGGTTAAAGCTGTATAGGATATAAAAGTAACTTTTTAGGGTTCAATGCTAGAGATTGGCCGTAGATTTTTGTGACATATTAGTAATGCTACTTAAAAGCCTAGTGGTGAAGTAACATCAGTAAAAAATGGGTTGCTTGCTCCAAACTCTTGTTCTGTTTTGTGTGTTCCCCTGTTTGGAACCAAATTACACGATTTCTTTCTAGAAACACTTCCTATAAATTAATATAATAAGATACAGGTGCTGTGTGTATCTCTTTTTTTTAAATCAGCACCCTGAATTGAGAGGCCCTCATCCCAAATGCGCTCGGATTCAGCGCAGTGATTCTGGGGGCCTGGAACTTGGGCTCAGTGATGCACAGGGGGGTGTCAAAAGGTCTGGGAAATAGTAAGGGCAGTCCAAAGGGATCGGTTTGTGCTCCTCTGTGTTATGACCTGGGTTGGGGGGTAAATGGGTCACTCAGCTCCAGATTCTGCCATTGGCCCAGGGCTGTCATTCTTCTGGCTGGCAGGGAATCGTGGTGGGGGTCTGAGGGTTGGAAGGGTGATATGGCCCCTCCATTGTGTTGCAGGGTTTGGGGAGTGGCAGAGCTTTGGCTTGTCCTCCTGCCCTGTGTCCTTGCATTAGTTTCATGGAGTGTACATCTGATCCTGTGAAACCAGCTCTAAATGGCTTTGGGCCCTGTAATATTGGATTCAGAGTTTTCAGACCGGGAGCCACCAGTCCACTCAGTGTGGCGAGTGCAGGAATTCCACCCAGAGTGGGGAAACAAATCTATGACCTGGCACATAATAGGTTGCGAACCACAACAATACTCCTGATAAATTACAGGGTGGGATAATCTTTGCCTCCATGACCTTAATAAAATTCTTGTTCACAAATGCTAGAAAATTTTCAATTCTATTGCAGAACCTGAGGCTTTGGATTAAGTTTAAAGCTGAACAATAATATTTGAAAATGGATTACTTACTGGTTTAAGTAGGATTGTTTGAAGGTGGAATCTGATGACCAATCAGCCATGTATATAATGTTATGAGAGCTTATGCCCAATTGAAAGGATTGAATGGGCCCCAAATTTAGACACATCAATGCCACCTTCAGAAAGAATCCCACGAACAAACTTTGCTAACATGGGAACCAAAATGGATTTTGAGAGCAGAGAAGTGAAATAAAAACTGGGCCAGACAGAGAAGATCTGATTGCTTTTGTGGCATTTTCATAAGCATGTAAACAAGTCATAACACAAAGTGGGGAAAGATTGATAATTGATCTGCTTTGTGTCTGCTTTTGCTCTTCTGGAAATGATAAAAGTGACTTATTCTGGAGTAAAGTACCTACCTGCTAGATCTAAAGCCTTAACATCGGGCATTGTTCAATAGGATGCAAGGAATAATAATATGGGTAGAAGTTATTGTCGCCTTGTTGGAAAGTGGATTATTGGTAGGGGCAAATGTAGGTCTGCCCCTGGCAATTTGGCCACTAACACAGTATAGGGCTCAGAATAGGTCTTAGAAAATTATTCCCATGCTCAACCCTTGGTAACGTGGCTGCGAGCAGGCAGGCTTAACTTCAAAGACAGGTATGTAAAGCATTTAAAAACACCAATTCAGTAAATAATTAAGACACAACACAAAATAAAAATCCAACACCAATTTATAAAAATAGGAAATATTTTTATCTTTTAAATGACACCAAAACAAAAAAAAAATCCACTGTAGGGAACCAGAGATATGAATTTTTAAAGATTAGTCACTTTCTAGTGCTTAGAAACCAACAGTGCCCCTTTTAGTCATTTTGTTGGCTCTGACAGGGACACATTCACCTTTAGCAATTGTTCTGAAGGATTTCTCACCACATTCAGATATGTACCAAGATGGCCGCCGTGTAGGAGCTCTTCCCTAGAGCTCCCGGGTTGGGATTACCATAACAGTAGATATCCTTCTGTTTACCCGGCCACCCGCCCGCAATCTTCTCACATTTAACTCCTTGTAATCTTCTGTTTTTACCAACTCTTTGTGGCTTACCTCAAGAACGACCTCCAAAGGATCGGGCGTCCCTCTCAGCTTCTGCCTCGCCGCTCATCCCCAGGATAGAGCCCTCTGGACCAGTCGTGCTGCGACTCCGCCACCACCAGAGGTATTGATGCCGATTCTTTTCGCCACCGAACACGCCGCTCTCTTGCTGGATTGTTTCCCCCTGTCTGCAGTGGGAGAGAAAATATCATGTGAGGCAAAAAGTCTGCAGCGGAGAGAAAATATCATGTGAGGCAATAGAACCACCAGGGTGAGGGAAAAATCAGGTTAGAGAGCGGAGCAGGGCAAAATACCAGAATAAAAACCAATACTTCTGAGTCCAGGTCTGGTACCATCAAGGGGGGACTGAGACACAGAGGCTGTGGGGTGTCTCCTGCAGTCATTCGCAAGTTCAGAGAGGACTCAGTGGGAGGCATATAGGCAGTGAGCGTAGCAGGGCAAAGCACCAGAATAAAAACCAATACTTCTGAGTCCAGGTATGGTACCATCAAGGGGGGACTGAGACACAGAGGCTGTGGGGTGTCTCCTGCAGACATTTGCAAGTTCAAAGAGGACTCAGTGATACGATGGCACATCGGCAGGGCAAAGCGCCGTCGGTGTAGGAGGTGTGATTGTGCGGAGGCACCATGTGTATCTAGGTTCAGGCAAATCAATATAGTACGGGCAAATGGGGGCAGTCGGTTCTGGCCACAGAAATTAGTTACCTCACTAGGGAGAGCCAGGGGCCAAAACATCAGGCATGAATCGTCATAAGGGTGGAGAAGCCACTCGGGACTCAGGCAAGGACGTAGGTATTTATGGGGTCAGGGCACAGACCCTGCCTTCCGGTCCGGGTGAAGACAGTAATAGAGGGTCCACGAATGGCACAAGCAAGAGCGTCAGACGGGCCGCAAAGGAGTACGGTAGGAGGGCACGGCCACTGGCTTCAGGGGTGCCAGGGGCAGCTAGGACACAATGGCCGCCGCAGCGTCTGAACCAGGTTGTCGGACAGTAGGAGATAGGGCCCGGGGACTCCGAAGTAACTGGCAACTGTCCCCAACTCAGCAGAGCAAAACCTTGGATATTCACAACTTAGATAACCTTAGATTATCCACGACAATCGAGCACCTCAGCTGGGTTTGCAACATCAGGAGGCTGAACAAAATAGGCCATTCATCATGACCTCTCTGGGGGACCCAGTCGTTAGCCATCTAGGAGCGCAATGATGTGGGAGGATCGTCAGTCCGATGAGCCAGACACTCACCATGATCTTAATGAGGGGATCCAGGCTTTCGCCATTTTGGGTGCAAACTCAGGCGGAATGTCGCCATTTTATGGAGCTGAGTAAGGTGGGATTGTCGAGCATGCAGGAAGCCCGAGGGCCAGAGGAGTCAGGGGCTGAGAGGCGCCAGGGCGTAGATCCAGCCCTAGAGCCCCGTCAGCAGGTCGAGTGGAAGAGAGGACCCCGAGCGGCAAGTTTGTATCCCGAGGAGTGGGAACCAGGGCAATACACCATCTCCGGTCCACTCAGCGCCGAGGACAAGAACGGAGAACGCTGCAAGGTATGCCCGTTCCAGAGGGCATACAAAGCAGCCAGAGAGCAGCGCAACCAAGAGCGAAAAATACGGCACCGAGGCGCCTGGTAGAGGCAGAGTCGTTGTGCAACCAGTCCGGTGGGCTCGATCCTGGCGTGACCGGTAAACTCAGTCCTGGCCCGAGGGCCAGAGAGGTCAAGGGCTGAAAGGCGAGGGGGCGAAAATCCAGTCCCTGCGCTCAGTCAGCTGGTCAGGTGGAAAGGCTCCCCAAACAGCAGGACTCGGACAACAACAGTGGGAGCCAGGGCCAACATCACTACAGGCCCCTTCAGCGCCGAAAAGGGGACGATGCAGAGCACGTCCCCTAAAAAGACAACCAGCTCCCTATCCAAGGCTGGCTCTCTGACCTTCATGCCCTTAACTGCTCTCTCTCCTTATCAAACACAGTGAAATCACTTGGTTTCACTATTGACAACAAACTTACTCTTAATGACCACATAAAAAACTCGGCTAAAGGAGCTCTCTTCACTCTCCGACATCTTAAAAAAATCAAACCCTTCATTCCATCTGATGACTTTAACTGGGTTGTCCAATCACTAGTTCGCTCCAAAATTGACTATGGTAACGCTATCCTCTCCGGAACCCCCAAAGTACACCTTGCCCCCCTTAGATCTGTGCTCAACCTAGCTGCCAGGCTAATCACTGACTGTAAACGTTTTGACCACATCTCCCCAGCCCTTAATTGGCTACCCGTTGAAGGAAGATCCTCCTATAAGTCTGCATGCATAACACATAAAGCCCTTCACCAACAAACCCTGTTGTACCTTATGAACAAACTCAAAAAAGCGGGCTGCTCCCGACCGATGAGAAGCACTAATGCTCTACTCCTCGTTCCCCCCCCTGTTAAATAAGAAAACCACACAATCTCGTTCCTTCTCCGGGAATGCCCCAATCATCTGGAATGCTCTCCCTAGGGACTTGCGCTGTAACCCCTCCTACCTCAGCTTTAAAAAAGACCTCAAATTTCACCTTCTCAACAAATATTAGGGTCTTTAACCTCGCCTTTGACCCCTCATTCAAACTCCACCAATCCGGCTTTCCACTCCACCGTCCTCCTGACTCTTTCTCCCCTCCCCCGACTTTCCTTCGAATATGCACCCTCTAATCCCCTCCCCCTCCATCTACGACCCCAACCCCCAGCCCCTACTTGAATCTCCCTCTGACGTTACTTCCTTTCGCCCTAAACTGTTCTCTCCCATCTATATTTCTCAATTTTCGTCTTTTCCCGCCAACCAGCCTCGAACTTTTGTTCCCCCTGCACACAACTATGAGCTGTATCTCGTGTTCTTGTCTTCGTTCTAAAATAGCCCCTCTTGATAGCCTCTACTCATGTAATTTGCCTTTTTACTAGTTTAATATTGTTTTTATGTAAAATAGTCTTTCTTGATAACCCCTCCTCATGTAAATAGCTTTTTTGCCTATTTGTCAATTTAATAATGTTTTTATCCTGCCGTCTATGTTTTTATCCTATTGAAAAACAGTTTTTACTGAAACCATCAATGCTCATGTAAAGCGCTCTGATACCCCCGGGTCCAGCCAGCGCTATATAAAACCTTTCAAATAAATAAATAAATAAACTCAAGTGCAGCACCCTTCAGCAGGCTTTGTCCAGTTACAACTCCTTCCTGAAGATCTTCTTGCGGGTCCCAAAGTATCCAACACACAATCCAAGGTTCTGGAATCTCCAAGAGGGTCCTTGAAAGTGTGAAACTTCAATTCCCACAATCCACTTGAACAAAACGCTTACAAATCCACTGGTAGTACTCCAGGCCGGGATTCTTTGTGGTGATGTCCAGGTGAGCTCTGTTAACCTGTAGCTTGCAGGGAGTCCACTCTTTAGTCCTTTTGAAGCAGGTTTGATCCACAGGGCTGTAGTTTCAAATGGTGCAAACAGGTGCAATCTCAGAGTCCTGGCCTTTGGAAATGCAGATCAAAATCTTCAGCGCAGACCCTTCTGATTCTCTTACGTTTCAAGCAGCAGATCTGAGAAACTCTGCCCCTCTCAGATACTTATTCCAAGTTCTCTGGGTCAAGCAGGAGGTCACTCCTGACCAATGGGGGCAGGGTAACTCCCCAAAGATATGACCACATCCTGTAGAGTGTGGCATTATTTTGTCCCAGAGTGCATCAAATCTTCCAAATTCATAATGGCTGATTTGCCAGCAGGGAGTTAAGAGATGACTAAACACACCCCCAGGATGGCTATTTCCATAGTCTCTCCCCCTTGCATCTGCTCATTCCTTCCTTAACCTAGCATCTGGCTGAGGTGAAAAGTTTAGAGTTGTAAATGACACTGGTTTCTTCCCTCCCCTTTGAAGACCATGGTTTACGACTTCTCCCCCTGCCCTGGCATTCCTGTGGAACAGCACACTGCCCTGCCAGAAGAGCTGGATAACCCCAGGGCTCTTTATCACCTCTTCAAAGCAGCCTGGCTAATCCACTTAACTCTGACCAATCAGGACAGACCACTGGAAGGCTGAATCTGGACCTGCAAACAAGAAAGTCTTATAACTTGTTGTCTGTACATTTTAGGAGAAATGTAACAATATCATATTGTTGGATTTATCACTACCATTCTGGGAAGTCTTTGAATGGAAGTTCTATCATTCCCCTATCAGGAGTTATTAGTTAATAACCTCTTGCCATGTTAACCTATGTGGCATGGGATTTGCGATGGGAAAAATGACTTGGGCCATTTTTTCAGCACCAGGCCTTATAAAAACATATTTTACAAGTACTCCGCCTATATCTACAGGACCCCCACCCCATGGATCACTTAGGGGAGATGTTAGGGGTTCAGAATCTGTAGAAATATTGCAGATCGTCCCTCCACAGTGCTCCTAGCATCAAAGTCGAATTTGGACAGCACTTTATCACAATGTGGGGAGTGAAATGTGCAATTTCACTTTACCCAGGGCGTATAAAACTCATTTTATAAGGGTCTACCTTATAGATACCTGACCCCCCACCCCTGGGACACCTAGGGTAGACCCTGGGGGTACCTAATATGCCCAAACATTGTAGGTTAACCATTTTTAAGTGCCCCAAATACAAAAGTCGAGTTTCGGCACACAGAGCTACTTTTAAAAATACCTCAGGCTTCAGCAGTGCACACATGCAAGTTCAGAAAGGTCTGCTGGCCTCTAAACTGCCATGCCCTATTTATACTAGGGACTGATAGGTAGTTTCAATCCCCCTGCAGTAATATGTACTGGGGCCCTATGGGGTAGGTCATGCCAATCACAGGGGTACCCCAACCCTTAGTGTACCCTAGTGTGTGTAGGTGTTTTTACTGTATTCTAAGGGGTCGAATCCGATTCGGGCCGGAAAAAGCACCGACCGACTCGGAGCCGGAAAAATTACCGACCGACACGTACCAGTGGCGCCCGACACGCCAAGTACGATGCAAGCCGCGATAAATCCGACCGACACGTTAGGAAACCAAGCCGACCGACCGAGCCGCTCGGAAAATAGCAATCCGGCCGGAAAAGACGCTAATCCAACCGACCGACACGCACCCGGAACAAATCCGACCGAATCGTACCCGCCAACTCCAAACCGCAAAGTACGATGCAAGGCGCGAAAACACGACCGAGTCGGACGGAGGACAAGCCGTACGACCGACACGCATACAAAACCGAGCCGAAGCAACACAATACACCGCGACCGACGCGTACGCAGCATACAAAACTGCACAAACACAGCGTGAACGAAACGGAAAACACCGTACGAGACCAATGCAGGGTCCGACTCGGTCACAAGAACGTTTCCAACATACACAAACAGCACAAAGGAAAAATCAACCAAAAAAGGCCAAACAAGCAATTACCAAGCCAATAAATACTGGGGGGTGGGGACAGAGAACAAAGACACACCCACAACTCCACCTATATAAAGGACACAAATCACAACCATGAGCCTTTGCAAATGCCATTCCACTGCCAGCACCCAAGAGAAAGCAACCACACACCCACAGCTCATCCCTCACACAAGCCACACACCATCAGCACACCAACAAATACCTACCTCACATACACCCAGCAAAACACACACTCACACACCCTCACCTGCACACCAACACACACATCACTCACCATCACCACCCATCACCATGCCCCCCAAGAAGAATCACAAGTTCCTAGATTGTGAATTGGAAGTCCTGGTAGACGAGATCCTCAGGGTAGAGCCACAGCTGTTTGGCACATTGGTCCAACAGACCCCCATGTCGCAGAAAACCAAGATGTGGGAGAGGATCATCAACAGGGTGAACGCCCAATCACCATGTCGGCGCACAAACACCGACATCCAGAACAGGTGGTATGACGTGCGCAGGAGGGTACGGAAACTGCTGAAGCAAGACTACATCAACAGCCAACACACCGGCAGTGGCCCTCCTGCCAAGCCAATATACCTCAGGCCCTGGGAGGAGAAGGTGCGGGCCATCCTACCGCCAGTGAGCATATATGGACTAGAGGACATCCCAGAGCCTGGTGAGTACACAACAAATGTACACAATATACTGCCACAAAACACACACACATCACTGTCAAGGGGAGAGTCAAACCATGCACTCATAGCAATCACACAGCAACCAGAACAGAATCATCCCAAAATGTGTATGTCAGTCAGAGAAACACAACACATGCCATCAAAAAAGTCACATCCAACCGTGCCAACACATGTACAAACACAACCACAACTACAGCTAGGCAGTGGCACAAATAGAACTAACAAACACATCCACACATGTAGCCACCACAACAACACCAACACACAGTGAAGACCACTCAAAGGAAGGAATTCTGTGTATGCTGGCCAAGTCAGTGTAGCCAATAGCATCATGGGAGTCGCAGTCACACATATTGCCCCCCCACAACTGTCCCATCAACACCACCCTGAACCATGCTCACATCACAGGGAGTGGAGAAGGACTCACAAGATGGCTGACACTGGCTACTGCTGTGGGGAGCACAAGGCCCTGCTGCCAACTGTGCACCAACAAACAGCAGGACACCACTGACTGACATCCTGAGAGACAACTTCCACTCCCTGCAATGCAAGCACGTTCCATGGTGGGATATCTGGCTGGCTGGCTGGGTGGGAAGGGGGACTTGCAGCACTGACCATAGTCACCAGCACCTCCCCTCACCCCCCGCCAACACAAACTCCACAGTACCCACCTGGTAGAATGCAATGCCCTCCATCCTAACACAAGATCCCACAAAGCACCACCACCCTGGGTTATGTTGTGTGAAGCACAGGGACACTCTTGGGACTCTTAGCCAAACAACTGCCAGGACAACACTCCCAGCCATCCTGTCAGCACAGCCAGCCCACCCCACAGGGAAGCAGAGTCAAAAGGAAGGAAGCATGGGCATGCTGGGAAGGGGGTGGAGGCAATAGCATGATGGGAGTCGTAGTCACAGACATTGCTCACCCCCACAACTGTCCCATCAACACCACCCTGAACCATGCTCACATCACAGGGAGTGGAGAAGGACTCACAAGATGGCTGACACTGGCTACTGCTGTGGGGAGCACAAGGCCCTGCTGGCAACTGTGCACCAACAAACAGCAGGACACCACTGACTGACATCCTGAGAGACAACTTCCACTCCCTGCAATGCAAGCACGTTCCATGGTGGGATATCTGGCTGGCTGGCTGGGTGGGAAGGGGGACTTGCAGCACTGACTATAGTCACCAGCACCTCCCCTCACCCCCCCGCCTCCCCAACACAAACTCCACAGTACCCACCTGGTAGAATGCAATGCCCTCCATCCTAACTCAAGATCCCACAAAGCACCACCACCCTGGGTTATGTTGTGTGAAGCACAGGGACACTCTTGGGACTCTTAGCCAAACAACTGCCAGGACAACACTCCCAGCCATCCTGTCAGCACAGCCAGCCCACCCCACAGGGAAGCAGAGTCAAAAGGAAGGAAGCATGGGCATGCTGGGAAGGGGGTGGAGGCAATAGCATGATGGGAGTCGTAGTCACAGACATTGCTCACCCCCACAACTGTCCCATCAACACCACCCTGAACCATGCTCACATCACAGGGAGTGGAGAAGGACTCACAAGATGGCTGACACTGGCTACTGCTGTGGGGAGCACAAGGCCCTGCTGCCAACAGTGCACCAACAAACAGCAGGACACCACTGACTGACATCCTGAGAGACAACTTCCACTCCCTGCAATGCAAGCACGTTCCATGGTGGGATATCTGGCTGGCTGGCTGGGTGGGAAGGGGGACTTGCAGCACTGACTATAGTCACCAGCACCTCCCCTCACCCCCCCAACACAAACTCCACAGTACCCACCTGGTAGAATGCAATGCCCTCCATCCTAACACAAGATCCCACAAAGCACCACCACCCTGGGTTATGTTGTGTGAAGCACAGGGACACTCTTGGGACTCTTAGCCAAACAACTGCCAGGACAACACTCCCAGCCATCCTGTCAGCACAGCCAGCCCACCCCACAGGGAAGCAGAGTCAAAAGGAAGGAAGCATGGGCATGCTGGGAAGGGGGTGGAGGCAATAGCATGATGGGAGTCGTAGTCACAGACATTACTCACCCCCACAACTGTCCAATCAACACCACCCTGAACCATGCTCACATCACAGGGAGTGGAGAAGGACTCACAAGATGGCTGACACTGGCTACTGCTGTGGGGAGCACAAGGCCCTGCTGGCAACTGTGCACCAACAAACAGCAGGACACCACTGACTGACATCCTGAGAGACAACTTCCACTCCCTGCAATGCAAGCACGTTCCATGGTGGGATATCTGGCTGGCTGGCTGGGTGGGAAGGGGGACTTGCAGCACTGACTATAGTCACCAGCACCTCCCCTCACCCCCGCCTCCCCAACACAAACTCCACAGTACCCACCTGGTAGAATGCAATGCCCTCCATCCTAACACAAGATCCCACAAAGCACCACCACCCTGGGTTATGTTGTGTGAAGCACAGGGACACTCTTGGGACTCTTAGCCAAACAACTGCCAGGACAACACTCCCAGCCATCCTGTCAGCACAGCCAGCCCACCCCACAGGGAAGCAGAGTCAAAAGGAAGGAAGCATGGGCATGCTGGGAAGGGGGTGGAGGCAATAGCATGATGGGAGTCGTAGTCACAGACATTGCTCACCCCCACAACTGTCCCATCAACACCACCCTGAACCATGCTCACATCACAGGGAGTGGAGAAGGACTCACAAGATGGCTGACACTGGCTACTGCTGTGGGGAGCACAAGGCCCTGCTGCCAACAGTGCACCAACAAACAGCAGGACACCACTGACTGACATCCTGAGAGACAACTTCCACTCCCTGCAATGCAAGCACGTTCCATGGTGGGATATCTGGCTGGCTGGCTGGGTGGGAAGGGGGACTTGCAGCACTGACTATAGTCACCAGCACCTCCCCTCACCCCCCCCAACACAAACTCCACAGTACCCACCTGGTAGAATGCAATGCCCTCCATCCTAACACAAGATCCCACAAAGCACCACCACCCTGGGTTATGTTGTGTGAAGCACAGGGACACTCTTGGGACTCTTAGCCAAACAACTGCCAGGACAACACTCCCAGCCATCCTGTCAGCACAGCCAGCCCACCCCACAGGGAAGCAGAGTCAAAAGGAAGGAAGCATGGGCATGCTGGGAAGGGGGTGGAGGCAATAGCATGATGGGAGTCGTAGTCACAGACATTGCTCACCCCCACAACTGTCCCATCAACACCACCCTGAACCATGCTCACATCACAGGGAGTGGAGAAGGACTCACAAGATGGCTGACACTGGCTACTGCTGTGGGGAGCACAAGGCCCTGCTGGCAACTGTGCACCAACAAACAGCAGGACACCACTGACTGACATCCTGAGAGACAACTTCCACTCCCTGCAATGCAAGCACGTTCCATGGTGGGATATCTGGCTGGCTGGCTGGGTGGGAAGGGGGACTTGCAGCACTGACTATAGTCACCAGCACCTCCCCTCACCCCCCCAACACAAACTCCACAGTACCCACCTGGTAGAATGCAATGCCCTCCATCCTAACACAAGATTCCACAAAGCACCACCACCCTGGGTTATGTTGTGTGAAGCACAGGGACACTCTTGGGACTCTTAGCCAAACAACTGCCAGGACAACACTCCCAGCCATCCTGTCAGCACAGCCAGCCCACCCCACAGGGAAGCAGAGTCAAAAGGAAGGAAGCATGGGCATGCTGGGAAGGGGGTGGAGGCAATAGCATGATGGGAGTCGTAGTCACAGACATTGCTCACCCCCACAACTGTCCCATCAACACCACCCTGAACCATGCTCACATCACAGGGAGTGGAGAAGGACTCACAAGATGGCTGACACTGGCTACTGCTGTGGGGAGCACAAGGCCCTGCTGCCAACTGTGCACCAACAAACAGCAGGACACCACTGACTGACATCCTGAGAGACAACTTCCACTCCCTGCAATGCAAGCACGTTCCATGGTGGGATAACTGACTGGCTGGGTGGGTGGGTGGGAAGGAGGTCTGGCTGTCAACCAAACACAATCAATGCAGACCATGTTCACACCCCAGAGAATACATAGAAATGCCCAAATAATGCAGGACAATGTGCCACACCAATATCAACCCCTGACTGTGACGACTTAGGACAATACAATGTACAGGCCCGCACCCCGAGGCACAGTCACAACTGTCAGGTGTGTCAACCACTGATGCCTGCAGAAACATGAAATACATTGTTTGTGTCTCCCAAAAACAGGTGATGATAGGGACACAGCAGCAGACGCTGAGGAGTCCCAGTCCCAGGCTCAAGATAATGCCGAGCTCACTGGCGTCGTACAGCCTCTGTCCTCCTCGGACGATGAACAACCTGGCACATCCGGTGCAAGTCAACTTGCTGCACCAGCAGGACCACCAGCTGCAGCACCAGCAGGTCCACCAGCTGCACCCCCTGCACCCACCCCTCCAACGACTGTCACCACGAATACCATCCCTGCCGACATGGACAGAATAAGGAACAACACCAGCGCAGTGACCCTGGACCAACCTGGGGCCATGGACACCACCACCACCACCACCCCCAAGGTGGACCAGGGTTATCTGTGCGTGCAACTGCACACACTGCACATGTCAGCAGGGGTGGTGGGAGGGGTGGGAGACAGAGGTCGCTGCTTGCAGACGTTGCTGGTGTGCATGAAGACCCACAACTGGTACGCATAGCTGATGCGTACCAGTCCAGCACCGGAGAGCTCAGCCAGGTAGTGGGGCTCCTCAGAGACATCAAACAGCAGCAGGCTGCCCATCATGCCCGCTTGGACTCCCACATGTCCCACGTGGAGTCACACATGTCACGTGTGGACTCCCACATGTCCCGCGTGGAGTCCAAGTGGGATGTACTACATGAGATGACGGCGGTGCACAGGGACATTTTACAATGCCTCCGCCAGATGAACAGCAACCAGTCCACACCTCCCTGTGTGCCAACAACATCTGGTACCGAACAAACTGCAACTGCCACAGGGAGGGAGGAGGACTATGGCGGAGAGTCCCCTGCACCGCAGCAGCCTGCACTTGAGGGCCCCCCCCAAGAAGAGGGGTCGTCCGAGGAGGGGAAAGTGAGAGGCTGATGGCCAAGCGCAACTCCCAGGAAGCCTGAACCTGTTCTGGATTTTCGCCTTTGTGCACAGACTGTTCACCCTGTTGATGGCAACACTACTCCCACACATTGCATGGGGAGTACAAGTTGGAACAATGTGTCAGACAACTGTGGCCCCGATACTGGGGATCCTGTCTACCTGGACTTTCACTTCACCTAGGAACTTGGGATTGCAAGATTCATGTACAGCACAATCCATCCTATGCACTATTAACACAGATGTATCACAATAAACACACTAATACACCATACTTGCCTCTGTCGTGATTCCAACGTGGGTGCTGTTATGGGGATGATGAACTGCAAAATTACACTGTGTATGCGAACTGCAACAGCAAGGACAACACAGGCATGTGAGTACAGGCAACGTGACACATATGAGGGAGACACACCACCAGGGCTACACAACACATACACACCTAGGCCATCTGACTCATTGCCTACACTGATGTTGCCAGGGAAGACGGTGCAATGCACAGACACCACACCCATTCCCAGTTGTAGTCAAGTAGCCCACAGGTGCAGTAAGCAAATGGCAGTCAAATGTGTGACCACAGACAACGCACATCACTAAGTGAAGCACAGGTTTATTACACAGTAGCAACATGCCGTAACCACTACAGATGCAAGGTAACCCCACCTGGTAGCGGGCACACAGTCAACAACTGTAGACGGAAGGAAGTCCATGGGTGTGGCGCACATCACCTGTAGGGACACAACAGCTACCAGCCTGGATGTGCAATCACGTCGTCGGTGGACACAGTTGACCAAACGAATCTGAAAGTACCCTGTGAAGGACAGAAATGACACACAGTCAAAAGCAATGCAGTACAGGACAGATCAGCAAAACTCATGCACAATACATGTTACAAGATACCCACCCAGAACCAAGTTAGCATGTCAACACTGTTGGGGAGTACAGCCCACCTGTCACCACACATCGCAACACACATCCTGTCAAGTAGCCCATGGACACACTCCAACAGCACCAGAGCACCACCCACACATCATGCCAACTCACATCATTGACATGACACCTCAGGATACTCACATTCAGCTAAAGAAGTTGGTGATGAGCTGTGTGCGGACATCACCATCACCATCATCATCATCATCATCGTCACTGGCATCGTGGTCCAGGCCAGGATCCTCCACAGGTGGCGGATGTTGGTCATCGTCATCCTGGATGAGAGGCAACTCCTTCCGCACTGCCAGGTTGTGGAGCATGCAGCAGATGATGATAATCTTGCACACTTTCGCAGGGGCATATGGGAGGGACCCTCCGGTCTTGTCCAGGCAGCGGAAGCGGCTCTTCAGGAGACCAAAGGTCCGCTCAATCACTCTCCTGGTCCGACCATGTGCCTCATTGTAGCGCATCTGGGCAGGTGTCACAGGGTTCCTGAGGGGTGTCAGCAACCACGGCATGTTGGGGTATCCCGAGTCACCTACGGACAGACAAGTGCACATCAGCTGACTTGGAAAAGTGGGCGGAATACTACAGATCAGATCACACACAATGGCACAAAGTCAGTACACACCGACAAGCCAGGCACGCTGGTTCTGCATCTGTGCCATCAACCTGGGGATGCGACTACTCCTCATCACAAAGGCATCGTGTGCTGAACCAGGGAAACGGGCACACACGTGTGTGATGGTCATGTCTGCAAGACACACCACCAGTGCATTGACCGAGTGGTAGTGCTTGCGGTTCCTGTAGGCCTGCTCCTGGGCCTGTGGTGGTACCAAAGCCACATGTGTCCCATCAATGGAGCCAATGACATGCGGCATCCTCCCCAGGGCATAAAAGTCACTCTTCACGTCAGTGAGTCGTCGCAGTCTAGGGAAATATATGTACCGGTTCAGGAAGAGCAACATTGCCGCCAAGAAATCGCGGAGCACACGGCTGAACATGGTCTGTGACATCCCACCAGCAGACGCCACAGTATGTTGGAAGGTACCGGTGGCAAAGAAGTGTAGGGCTGCCATCACCTTCACCTTGGGGGTCAGCGCTGTAGGATACGGCCGGCCAGGCTGCAAATGTGGGGACAACTGCACTGCCAAATCCTCAATCAGCTGCCTGGTGAAGCGGTACCGTCGGATGCTGTCCCGTTCCACCATCGTTGCCAGGTCTGGGAATGGCCGATGGACAGCAGGAGCCCTGCAGTGCAGAGGAGAAGTAAGCAAGATCGTCAGTCATCCCACATATGCGGCATTGAACACACTCAAGTTCCCAACATACATCATCATGAGGCACAACTACATGAAGTGTGCAGTACCGGAACGACATGTATGGTACATACATGGCCAACATCTGTCAACACGGTCCTACAGGTGGCATCAATTTGTCCCTGGTTGGCCCATTGGATATCATGATGCTGTGTCAAAGTCACCCCCCAGTGACATGTGAGGACAGATGTGCCCCAGGCACCACAGCTCAACGACAGGCACATTCCCAGGGACCCTGTAATGCCACATGGACACTGGCATCACCTGGAGTATCATGTGTACACCACAGCAAAACAAACATGACCCCCACAGGTAGTGGCCACACTTGCCATGGCAGGAGAGCCATGGACGTCTGTGACACACACGCACAACATCAGAGTCCATGCACACACAACGTGGATGTGGAGACTGTCTCCCATTGTGCACATGAAATCAGAGACATTGTAAACACTACATGCACAAAGACTGTGGAGGGCCATCACTATTGTGCCACTGGGACACCCTGGCTCAAACATACCGTCCCACATGGGACTCACGGGGTATGTGACATGACATACACAAACACCACTGTGAAATGTGACCATGACACATGCACAGATATGAACAGTTGCACATCACAGTGGTCACGTACACGTAACACCCAGGATCCTGTCCCCATGAACACGTGCACAGCCTGGGGGTGGCTGCCCACAGGTGACACCCACAG